>BROG01000967.1:0-194549 GCA_030159075.1 Atrina japonica
ATCAAAGATCACGGATACAGTTATCTAATGTAATGCGGTCGAATAGATATTCCATAGAGTATGGTATTTGATAAGTATATTTTATCACTTCAACATAGTAGTAATGATCTTCATATCATTTGTTTCATAGAATAATTAAAGTGGAAACTCCATTGAGTTCTGTAGTGTATCTAAAATTCCATTCATTCATAGTATTACTGTATCTTATTTATTGAATTAACGATAATATTTGAAATACAAAACATAATCAAATACAATTAACTCCTTTGTGATATCGGAGATGTTTATAACGAAACTTACAGAAAAATGTAAGAAACTTTAAACTAAATAAATAAAGAGTGTCCTCTGTATAGGTTCCGTGCATAAGACACAAATATTGCATATTAGCATATTTTAAAGTTAAGTTCTAACTCAACGGTGAAAATGATGTTGCTGATAATGATAAAAATTTCCCTTTCGTAAATTCCGAGAAAAACGTTTTGGTTAACCAAATAATTTCTATAATATCTACATCCGGCAATCCAAATCTACATCCTGAAAGGTATTCAAGGCAAGTGGCAACTAAGGTTACTGACAATGAATACATCTAGGTCGAACACATAAACACATACAAATAAACTAATATATGTATATATTAATATATTTATTAAAATTTCTCCCTCTTATAATCAATGATCGGTTGCATTTCATTGAAAAAATTTCTAATTTAACAATGTCCGTATACTCTTTGGTTGAAAACGTAATACTAAAACATCGGTTAATTTGAAGTGAATAACAAAGACAGATGAACTGCAGCTCAATCGGCAGGTTTTATGTGTCAAAAGTTTTTTGTTTGTTTTTCATCCGCCAATATATAGACTTTTTATAATATACTGGATCTATATGGATGTATGATTCAAGTTTGTTAATTTCGTTGAAATCTGAAAATAAATTTTTGACGCGTTTTTGACGTCTTTATAATTTTCATTCATTTTTGTATGATTTCTTTGATTTTCTCCCTTATTATTCATTATGATGCATTCATTTTATGTGTTTTACCTGTGGTTTGGTAGATAAATCCTTTCCTGAAAAAGATTTGCTGAAATTATTTTACTGTTTTTTTATGAATTTTTTAAGACTGCAAAAATGAGAAGGGGTAATTTCCCACATTTTAAACTTCTCCAAAATCGCTGAAGGGATTTTGATGAAATTATATAGAAAGCAAGTAAGCAAGGTCCTCTACGAATATTTTTCATTTAAGCTAGATTTGCCTTGAGGTGGAACCAGGGTGGGGCAAAAGATGCCCCGGGATACCCCTCTTTAGAAAGCTATTCCTCCAGAACCGCTGCATTAATTGAAAAACTAATTGTATATTAGTGATCTACATAGATGTGTGATTTAAATCGGAAAATGAATTGTTGATGTGTTCTTACACATTGTCATTTTCATTTATTTGTGCATGATTTCATTGATTTTATCCTAATTTATTAATCATGAGGCATTCATTCAAAGTGTTTTACATGTAATTGGGTAAAGATATGGTTTCCTCAAATTGCAATTTAATTTTTTGATTTTTTTTTAATGAATTTTTGAAACTGCTAAAAGAAGGAGGGGACATTTTTTCCCCACACTTGTTCTTCAAAACCGCTGAAGGATAAAGGAAGCATGTACGGTATCAAAGTTCCCCTGACAAGTTGATGTTTTTTACTAGATCGACTTAGAGGTGGATCCAGGGTGGGCAAAACAGGTCTCAAAGGGTACCCCTCTTTGAAAATCTTCTCCAGAATTGCTGCGTGGATTGAAAAACTAATTGCATCTGAGTAAATTTTTATAGATGCATGATTCAATTTACTGTTTTTGGAATACCGGGTAAATTGGAAAATTAATTTTAGGGGACTTTCGGGTAAGTGGACAATTGGGGTAAGTGGGCACTTTAATACATGTTGCTCGAAATAGTAAGGTAAATAAGAGTTACCAACCTTGATCAGCTCTTGTAGTATAGGTGGAGGGAAATGTGAAAGCCTTCATAGAGAGGGAAAATTTGTAAGATCATAAATAAATACTTTTAGAGTTTACCCATCAAAAATGTATAACCTATGTTACAAAGCCTCAGATTTGTGAATGGGGTCCTAACTTTTATATTTGTTTACTGTTAAATTTGTATCATTTTGATTTTATGTGATGTAACATCTTATGTGTAAACAATAATCATAGAAAAAATGGCTACCGGATGCATACAGTGTAAAACGAGTAAACATGTCAAAACTTGTTTGTGATGCGTCAGATGCTCGTGTTTTATCTATTATATACACTGATACTTGAAACAGTTAATCACTACTTCAAAAATATTGTATTTAATGTAGCTTGCAATATTGTTTAATTGTAAAAATCAAAATATGCTAAACGGGCTTTGATTTTGTATGGCTAACGATTTGAAGGTCACATGATAACAAAACATTACGGTCTGCCATGTGGATGCACATCTAATGTTACTAGAAGTTACAATTCAAAACTAGGATAAGCATGCCTTAAATATTAAAACATATGGTTGAAAATTAAATATTTTTTGTCACAATTACTTATTTGATCAGAATAATAGTGAAAATTAATATAAAAACAAGGTTGAAAGATCAACTGACCACTTACACCCAGTGTGATGGGAAAGTGGACAAAGTATGTAATGTGTGATCACAGTGATGTAAACAGCAGTCCAGAGTTTGTTTACCAGAAGTTCATTCTAAATTTGTATCAAAAGTAACTTAATTATGAAATGCAAATTTATAGTGGTAACACTTGAATGTGAACTTTGTTTAATTAAAACAATATTGGCTGAAGTTGGTGCAAAATTTTACACGTAGATTTTATGGAATATTTTATGTCATATATATTCCAAAGATATCACTTAGAGGTTAAAAGAACAAAGAATAAAGTTGGTCAACTTAGTCTGCTGTATTCCCTCATTTGAATCCGCCAGCACTCTGGCCATTACTAATTAACTTTGGGTCGATTTTACGAAAGGATGCACAAGGTGAGACTTGTACATTAGTCATTTACTGTAAGATAATTTGTCAAAATTCTCGGTATCGAAAGAATATAAAAAGCCACAAATAAATTAGTAACAGAGGTTAAAATCTATGATAATTCTTCTTATTTCTTCATTTCAATTTACATGTAGTTAAATCAATTATTCAGGTGATTTCAACATTGTGCACAACAGAAAACTGAGAGATCTTTTATGCAAAGGCCCAAAATATAGAAAACCTGTATCGTTTACATGGCGCCAAAACTTTGAAATTATTATGGACGCATGTGGAGAGTACGACATACACTGGGTTAAGAAAGATGTCGAACTTGATACTGTTTCCGAGTGGATTAAGTCGATCGTTAATTTTCTTAAACGAAGAATTCGACGACTTAAACATTCTGTCAACACAAACAACAATTCAATTTTTCGTGGCCCTGATGTTGTCAAAGAACTTTCCCGTCTCCATGAAAATTTTATCATCGTTCCTGCTGACAAAGCATCTAACAACTTCACATTTGTCTGCAGGCGATACTACTTCAGCATCCTACAAGAGAAACTTAGACTAAACACACTTCCTGGAAATCCTACATACTCTCTAACCGATTGCTCTACCTCTGAAATATTAGATAATCAAAAATCTGTTCTCGCTTCGTTTGGAATATCGACAAGAAACACGGAGCTTGCATTGCCATACATTTTTTGGATTCCGAAGACGCACAAAAATCGCTATAAACACCGCTTCATTGCGGGGTCATCTATGTGTTACTCCAAGCCTTTCACTATTTTGTTCACCATAGGTCTAGCACATATAAACAAGGTCTTCAGAAGTACTGTACAACGGCCTACTCAAGAAGCGGAGTCAATCTGATGTCGATCCTAAATAATTCAAAGGAATTGTTGGAATATTAAAAATCTCCAAATTTCAAACATATTACAAGCATTAAGTCTTTTGATTTTTCGACCCTTTACACAACAATTCCTCATCAAAAACTCAAAAACAGATTAACATCTATTATACAAAACTCTTTTGCATACAAATATGGAAATCGCAGATATAAATATTTGGTGTCAGGTCATGAAGAACCTTATTTTGTCAAGGAACACTCTGATTCCAATAACAAGTACACTGAAGACGATGTTATCAAGATGTTGGGGTTTCTAGTAAACAACATATTCGTGGTTTTACGCAAAAAGTTTTCCAGCAGATTGTCGGCATTACAATGGGTACCAATTGTGCACCTCACTTGGCTGACATGTATTCATATGAAGCGGAATTTATACAGTTTCTGCTCTCCAAAGGAAACAAACAGTTAGCATATCGGTTCAATTTTACTTACAGGTATATCGACGATGTTCTGTCCATAAATAATTCAGAATTTCAGAATTACCTCGGCCAGATGTATCCTGTTGAGCTAGAGATCAATGAGACGACAGAGTACCTAGATTTACTCCTTTTAATTGGAAAGGACGGTCAACTTTACACATCCCTCTATGAAAAACGAGACGATTTCAATTTCCATATCACAAACTTCCCGTTTCTAAGTAGTAATATTCCATCTTCTCCTGCCAATGGCGTTTTTATTTCACAACTTATACGTTATGCCAGGGCATGCTCTTTTTATGAATGTTTTTTTCTGAGAGCTAAACGACTAGCCAATAACTAATTACACAAGGTTGCGTTGCTGAACGCTTGGAGTCGTCTTTTAAGAAGTTTTATGGTCGATACGGGATCTTGTTAAACATTATGAAGTCCCCCTCTCAGGAATATAATATAGTATTCTGGATCACGGCCAAAGACAAGTGACTCCGTTTCACCAATCATACTTTTTCACCGGACTTGACCTTATCACCATACTTGACCTTTTTGACCCGTTCATCGAAATAGAAAGGTTTGCGACGGGTGTGGCATGCCAGCAGAAGACTCTGACTCCTTCCGGACACCTGGTCTTATCCCGTTTGTGATTCGTAATTGTTCTTCATGTTGAGACCATTTGCACATCTTCTTCGTCGTGTTATAATGGACTTGAGTTTCGATTATTGATTGGTACTTCTTCAATTTTACTTTGAATTTTAAAAGAAAACAAATATTTTTTTCAAAAAATCAATTATTTCCTTATGTCAATTATTGTGTTGCAGGATATATACATTTTAAAATGACAAAACACTTACAATATTGCTCAAGTTTCATCACTAACCATAACCCCAACCGCATGGGGTAAGTGGGCATATTTTCTTAATTAATTTGGGAGGCCATATTTTTTATATATATTTGAAGCAAGATGATAAAAAGTTTAGATTACAAAGAAATAAAACAGAGATATTAGTTGGTATATTAGAAAGGAGATGAATCCAGGTTAGTGGTGCACACACTCAAACCAAGACCACTTATCCCAAATGCCCCTACATGTTTTTCACATCTCTCCCAGCTTTGTCATTTTCATTCATTTTTTAGTCTCTTCCACTTCAAGGAGTGTTAAAATAATTTGTAAGTTTGAGATTCCCATATTTGTAAGATACCAACACAGTTCGGGTGAGCGATGTGGCCCATGGGCCTCTTGTTATAAGTTTAATTTTGTTGTTGTGCGTTTTTTTCGGATAGAAAGATATGATTTTGATTTTAGGATGGACGCTAAAGATATAAAACTTTGAATGATCTTAGCTGCGTATTTAATGAAGTCTAGAAGAAAACACTTTCTTTGACTATATTATTTGGAATAAAGTACATAAATTGTGAATAAGCTATTCGGGAATACGTTTTGTACGTTTCAGTTTTACTTACGATAAATATGAAAAAATATGAATTGCAAATTATTTTGAAAAAAATAATGATAATTTTGTTCCCAAATCATATCAAAACCTAGTTAGAACAGAGTACTTTTATCAAAAGTATTAAATATATTTCTACCATATCTTGTGTTGTTATACGACTCTCAAGCGGTGGTATAAACGAAACTGAAGTTAGTTAACATTTACAAATAGCAAACAGGTCTGTTTAAGTGACGTCACAAACACTAAATGACGTCATTGTAAATTACTGCTAAAGGATGTATATGCATGTATATATACCTATCACTATCTAATAATAACAACACGCGTACACTGATTTTATTCACGATTCAATGATGCAAAAAATCAGTAATTTTGTAAGTTTCACAGATGAAAGTTTGAGGATTTCTTATATGCAGAGTTTTATTTCTAATTATATTTATTATTGCACATATAAAGGATTTCATACGCCAGAAAATCAAGTCAATATTCAAACGCAGTTGGCACTGTCCGGCCAATCACAGTATTTCTTTTCCGCGTTAAAATGTAAACCACTGGGGCAATTGTTAATATGAGCAATTCCTGAGGCACACTGTACATATTTTGTGCAGTCTCCTGACAAACTATACAGCCCGTCTGTAGAAGTCGTACAATCAACATCTGAAATGCAAAAATCACACTTAATACACTTATTGAATAGCAGAAAGATGGGAAATTATTTCATTTGTGGTTGTCCTTTATTAGTAAGTTTGAAAAATAAATACAAGTATGCATTCAGCAAGGATTTATATATATATATATATATATATATATATATATATATATATATATATATATATATATATATATATATATATATATATATATATGAATTATATTTTACATCAACTGTTTTAAAGCGATATGAGCTGTCGTAGATGAAAAACATTACATGCCCATATTATGTGATATTCTATCTCATATATTCTAAAGAGACCGTCTAGTGGTTAGAATAAAAAATGCATGTATAAAATTGCAACAATATAAAAATTTCAGATACCAAAGTATAAATCAATAGAATGTCCAGGACATAGATACAAATCCGGTAAAAATGGACAAACACGGACCTCTGGAAACCAAGAGGTGGGATCAGGTGCCATGGAGGAGTAAGCATCCCCTGTCGACCGGTCACACCCGCCGTGAGTCCTCAGTCAATTCCAATGAAACAAGTGAGGAGTGTATCCTCGTCACAATTGGTACAGACGTCTCAACATCCGCCAACGAAAAGGCAACTCAACATTTCACTTAGTGAAACAGAGTAGTCGCAAAGAAGACTATTATACCGACCGTAAAATTTGCGGAACGTTGACATTAAACGCGGTTTTCGATATCCCTGTGTCAATAATTTGTCAGTGAGTAGTTTACCTCTGTATATGAAATCTTCATATGTTGTGCACGCCCTGGCATATCGGATCATTTGTGAAATATAAACTCCATATGCAGGTGACTGAGGGATATTACTACTTAAATGTGGAAATTTTACGACGGGAAAGCCGAAATCGTCGCGTTTATCGTATAGCTTAGTTGCTAATTTCCCGTCTGTGTTTATATTAAGTAAAATGTCTAACAATCTTGTCAAACGTAACCCTAATTTTGTCCGCCATACTTTAAGCATAGCGAATTAACTTTCGGTAATTTCTTACGAAAATTACCGCGTGACCAATAAACAAGTGCTATTTGCAGTTTATACACATTCTATTCTAATTACCATTTGCGTTTATTTTCGTACATCATCATTCATACCTAAATCAGGCACAGTTTGTCTTTTTCGTGGTTTCAAAACATTCGTTTCTGAAATTGTAAACGTGCCGGGTATATCGGGTAATCTCGACCAATTTTCAACTCGTTCCATCGCATTCTCGGCTTTACCATTCTTGACACATATGATCATGGACTGGCCAACTCCACCGGACATGACTTCACGATTGTAAAACATGAGGTACGCATACTTTTCACAGTTATATTGTGTGATTTTGTCAACGTCAGCATTCAGGGTAACATTAAAAATCGGAAAGTTTTCTTTTAGTGACCTGACATATTTATTTATATATTCATCCGATTTTCTTCAGGTATTTAAAATAGCATTGAAAAGCATATATTTTACACAATACATTCATTTTCCAATAAAAATTACGTCCTGTAAATTTAAAACACATAAATATCGGCCGACACAAAGTCCGAGCTCATAAAGGACCGAGATCACCTAACCTTACGAAGTACATTTGATGTGGCGAAATAGTTTATCTAAAAGTAATTGCATACGGAAATACAGCTGGATTTTTTAAGGTACTGGAAAACTTAAATTCTAATAAAACAAATAACTTCGAAAAAGAAAATATTTTACAACGTTTTACGTGTTTGATAATGTATTTGAACACACATTTTAGAATATTCTTGACTATATGTCGGGGAGAAAAATAATCATGGTTATATCTTATAGCTTATATCGCTTTAAGTAACCATCAGATAACAATGCTTGAGTTATACTTGGTGAGATGATGTTTTTCTCATAGCCGATCATCGATCAATGTTTTATATCCGTTAACTGATTGATATGGATACATCAAAACTTTCACGAAGCCCTTGACCATTAGGACTTACTAACGGATGGAAGTAGGTTTTGTAATTTTGTTTCTGCCGATTCAGAATTTTTCGAGAAATATCAGTGTTCTCTCTCTCTCTCTCTCTCTCTCTCTCTCTCTCTCTCTCTCTCTCTCTCTCTCTCTCTCTCTCTCTCTCTCTCTCTCTCTCTCTCTCTCTCTCTCTCTCTCGCACTGGTGATTAAAGGGAGATAACTCTAACTCACGGCAGGCAAGCTCGTTATATTGACTATACAATCTGGCACATATATGCAATGTTGTACTGTGCGTTTCAGTATCACCTTTAGTATCAGGTCAGAAAATTTAGTGGACATTGAATTTTCTCGAGTGAGAGCTCTCACGGAATTAAGCATATATCAAATTTCTGCGAATTTAATTTACAATTTATGTATATGTGAAATGTTATGACATTATGGAAATAAACACAAATATATTAATACCTGTGGTTGGAGTGGATGTTGATGATGTAGGAGCAGCTGTTGTAGGAGCAGCAGTTGTAGGAGAAGCAGTTGTTGGGGCTGCAGTTGTGGGAGCGGCAGTTGTGGGAGCGCCTGTTGTGGGAGAAGGTGTTCCGTCACATTTGACATTGTAATCATGATCACAGTATTTATATTCATCATTCCATAGCAGGGTACCCTGGCAGCTCTGTGGAGATCCATTGCCGTTCCAGCAATTGTAATATCTTGAACAGCTAGTAGGATCAGCGTACAAGCCATCTGTCTTTCCATCACAAAATCCTTATAATAAATAAAAACGTGCCTTAAATAAATTATCAACAAATTGTTTACTTTACAGAGTAGTAGATGCAGACTCGAAAATACAAATAGAAATATGAGGAAGTCAATGCTTGAACCTAAACAGGTACAAGTACTTATCTTTGAACCCTTTATACTCATAATATCAACTCATCAAATTTTGAATATGAATAGATAAATCCATATATTTCCTTGTATATTGAGTATTATGCCTGAGTCTAGAATACAGAAAAAGAATAATTCCTGTCGATGAGATCCGACAGTGTAAGCCTTCATATAAAAAGACCATGCCATCCTGATGATCTCTGCTATTGATTTTTACATGTAAGAATAACCTTCCAATATGCATGGGTACATAGACCTAATTACTGCCTGTTTGGTATCAATGATAGGTATGTTATATGATTATTAGGAGTTTACATAGAGAACCGTTAAAATTGCACCTAAAACAAAGAATTTATTGGAATGTTTTTATTTGAAATGCATAAAGTACTCAGTACCGTACTTCTGGCGTGGAACATGTGAGATATGTCTAACCATCACACCTACCCAATTTTAATATCTATGATCGTGTTTGCACACTAACTTATCAATGTATGAAACATTTGCCATTTTAAATATACATCATTACACTGTTACCTTCATTAAAATAAGACAATATCTGACTTTCCACATCGCTTACCCGTCCTGATTGGTACAGTGGTAGATGTCATTCTTATTGGGGTTGTCGTAATTACTGTACTGGATGGTGATGGGGTACTTCTGGAACAGTCAACGTTTATTCTGAAATCACATCTTTCCTTGATGTGATTAAATAAGAAGATACTAATGCATGAGCTAAGCGTTGGCTTTCCTTTATAACAGTAATAGAAATTCTTGCAATCATCAGGGTCTGGATACAGCTTTCCTTGTAATTTGTTTTCACATGAGATAGCTTACATCAAATGCAAACAGAAGAAAGAAACACATGCAAAAATAAACTATAAATTAAAAAAACGAAAACAAAGGTAAAAAGCCATAACTTTACATGCAAATAGTAAAAGTTAAAACACAAGTTAATCAAATTATACAAGAAGATGAAAAAAACTATTGAACACAAATTTATATCACGCCAAAATCATATCAATAAGATAAACCTAGTTTTCTCCTCCATTCGCATTGGTTGGAGAAAAAAGTTTATTTGGGAAAATCTAAGTTTTACTACAATAAAAATTGAGTTAAACGTAGTATTTTCTAAAACTAGACAAACGTACGGAAAACAGTGTCACAATAAAACTTTTTTTAGTTTTACTTTGATTTTGTGCAGTTAAACAAAGCCTTTCTCTACTGAATGTAAATTGGTACACCTAAATCTGACTGATGAGTTAAACATGGATAAGGAAATAATATGCAGTATTTTATACCTATTTCCCCACCAGTGGTTGTTGGCAGACTCGTGGATGTGGTTGTACCTTGCGTGGGCGTTGTGACAACTGGTATTGTGGGTTTTGTTGTGACAATAACTCTAGAACAATTGACAAGGTCTGGCCAATTACACTGTAGAGTTTTCTCATCGAAGAGCAACGGATTTTGGCATGCAAAACGAGTTCCTTTACCAGACGCACATACATAAAAGTATCTGCAGTCAGTTGGATCTGCAGTTATTCCATCAGCATTGCCATCACAAACTGTAAATTATTCAGCGTTTCGAGAACATAAAGCAAGGTAGATGATACAACGGATAAACTGAGAGCAAAACAAGAAAACATATCAAAAAGATGTTGAAAAAGTTCAAACTTGAACGAAAGTAGAACAAAAATTAAATGATAAAGAAGCAAATAAAATCATTCCTCAATCATAAAAAGATTTAAATTCCTCATGCGACCTGAAGGATGCTAATGGCTAGTTTTTTGAATAATTACCACTTCCACCGGTGCCTCCACCGCCTCCGCCTGTGGTAGTTGTGCCACCTGTTGGGACAGTTGTTGGACCTGCAGTTGTTGGAGGTTGAGTAGCTGGGATATCTGTTGACGGAGGTGCAATTGTTACACCTTTTTCTGCGGCCTCAAGAACATCTTTCATGACTGTCATCAGAGGATATTTTGTCGAACTGCAGATGCCACTGAAGTCATCCAAAGCTAATGCCCAAACCATAGCACCGCCAAATCCCTCTCCGATGATAAGATCCATAGTCTGGAAATCAATATCATATATCAAACTTGGCAGTTTAGTAAGTAAACATATAAAGCGGGTAAAATACATTACGGGTTTTGGAAGCGTTTTTTGACATGATCAACGTGATAAACAAAATTTAAAATATCTACATACATATTGATCTATATAAAACTATTAATGATATATTATTATATAATCTAGAGGGCAAATTACTTCTTTAGATTCACTTTCTACAATAATTGCTCGAAAGTAGTCCAAAAAGTTAAGAGCGAAAAAGACAAAAAGAATGATAACTAACCTGCATATTACCTTACTGCAATTAATAACATATAACTTTAATACATGTGAACATCCATCTTCATAAAATCATTACGATCATAAGGACCTAACTAGAACTATCGTATGTCAATTTCACGCACTTACCTTTTCGCAACGTTTCAAAAATGATCGTAGGGGGATATTCTTTACTTATATACGTTATATGCGTTATGAATGTGTTAAGTTTACAGGTATAAAGTTGTTTTTTAATAAAGTTTCGAAAATGTAGCAGAATTACATATTCTTTTGCATTGGTCATATTCTTGAAATGAAGTTTATAAATATCTATACAGTTAAAATTTGTGTTTTGTCCTACCTTGTCATATATACTTCTAGCATCATCATATCCAACCCATACATTATCCTTTACATAGTAAGGAACACCTGCATCTTGATCTCTGTATAATACCCCACCTGTCTGTTGCATCTGACATATCTAATATAGAAATACAACATACCTTCATATAGGACTTGCAATATCTACAAAATGTACATAAAATGCAGTTAATATGATATTGTGTTTAGTTACCATATTCTACAGCCATGTTTATAAACAAAAATAGTTATAAATTATATATATATATATATATATATATATATATATATATATATATATATATATATATATATATATATATTTGTGTGTGTGTGTGTGTGTGTGTGTGTTGTGTGTGTGTGTGTGTGTGTGTGTGTGTGTGCGTGTGTGTGTGTGTGTTTGTGTGTGTGTGTGTTTGTTTGTGTGTGTGTGTTTGTGTGTGTGTGTGTTTGTGTGTGTGTGCGTGTGTGTGTGTGTGTGCGTGTGTCTGCGTGTGTCTGTGTGTGATTACCTCATAGTATGCTAGAAATCCACCCTCTCTTGTATACTGTCCCGCTGGTCCTGCACCTGATGCTGGGGCTCCAACAGCGTGGTTATTGGGGTCAGATAAAGTAAAGGATCGTCCGTAGGTAGCCAAGCCTATGATAAGTTTTTCTTTAGGAGCCCCAAGTTCATGCCAATATCGTGCTGCGGATCTCTGTACGGGAATAAATAAAAATAATGTGAACGAAGAACTTTGGTTTAATAGTTTAATGTCTAAACATGAGAATCACTCTTCCTTTAATTCTTTTCCAGGACGTAAAAATATAGTTTGATTCGTGGTCACCTCCAGTTTGAAGCCATTCGGAAAGCTTTCGGTTCATGCGCAACTAGGTCAAGAAATCAAATGCCGGAGAGTAACAAATTAAAGATAATTCAACAGTGAAAGAAAGCGAACGCTAACAGACTCTATGATAACAAGGAATATATCCGGTTTAATGTTTTTCAATAATTTTTCGACACGGAAAACATTATTTCAATCTTTTAATACCATCGGTGTTCAATAGTTTAAACCAAAAGAATTTGGAGTCACAATAATGTACGTGTCTACATCTATAAAAGTGTCTACATCTAGCAAATATTGAAAATTTACTGATTAGTAACATTGTTTTCTCCTTACCATATTTAGTGTGGTATCGGTATCATCTTTTGACGGATCTAGAGGGCTGTTATGACCAGTAACTGGATCCCATGCACCATGTATATCATACGTCATTATTGATATGAAGTCCATATACCTATAATAGGCCATATTGTATCACCAGTATATCATATACCTATAAATAGGTCATATTGTATCACCAGTATATCATTTACCTATACAGATATATTTCATTATCGTTATACAAAACCTTAAAAATGGTAATAATGTCATGTCCCCGAGAGAGAGAGAGAGAGAGAGAGAGAGAGAGAGAGAGAGAGAGAGAGAGAGAGAGAGAGAGAGAGAGAGAGAGAGAGAGAGAGAGAGAGAGAGAGATTTACTGGGCCATAGTTGGAACATCATAAGCTCCGTCAATGTTCGATCTCCCTGCGGCTACAGCAGCTGTCAGCAGTAATCTGTCTTTTGTAGATAGAATAGCCTCGTTATCAAATGCTTCTCTTGCTTCCTACAACGATTATTCAAAATGCCCAAAAACTAAAACTTCATACAGGAAATCAAAGAAAGGTATTTTTATCGATATCTCCGAGTTGCAATTATTTCACTCTGTATCGACCTTCTGGGCCATTATGGACATTTTTAATGTTCCCTTTAATATTTGTCATTTGATGGTGCCGTTAAACCGATGTGAATATAAATCTGGTACCAATATACAGAGTAGTTTGAATTTTGAATAATGTTTTACGCCACACTCAACAATACTTCAGTTATATGGTAACGATCAGTTTTTAATGGTGGGGGAGAGAACTCGGTTAAAATATACCCGGGAAAATACCACCAATCTTCCGCAAGAAAAATGTCAAAGTTTCTTACAAAAATCAGCTTTGCTCGAACCAATGTAAAGTATAAATAACTGAAATGTAACAGTCGTCTGTTTAGGTATACTGTTTTAAGTTGATGTCATCTTTTGTAATGAAGGGAGATAAATCATCTCGATCTCTCATACTGTACAAAGCATGATGTCATAGCCAAATCACATGAATTTAGGGGGATAACATTCCGCAAAAGTGTAATACAAAATAAAACTTACGATCTAAATATACCGCATATTGAACAAAACTTTTATGGTTAGATAGAAGTAAAATATCAATTTGTGGTTGATTACACTCAACAGGTTTTTAAACGGAATTTTATTACAATCTAAGATCACAACGTGATTCTTGACACAGACGTTTAGATGAAATGAAACTTTAATGTCGTTCACCATTGATATCATTAAAAATATTGTAAAACATAAGGAATACTATTATTATTACTGTATTACTATATTATTACTTATTAATATTACTGTATTTTGAAATACTTTAGACTTATCTTATTTTTTTTAATTAACACTGTGGCACGAAGGTTCATGTAAGTTAGCATTATGATTGTTATATTTACCAGACTTCCTGGTCTATTGAAAGTTTTTTCAAATACATATAGAAACGTGAACCGTCTTTGTTTATGTGTGGTTGATCAAGCACAGATGACGATCATACCCCAGAGCTATAGAAATTATGTCTGTACCGTCATACTGAAAGCATTCAGCATGAATAAGCATTAAATGAGAAACAAAGCTCATAAAAGTACCGGTTTGATATATTTAATGTGTACATAGTAACAAATGAGGCTATTGGTATATCAGAACCACCTTTTTCATGATGGTAGACATTATTCTCGACTATATATTTTGTTGTAAAAACTGCAAAACAAAACCTAAAAACTAAATGATATAAAATATCTTGTAAACTTACAATTTTAAATATTATAATTATGAATCATGGGATTGGCGGATCTCCAGGAACGACAAATGTGTTTTTTCTAAATTATATAAGAAGGAAGGAAATGGAGTAAAATATATTTACCTTTATCAATAAACCAAAGTTTGTAAAATCTTCAGTGGCACCTCCTCGTCGAGCTGGATACTCCCAGTCCATGTCCAAGCCGTCAAAATTGTATTTTCGTAGCCACGATATAGAGGAATCGATAAAGGTCTTCCTAGATGACGGTGTAGACACCATTTTGGAGTAATCAACACTTCCGGCATTCCAACCACCCATTGCCAACAGAGTCTTGATCTCTGGGTTCTGAGTTTTCAAAGCATTTACTCTTTCATACCTGAAGTGGTGAATGTGATATTTTAATAAAATATTTAAACTATTTGAAGGAAATATTATTGACTATAATCTAATATAATTTTGATGACAGAAATGCTTTGAAATGGCGGGTTTTGCATTTAAAAGACTATTTCTATATATCTAGATATCAATTCGTCATAAAATATATTGTCACTGTAGGGTTTCTTAGTGAAGCCACAAAGGCCAGTTTTTATTTCTATTCCATAAATCATTACTAGTAGCCAAGAGTTCCAGTTTTTCTTTATATCCCCCAAAAATATATTTGGCATCCAGATTTTCAAATTTTTATTTCTATTCAAAAACAATATTGCTGGTAGCCATATTTGCCTGTTTTTATTTCTATCCCAAAAATTATGCTCTAGTAATTAGATCTCCACTTTGGCTTTATATTAAAAAAAACATTGCTAGTAGCCAGACTTTACCGTTTTTATTTCTATCACAAAAAAGCATTGCTAGTAGCAAGGTTTTTTGGGTTTTGTTTCTATAAAAAAATAAACATTGATAGTTGCCAGGTTTCCTAGTTTGTGTTTCTATCCTCCAAAGCATTACCAGCAGCTACATTTCCTAGTATTGTATTTTTTGATGCATTTTTGTGTTTGTATGCCATTATTTATGCAACTCTGTATATGGTTTGGAAGTGGCAAATTTTATTTTGTGAAATACTACAGCCACTACGACTGTAAACTTGCAAAACGCCCAACAAAACAACGCTGACAGTGGTTCTTTAGATATATAATACGACCGATACTATTAACCGTTAGGAAGTCAAGAATATCATTCCAAATCACGAATTGTACAAAACATTTTGATCTAGTCTCCAAAATAATCTCAACACATTTCAAAAATTTAATATGGTCAAAATTCAGACCAATACCAATAAGGACAATGTACCATCACAGAATGCAGACGTTGGACATTTTAATAGAAAGTGAACTTAATTCCATTCAATCATAACCACGGCATAATTCAACCATACATCAATACCAATAATGACAGTCTACCATCATAGAATGCAAACTTTGAACATTTTGATAAAGAGTGAATTTAATTCCATCCAGTCGTAACCACAGCATAATTCAACAATATGACTGGTAAATATTTCAAACAATTTCTACAAATGGTTTACGAAAGGCGATGGTAATATAAAATAGCTATGACTGGTAAAACCGCGGCTCTGTCTACACCACTCAACACACAACATAATTCATACTTTAAATAACCCTTTCAATCATAATCAATTGAGAATTTATACTTTACATTACTTATTTATAATACCAAAGTTATAATGTTACAAAAAAGCCAAAAGAAATTATCAAGACGATCGTTTTTGTCGATAGGATTTAAAAAGTTGAGCTCGAATTTAATGTTAATGTATATTTCCGAAAGAAAAAATTGGTACCATACAATGTCAAGTAATAAACCTAGATTTTTTATTAATATTACTCACAGAAAAAGTTGTCTACCTCAGCCTTTGATAAATTAGAATTAAATATATCATTAGTAAAAATTGGCTTCCCTCTGTACCAATGATATAAATCATGAGATAATTCAAACATAAGATACAATTGGTTAAGACTCAGACTATGTTCTATCAAGAGTTGAGACTGATAAATGTGTTTAACCTTTAACTTCTTAGATTGGGTAAGTATGGCAGTCAACCATATTTGTTAGTACTATGGGAACAATTACAACAAATCACATACTTACAGTTGCTCATCGTTCCATTCAAAATTTGTAATTTCGTTTCCGACCAACTTTCCAAAAGCATAAACAATATGTGTACACAAATCTGCATCTATGTTTTCAGGCCAAAATTTCCCGACTCCATTACGATATTGAGACCAATTTGTGTAGTAGCATACTCGTAAATATGCAGCCTCACCTTTAAAAGAAAAAGAACATGTTTTATTTCTATGTATATAGGCAATATCATAAAAAGGCTATTTTTGGCTTTTTATTAATTTTCAAATAAAATAGACGTAAATACTTTCAGATAATTCTGGGTGGCAGTGCTTTGTAAATGATTACTGCAATTTATGTACCTGATGGTCGTTTTTGTACAATCTTGCTAAGAAATATATATCAAGTGCTAAACAATATTGATTAATGACATATACACCCTGTACCCTGGATACACTGTTCATTATTGATCATACAAGAAAATGAGTTATGATCATTATTATTATTAATAATACTATTTTTATCATTTGTAAAACAAATGCAGTTCGTGAGTGTTCCAATACCAATGATCATCAAAGTGAAAGTTACATTTCGTCTGAATGAGGCTTAAAACTAAGGTCCAAGTGTCGAGACAGGTGTGACACAGTATAGAATCCCATTTCACTGAAAAACGTCCAAAACACAGATAAAATGACAATTGAAGCCTGACACCAAACGAGATATTTAATATTTAATGTTTTGTCGTGTTGTTATTGATATATTATTGCGTTTATAAAATTGTGAATATAATAGAAATAATATTATTGTTTAGTAATTAAACATTCATCACCCACCCCCCAAAAAAGTCCTATCGCTCAGGTAAAAATTTGAGATATTTCACCTGCAGTTGAAATATCTCCTATCGAGTGTAGGGTATTCTGGCTAATACATTTAATAATTAAAACTGGATAAAGACAAAACAAATCATATGATGCCTATATCATAACCAACACTAAACGTATAAAGATTTGTATTGGCATAAATTTGAGTTTTAATATGTTCAAAATAATGTCAAATTATTGTACATGCATATGCAAATAAGAATAGCATGATATTGTAGCAGTAGAAAATATTAAATACACGAGAGCAACGTTGTATGACACTTAAAATTGACCAGGCGTGGGAAATTAAGGTGGGGCATATTTTGATATAGTATTTTGTATTTAAACAATATTTTCCATAAATTTCTCAAAGAACACATGTGTTACTACCGTCATGTAATGTCGTTAAAGATTTGTTGAGATGATTGTCTGTTCAGAATAGTATTAGTCCTGTAGTTACTACTACATGTTCATGTTACAATACACGTACGTACAATATAAGTATTGTTTAATACTACATCTAAAACCTAGAGGCTAATTTACACCTAGACAGGTAACACATTTCTTTTACAAAACGTTTCACTACCTTTATCACAGAGAAAGGCATGTAATTTATCTTGAATTTGATCTGTTTAGGAGGAGCAGATGGCTAAAGCTGGAAGCCCTTGGCCATTTATCACCATGAATTGTAGAAAACTATTAAAAATGACCAGGTATTTGTAGTTAATACATATAACAAAAGTTAAATCAGTGAAGTGCATTTTGTCACAGAACCGCTGTATAGATTCCCGTAGAATTGTTTTCAGTAAACAATAGAATTTTAACGCAGATTCCATGTAATACTTATTATTTGAGAAAAAGAAACAAAACGAAATATAATCACAGCGTATTCTTAAAGACAGAAAGAGTAAGAGCTGTGTGAAATATTTCACTTAACAATCTATGTCAGAAAATAATAATAATAATAATAATAATAATAATATAATAATAATGATAATAATAATAATAATAATAATAATAATAATAATAATAAGATGATGATGATGATGATGATGATGATGATGATAATAATAATAATAATAAGAAGAAGAAAAAGAAGAAGAAGAAGATTATTAATATAGGAAAAGATTAAAAAAAACTTACAGCGACATTAAAAATACAAAATTTGTTTCAGATAGAATTGTTTAAGACGGTATTTTACATAAGTTTTAATACTTACAAGATGAAATTACAAATATCGACAAATACGAAAGAACGATGATTCTTAATGCTAATTCCATACTGCTTGATATCAGGGACTGTCCTCTACTCAGCGTACGAGAAAGTATTTAAAGATTTCGCATCCGGGCTATCAGGAAAGTCCGTCAGGCAAGTTGTTAGATCTTGATGAAGATAAAATAATACGTACATGAAAAGGTCAGCTGCAGGTCCTGCGGTGTAAAAGTTTTAATAATACTCTACGCATATGGTGTATTTTACTACAAAATTAAAGATATGAAAAGAGATATGGAATACTAATTAGCACATATATCAGAATATCTGGCGATAAAACAATGCTCGTTATTTTTGTATACGTAAGTAAGTTAATACTGAAGGACATACTTTTTATATATTTCCACAGTGACGTTGAATTCGTTTTCCGCAAACTATCCTTCAAATAACGTCTTAAAATCTAAGATATCCATGTTGGTACTCTTAGACAGCACATTTAGATAAATAATTTGGCCCTCAATGGTAACAATTTTTTTTCGGAAATATTAAATATCTATATTAAATTTGAGCTCAACTGATTGATAGAAACGATCGTCTTGAGCATTTGTTTTGGACTCCAGTGTAAAACTATAACTTAGGTATTGTTAATAATATTTTAACCATAAGACTGAAACAAATAGAAAAAAAAAGATATTAAAAATGTTCATTGTTGATTTTTACAGCGACATTAATTCAGTTAAATAACAAAAATTAATATATCAAAATCTCCGATACCAAAGTATATATTGAACTCTTATCTTATATTCTCTTCATCAAAAACAAAACTACAATTTGAGTTTTAAAAACTCTCCGACGTACTTACCTATTGTTTATACATATACTTTGTTATGTTTACAAGTATTTATATATTGTTATAACAGGGTGTGTGTCGACAAGTCGGAAGTCAAATATGAAGCCGCAATTCCGTTCTTTATCTGAAGGGATTGAGTTCATTCAGGAAATTTAATCACATAACACATTTCTCAGCCTTTTTCACAATTCCTTTAATCATAATGATGATGATGATGAGGATGATAATACAAATAAAATAATAATAATAATAATAATAATAATAATAATAATAATAATAATAATAATAATAATAATATTAATGATAATAATAGAATAAGAGTAGGTGATATGATAAAATGGTAAAAGTAATAATAAAAATTGATATTAACGTGTACTTTTGTCATATATATAATATTAGTTTTGTAAGACAATAGGCTATCGAATCCATTAAACCTTTAGATGGGATCCGTATTGTAGGTATAAAGTCATAAATTTTATGTAACGAATAGTTATGTTAGCATATATTTTCACAAGACAAAAAGGGAATGGCATCAAGATTTAAGATCATTGGTGATGATGGTTTGATATAACTAATATCTTAGATAAAACGGGTAAAGGTTTTGATTTTTTTTCAATTAGAAATGTACTTCATTTCTCCTACAAAAAAAATATTGGTAATGCAGTCACAACAGGATTTGTCTTTTCAACCGGGTATCATAATTATGACCATGACAGGACAACCATGCCGTGGGTGGTTAATAATCACATGCGTGACGTTCCTTGTAAATAGCTAGATAAAAATCTATTATCACTATGTCATGTCCGTCTTTTATTTTTAAAATGACTTGCTTCACAAAATGATTTGTCATGAACACTTAATATTACAGTACAGTATTCACCGTTTAGAAAAGTATATCGAAAGAGGGAGCGAACATTGGGAAAATTGATCGATATAAAAAGTCTCAGATACCAAGATATAATTCAAGAACGTCCAGGATATAGGTTTAAATAGGGTAAAAAATGGACACACACGGATCTATTCAAATCAAGAGGTGGGATCAGGTGCCATGGAGGAGTAAGAATCCCCTGTCGACCGGTCACAGTCAAATAAAAATGAAATACGGGAGGAACGCATACTCGTCAAGACGTCTCAACAACCGCCATCAAACAGGTAACTCAACATTTCACTTAGTGAAATAGTAGTCGCAAACAAAATTTTTATACCGACCGTAAATTTTTGGAACGTTGACATCAAACGCGGTTTTCGATATCCCTGTGTCAATAATTTGTCAGTGAGTAGTTTACCTCTGCATATGAAATGTTCATCTGTTGAACACGCCCTGGCATATCTGATCATTTGTGAAATATATTTTATATGCCGATGACTGAGGGATATTACTACTTAAATGTGGAAAATTAACGATATTAAAGCCAAAAGTATGAAGCTTGTGTGTTTGATTCTGTTGTATCTTTAATTTCTAGTTCGCTGGGATATATCGCATTGACATATGTATGAAAATTGTCATTATTAATTGACAAAACGTCATCGATATATCTAAATGTCAAATTAAAGTACACCGCTAACTTTTTCTTCTTTTGATTCAGTAGTTTCTGAATAAAGTCTGCTTTATATGAATAAAGGAACAGGTCAGCCAATAAAGGAGCACAATTGGTTCACATAGGAATGCCGACAGTTTGTTGAAAGACAACGTCTCCGAACATTATAAATATATTGTCTTTTAGAAATTCTAGCATATTTTATATCATCTTCAGTGTATTTACAAATAAGTATCCTGATAGCCAATCACTAGATATTTAGATGTACGGGTACCGCCTTTAGTGTACAAACAGTTGTCTATGATGCTAAAAAGTCTTTCTTTCAATTTTTTATGTTGAATTGTTTTGTAAAGAGAAGAGAGTTGGTATGTTTTGATACTGTGAATCTGAGAAAAATTGTGTGCCTTCAAATTTTCTAAAAGTTGTTTTTAAGTATCTACATCTGATTTACACCACTTCTGGATTAAGCAACTTTATAGTACTGCTGTAGTTTCTCCTTAACGGCTATTAGTATCTTGGTAAGGAGTAAAGATAAAGGTTTGGTAGAACATTTGATGGATCCTGCTATGTATCTTTGCCTGTATGGGGTTTTGTGAAGTTTAGGTATCCAAAATAAATATGGTCGCTCAAAATCAGTATCGGTTGTAGGTACATCAAAAGAACGTAATAAGGACACCTGATTTTGAAGGATCTCGTCCTTTGAAAGTGTGCCACGTGTGTATGTAGGATACGAAGTAGAAATACCGATGAACTATATGATGGAATCAGGGATATAGGCAATATAAATATCCGGAGAGTATAGCTACCCGTAAGCAATTGATAGTCTTTAGTCAAGCCTTGATACTGTGAAATACAATCCTTTGAGGACTGTCCTTTGGCTAATAGTCTGTCGAAAATTGCTCACAAAATTAAGACTTTATTTAGGTAGTTACTATTGGTCAGACAGATTCTGATCTACAAGTAACCTTTGACCTTAGGTAATATACTCGTTTCCAAAAATGACGTCCAAACAATTCGCCGATTAGAAGAAGATAAATATTTTGAATAGCAGCACTATGTTTCGCTGTATGAATCGAAAGTAAAAAAAAACTTAATGTTCAGATCTTTATAATGTTGTGAGTTTGATAGTGTTTATGGACTAATCTCAGAGCAGAAATATAGGATCTTTTTCACCTGATTGCATTCAATATTTTGTCTTGAATGTCCTGAATTTTACTGAATAAAGGAAAACATGCCTAGTGTTCCAATGAGTGAAGTCATAAATTGCCTGTTCGATAGTGGTTGTTGAGTCGTCTTGACTGATTATGACCAGGATACATTCCTCAATTATTTAATTTGAATTCCTCTGAGGACTAACGGTGGGTGTGACTGGTCGACAGGATATGCTTACTGAGGACTAACGGCGGGTGTGACTGGTCGACAGGAGATGCTTACTGAGTACTAACGGCGGATGTGACTGGTCCACAGGAGATGCTTATGAGGACTAACGGTGGGTGTGACTGGTCGACTGATTATAACCAGGATACATTCCTCAATTATTTCATTTGAATTTCTCTGAGGACTAACGGTGGGTGTGACTGGTCAACAGGAGATGCTTACTGTGGACCAACGGCGGGTGTGACTGGTCGACAGGAGATGCTTACTGAGGACTAACGGCGGGTGTGACTGGTCGACAGGAGATGCTTACTGAGGACTAACGGCGGGTGTGACTGGTCGACAGGAGATGCTTACTGAGTACTAACGGCGGATGTGACTGGTCGACAGGAGATGCTTATGAGGACTAACGGCGGGTGTGACTGGTCGACAGGAGATGCTTACTGTGGACTAACGGCGGGTGTGACTGGTCGACAGGAGATGCTTACTGTGGACTAACGGCGGGTGTGACTGGTCGACAGGAGATGCTTACTGTGGACTAACGGCGGGTGTGACTGGTCGACAGGAGATGCTTACTGTGGACTCACGGCGGGTGTGACTGGTCGACAGGAGATGCTTACTGTGGACTCACGGCGGGTGTGACTGGTCGACAGGAGATGCTTACTGTGGACTAACGGCGGGTGTGACTGGTCGACAGGAGATGCTTACTGTGGACTAACGGCGGGTGTGACTGGTCGACAGGAGATGCTTACTGAGGACTAACGGCGGGTGTGACTGGTCGACAGTAGATGCTTACTGTGGACTAACGGCGGGTGTGACTGGTCGACAGGAGATGCTTACTGTTCCATGTTACCTGATCCAACCTCTGTATTTTCAGAGATCCCAGTGTGTCCAGTTTTCACTTGATTTGTATATTGTCTCATGGATTTTCTTTAAATTAATACTTTGATATCTGTGAATTGATATTCTATTTTACATATTGCATTCCAACGGATGCTTTAACGTCTAGGAGGTTTTGCAGTTTTCCTTCACAAACTATGTAAATCCAATTTATAAAAATGTCGAATTAAAAATGTGTTTATAGCTATTTGCATTGTTTATGTCAACTCTAGTGATACTACTGTATTCTGGATTGGCATCTTTTACAGCGGAATATGATTATGATATATATACATGTATATACATTCTTCGAATCAACTGTTTATTTTTGTATTATCTTGCTGTCAATATCTTTATGATTCAGTAATAAAATTTAGTGTTATAATCATGTCATCAATATGGTAAATACGTCACAATTTACGGTTCTGATACGGGATTACTTTTCGTCAGTCAATCCCAATATCATAAATGACGTTGGTAAAATGTCAGGATAAACTTTTAACTTTTAACTCTGAATGCTGTGTATTTATTGGTGATCAGCCCCTCTGTCTCTATATAAATATAAATGTAAATGTACAATCCATATTTGGTAATAAATGTATTTACACTTATTTGTTGATTTAAAAATAAATAGAACACCTACAAAATGAAACTAATCTAACCAAGATTCACAGAATTCTCTAGCTAGCATACATCTAGTTGAACGAAATTGGAAATACAAAATTTAATGTTTTTATCCTTTATTCACTATGAACATTAATTATTACTGGCTTTTGAAGAAGTTACTAGTAATAATGAAAAATGATTATATTTTGCAACGTGGATGATATAAGAAATATACAAAAAGTGAATGACTGGAAAGTGTAATATTACAACATAACACACATACAAGAACGTGCGCAAACACACACACACATACACACACATACACACACCTAAATAGAAAAAAGGTCGAAAAATGGAAGTCATTAAATAACGAAGTTGCTATAGCAATATAACACTTAACTATAAAAACGTTTGTTAGTGTAGAGAGTCTGTTGATAAGTACACAGCATATACAGGACTGGCGTCTTTTCAAATTAAACATAATTAATTATAAGATATAGGAGTGTAAATCAAAACGTTCTTTTACAAATATTTCAATACATAATATAACTTCACATTACTTAAATTTACTGTCTTATTTTGACATGGGTCCTAGAAATGGCAAAATACTTCTTTCACCAGAATCAGTGGATATTAATATTTGGAGCATCACGTCATTTCCTAATTTATTAAATTGTTAGACAAGTTAAATACTGTTAGAACAAATAATAAAAATATGCATAATGACGGAGGTCTCTGCTGTACTCTATTGAAGGCGGATTCATTTTGTAAATTTGTTGTATTTTGTTTCACTTCACCAGTCGAAGAATTAGAATTAGAACATTCGGCGATTTCAGGCCAATCACAAAGTCCTGCATAGCTGTTGAAGTGTAGCCCGGATGGACATGTCCGTATATATTTCATTTCACCGACACACTCTATGTATTTGGTGCAGTCGCCGACAAAACTATATGTTCTCTCTAAAGCATCTCTGCAGTTAAACGCTACAACAAAACAAAAACATCCGATTTTTATACAGATCAAAACATTTATTCGTTAAGAAATAAAATTGGCATGAATGTAATTTCTACATCATCTGCAAATATTGACAGAAGTACTTTAAATGGCGTAAGGATAAACCTTGCATCTCTATTTCCAAAATAAAAAGAGCAAACGAGAAATATAAAATCTCAGATACTAAAGTATACATCTTCAGGATATCCATAATACATATACGAATCCGGTGATAGTCAAATTCAAATAAAATAGGTGAGGAGTAAATCCTCGTCACAATTGGTACAGACGACCCAACAACCACCATCGAACACGAATACTAGGTATAAATATTATCAACAATACCAAAGTTATAGTTTTAAAAAAGAGTCAAAACAAATGCATCAATTGAGCTTGAAATTAATATACTAGATATATTTCCGAAAAAAATGCCAAATTATAAATGTAAATGTGTTGCAAAATCCGTCTAAAAGTACCCACTTTAAAAAGACTATCATAGCTTTTGAAAAGTTTAGAATTTCAATGTTATATGGGCCAAATATTAGTTTAGTATAAAATAATTAGCTGGTACTGAAATACCATGTCCTGGGATACGGACGGGGACTCCGTCCACCAACAGTGGCAATGACCCACTGCTTATATTTTGGTGCATTAAACCTGGGTTTTCACGGTTAAACAAGGGTACTCTTCTAGGTTTTAGTCATTTATTTTGATCGTATGGCAGTTAAAACTAGTTCTCGGTAAAAACTAATTTTTTTCGAT
Source organism: Atrina japonica (assembly GCA_030159075.1). Taxonomy (NCBI): domain Eukaryota; kingdom Metazoa; phylum Mollusca; class Bivalvia; order Pterioida; family Pinnidae; genus Atrina; species Atrina japonica. Next base: position 26,025 of record BROG01000967.1, read on the forward strand.
GAACGAATGAGTAAAAACTATGTTTCACTGGAATAAAACTGAACATAATTGAAAAAGACCCGATTTAACTCATTATTATGATTTTTGCGTGCCATACAACTGTCATTTGCTCACTGGATTGCTCATTTGGAGTGAAATTCAAAAGTGAGCAAATGAGTAGTCACGTAGAACGTATCCAAAAAAATTCCATCACGTGAAATTTGCTCTGGAAAAGGATGGAAAACGTCTGTTTCATGCGCTATAATGCAATCCTTTCCCCCAGAGGATGATTTCTTAACATAAAACTAGCATCATTTAATATGATCAGGTTATACAATGAGTAGATATCAATATAATATATATAAGATGAAGTAAAACAGGTAAGCAACTTATTTAAATATGATAAACATAATAATCATATCGCAAGTGTTTCCGTACAGTACTAGTAAAACAGATAAACAGGAAAGTATAGTCACTTTACAAAGATTTAGCATATGGTCGTGAACACAAACACATATGGTGCGTCATGGTTGATTGTTTCTGATACACAATAATTATATGGACACAAAATTAACTTTTACTGACAGGTGAACTATATTTGATGTGAATTTTCTAATTATAGTATCGATAACGAAATAGATATGTTGAAAACTCTGTTTTTACAAATTGCAATGAGAGATATTATTGTCAATTACAAATTAGTTAGATATACCTGTTGATGTTTCTGATGAATGTATATCAGTAACAGGAGTGATCGACGTGTTTATTTGTGGTATGTCCACAGGTGGCATACTAGTATTTCCATTCTCAGCTGCCAACAAAGCATCTTTCATGGTATTTATCAAAGGATACGTTCCACCACATATCCCACTGAAATCGTCAAGTGGCAACGCCCATATCATGGCACCGCCATATTGTTCTTTTATTATTAGTTGTGTCACCTGATGAGATAGAATCATGTAAAAGCTATATCTGTGACGTAATTGTAATTAAATTACAAAATTGCCTCCACAAGCGAAAATGTTTTACCCCGCCCTGATCAAGGTGAGACGATCAATATGACATCGCGATAAAGGTTGTTTAAAAAAAACTTTGGCAATGGTATCTGGTTGTAGTTCATAGTTCTTTATTGTCAGTCCGAGAATTTTGTATCGAAGTATCATTTTCTGCATGTTCAGTGCCAGATATATAAACCAATGTTATGAATTTATATTAGGGATTCTGTATTATGTCACATTTTTCCTGATATGTTAAATCAATTTGGGGTCTCTTTCAAGGGGCATTTTTATTATTCAATACGATTAAAGAGTGATTTTCTATTGTTATAAAACTTAAAGAAATATCCGAGTATATTACAGGATAAGACTGTGTGTGGATTACCTTCTCATAAATACTCTGTTCGTCATCGTAACTGATCCAGAGGTCTCCTTCAACGTAGTACGGGACTTTAGCTTCATTGTCTCTGTAAATTTTTCCTTTGTCCATCTTAAGACGAAGACATATCTGTGTACAAATATGAGACAGGACATGTAACTATAAAATACACAAACTGCAGCAAAACGACGCAGCTGGGATGAAGACGTAGGTTATAGATTACAGTACAGGAATACATTTCATGACAGTAAAGTTATGTAAAACACTTTGAAATCATTAAATATTTTTTAGACATCACAGCATAAAATGTAACAAACTGAGGAAGTGTTGTTTACAATGTAAACGCTTCCAAATGAAATAGAAATAAAAGATAAGAGAGTAGATTTAATATTAAGATATTGGTCTAAGACTGGAAACCTGGATGTAATTTATATCAATATAAAAATATCATGTACCAAAGTCTTAAAATACAAACCGTCATGATTCCCAGGTATACAATATATAAGTATCGTGAATATACTAGGACTGTGAAATATTAATACGGTATAAAATGATACATTGTGAATACCTTAACATCATTGGGACGTGTTTTAAAACACTTATTTGTTCCACTTGTAAACTACATAACTACTATATGATATGGAAGTTAGGATACAAACCTCGTAATAGGAAAAATAACCGTTTTCTCTTGTAAAATTTCCCATTGGGCCAGGACCTCTGCTAGGTGCTCTAACATAATAATTATTTGGATCTGATAATAAAAACGATCTGCCATAGGTAGCAAGGCCAATGATAAGTTTTTCTTTCGGAGCTCCTAGTTTGTGCCAGTAATAAGCAGCATATGCCTGGAAACAAAGAGTGCATTTCCATCAAACTTGAAACATCTTGAAAATGTTAACTCAGTGAAGTCGCCAATTCATACACACCCCCCCGCCCCCCCCCCACACACACACACACACACAGATATATACATAAATATATATATATATATAATTTCACAAACTCATGCCTCATACATACATAGAACAACATTGACAAACGCAGACAAAACAACGCAGAGAGAGAGAGAGAGAGAGAGAGAGAGAGAGAGAGAGAGAGAGAGAGAGAGAGAGAGAGAGAACCATATTTAATGTTTTATCTATGTCCGCGGCAGATGCAAATAATGGACTGTTATGACCGGTTACTGGCTCTGAACCAACATGGAAATCGTAGGTCATTAGGGAAATAAAATCCAAGTATCTGTAATAAGAAATGGTTTTGTTTATTGGAGGAAATGGTGTATATGTTATACTGAAGAAACGGTATCGTTAAATACATCGTTATTTATATAAGATAGATCTGAACTCTAATGTATTGAATATTTTGATATGGAAATTTATTGCAAATCATCTTCAGAAACATTTCATTCATGTGCATAAAATTATTTGAAATTGCTCCTTGTTTCTTGTTATAATTTATTTTCAAGAGATGCGTGTCATAAAACTCTAGCATGAACATAAAAAGCTGTAAACTCGGATTAAACAGAACTGAATGAAATAAAAAGGATTGCATAATAAATAGCCCGCCAAAACATTCTCCTGATAAAGAGACACCATCACCTATAGACACATTAGCGGCTTTAGGAAACTCTTCTCAATATTGAGACTTCAACATCGTTAGATAAGGTACAACAAATGTTCCCTATAATTATAGTGGCATCAATAGGGTTTGGTAATGTTCAGCAATGTTCCCCATATAAAGGCGTCAACAACGTTAGATAAAGTACAACAAATGTTCCCTATATAGTGGCATCAATAGGGTTTGGTAATGTTCAGCAATATTCCATATATAAAGGCGTCAACAACGTTACATAAGGTACAACAAATGTTCCCTATACAGTGACGTTAAAAGCATTAGGTAAGGTACAAAAAATATCCCTATACAGAGACATCAACAGCATAAAGTAAGGTGCAACAAATGTTCCCTTTACAAAGATGTCAACAGTGCTATGTAAGGTACAACAAATTCTCTCCATATACAGACGTCAACAGCGTTGGGTATAATACAACTAATTCTCCCTATATAGAGACGTCAACAGCGTTAGGTATCGTACAACAAATGATCCATATATAGAGACGTCAACAGCGTTAGGTAAGGTACAACAATGTGATTATTGTCCAGTTCACGTAACTAAGCGGGGCAGAATAAACTTTGGATTATCATATGGTGGATTCTGCTCCCTTTTTGCTTTCTACAGGCTTCATGAGAATTGCGTTTTACTAACAACTGGATTACTGTAGGAACAACGATTACTCCTGACATTGTAATTTTTATATATAAACTCGCTGAGGTCAAGAAAGGGTTCACGAGACTCCACTCGCCAGGTATAAGGATTTCACCTTACTTGTGCCAAAGTAACGAGGGTTATTCAACATACAATGCCTACCATGGTACCAGACCTGGGATTTAAGACTCATCCGAAATATATATGGCTTTCAACTATTATGTCGGTTTTTTGTGTATTACAAGTCCAAGCCAGTTTTATACATCTTAGGTAAGACTCAAACCATAAATTGTACCTCGGACATTCCGTTTATGAGGCGAACGTTTAAACCATACCTTTTGATTATGTGCTGGGTACAAAATTAAGCAATAAAGAAATATAAAAATCTTTACTTTGATATTTCTGGTACATCGTAAACACCATCTATATTGGATTTTCCCGCAGCCACAGAAGCTGTTAATAACAAACAATCAGTTGTCATCGTAACAGCCTCATTTTCAAATGCTTCCCGGAATTCCTGTGTTAATTGTAAAATAAGAATTTCCAACATGAAACAAATCAATGATAAATATCTAAGCAAAATCAGGTAAATATTTTTCAGATAATGTTTTACCAGAAGATTCGAACAACATGATCAATTTTAATTTGAATGCTGTTTTACGCCACACCCACCAATCTTTCAGTCATATGATGACGGCCAGTTTTAGTCGTGGATGAGAGAACCCGGTTAAAATGTACAAGGAACACGCAATGGTAGAACTATTTCATTTAACCAAATTTCTCTTTACCTTAACAAGTGTGGCGTAATTATTGTAATCCTCTGTTCTCCCTCCTCTTCTTGCCGGATATTCCCAATCTATGTCAAAACCATCAAAATTGTGCTTCCGTATCCAAGATATTGTAGATGTAATAAAATATTTTCTGGTATCAACTGTGGCTGCCATATTTGAAAAATCAACACTCCCTGCGTTCCATCCTCCGGCGGCAAGAAGAATCTTTAGATTTGGGTTTATTACTTTCAAACTATTGATACTTTCATACCTGATGTAATAGATAATAGCATATAAAATTAATCTATTAATCATTTTTAATCAATAAAGATATAAACTTTTGAGAAAATATGAGGAGGTTGTACGTTGAAATAGGTTTTCAGACATTTTAGCAAACGAAATCTGGTACATTATATATACTCATAAAACTGGTACATTAAAGGTAAATGCAGAAATAGAAATGAAATACAAAGTGATATGTATTAATTATAATAATTCGAGCTTTATTAATGTTTCTAGTTTGCGTGCGGTGGTCCTTGTTGTGTGTACCCGGCTTAGCGACCGCCATACCATTCCTCATACTACCCGGATCGCATTGGTTAGAAACGAGTACGCTGATCATTGTGCCACCCGGACACATAATGAACATGTATCTTTGGAAAATAGAGGTGGGATCAGGTTCTATTAAGGACCGAAAACCCCCAAAGGTCCGTGTTTGTTCAATATTCACTAGATTTGTACTTCGTGGACATTCTGGGACAGACACCACAAAACTTTTAAAGAATTACTTAAATCTAAAAGATACTCAACTTTGGCTAATCCTGAAATCTGAGCAGACCAAGTTGAGAATATTCTCAGACTTGAGTAAATTCTCAATTTTTATGGTGCCGGGTCCCAAAGATTTATATTTTGATGTATGTGATTTTCATATACATTATATAGATATCCAAGCATATAAATACAAAGAATAGAACAGGAAGTGATGTGTATATAAAACAAGACAAAAAGATCATACATACAAAACATCGTCATTCCATTCGTAATTGACAAGTTTGTTTTCCATAAGTTTTCCAAAAGCGTAGATAATGTGAGTGCAAAGTGAAGGTTCAATCTTGTCTGGTAAAAATTTCCCAGTACTTGGTCGATATTGTGACCAGTTCGTGAAATAACAAACTCTCTTATACGTGGCGGAACCTTAAAAAGACCATAATTAAATCGTTAAATATTTCGATTTTTATGACTATTAAAAATTGGTAGCGAAAACCCGTATTACTCAAGAAGCCTGGTGATGTTCAATGTACGCATATTTAATCTATGTGCACTCGGGATTCCAACAGCATTCAGTAAAAGTACTTTGAAGATGAAAATTAAATATATGGTTTTAATCGGTTATAAAATCGTATGGTTTTAATCGGTTATAAAATCGTATGGTTTTAATCGGTTTTAAAATCAGCCTCTTCATGAAGCGGAGAAAAAAAGTAGCGAGTGATATTACCAAACAACATGTGGTTTATTCGCCACTCAACCATGATTGTAGGATTTATTTCGGGTTATAAAATGGACATACAAATTACCGACATCTTATGGCACTTTCTGAAATTTATTGTCACCTTTTATGACACGTTGTAATTGGCGAAGAGTGGCTAATTTATTGGGTTTATTTTAGTTAATGGACATACAGTTTATGAAGTACGGCCAATATGTACGTTCAATAATTTGTGAACTTTTTGTGTAGTGGTTTGGAAAGACCACACCTCAATAAATGACTCAGGATTTCATTTCAACTGAAGTAATATACAATCAAACGTATTTTAGATATAGAGATACTCTATATAGGACCTTTTTAGATGAATTTGTAATAAAATACGATTGTAAAATAAAATGCAAAAATTGTATCCTGTTCTTTTATTTCCCGATTTATATTTGTTGTTGTTGTTGTTGTTTCTTTAACAGCCCAATCAACAGACATTTTCACGATAACTGTGGTCATGTAACTTTGGAAGGCAATATAATACCGATTCCCGCAAAATGACGTCAGTGAACAATCAGTTTCTTTGGGCAAATCAGTATCATTATTTTAAGTTACAGGACCGCCGTAATCTTAAAAAGGTCCATAAACGGTTTGAAAGGGATGTCCATCTTGAACATCGAAGAATTGTTCTCATAAGAAAAAATGTCACTGTCATTATCGGTGCTTGACAAAAACTGGATCGTTCGTGTTCGCTCCCTGTTGGCTCGGACTTTCCCTTTTCTTGATTTATGTTGTTGAATTATCACGATAGATATGTAGGAATCTCGTAAAATTACATTCAAGTACATAAGTGAACTATTTGGGATTCAATTTGATGGATTTTGGAAGTGGTTTTCTATTTGGACTATGAAATAAATTTTTGATGAGTACAATGTCATCATATGTACTTGAGATGTTTTACAGATTCAATATTAACTGAATCAAATCATTAACAATACAGAATTCCATAGTAAACAAATACCTGACTGCGGTGGTTGATGTTAAATGGGGAATATATAGTAAAATTCATATAACCCTCTTGACCTGGACGAGTTTAAATTTTAGGTAATACAGCATATCATTGGTGATGACAATCTTTGCAAAGTATTGTCTACTTTTCATTGACAATTTCCGTTCATAATATTATTCACCTTAATGTACTCATACATCTATGGTAGCTTTATTTTGTTTGGCTTATTTTTGCTACAAATTAATTACGGGTAGATAAAAGTATTCATACGACTTCCGTAATCGTTAAACTTTTCTCTTGCAGCTACATCAAATGTTACGCCCCGTAGATATCAACAGCTAGATGAAGCACTTTGAAGGGTCAGCATATTTAATCAATGTACTAGAAATGACGAAGGTAAATATTCTCTGGGATCAATATACCTCTAAAGTGAACGAAGAATGTCAGTACACTGTATATTGAGAACCACCATACATAGTGACCGAGAAATGTCGAGAATGATGCCTTTTTATTATCAATAAAGTTTAACAGGTTGTGACTTTTGTAACGAACTCATAAAGAATAGTCCGGACTTTCACTATATCCCAGTTACTGGTTTACTGTTAATATAACACAGCAAATAATAGAGAGAAATTTTGTCTGAAGTAAAATCGTGTAAGACACAAGGCCGACAAAACAAGGATTTTAACTTAAATACATAGCATTTAGATACAAGTAACTCTTTACATCGTTGTATTGATATAAAAAAACTGAGAGATACAATTAGCAAACACCGTGTTCTAGTTTGAATTTCTCGGGCAGAAGAATTAAAACATGCTTACCATTATGAAAGATAATAGCCGCAACAACAAGTGATATAATCCCTTTCATGTCCGATTTGACGTGGAGCGATTACCTTTTTGTTATAACTACATCCATGATGGAATGCTAAATCATAAATATATCTACTACGAAAATCGCGCAGGCAGAGCTTGAAACAAAGTGAGACTTAGCTGATAAATTTTGGAAGAGATTAGTAAATACGGGTATAACCAGTAAAGATAAATATTATTTATGAATGGTATCAATGTTCAGCTCCTGATAGATATTTTGTACTTCCTTAACACACATAAAGGAATCTTTAAATCATATGTATGGCATGTATGATTTAACATTTCAATATATGTACATAAGCGGAAGGTATACATGTGTGTTTTTATGTGTTATTATGTATTTTAATCATTTCCTCCTGATGAAGGTACATGTCGTCACCAAAATTTGACTGTCATGTTATTGCTATATATGTATAGATACGGAAGTTTAAAATTCTTGTGTAAATTAATTTGAGCTGCAAAGATTGCTGAACATTCATCTTTCTTTTCAATTAATTATAAATAGGAATGTTTAAATCATATTCATGGTATGTATGGTTTCACATTTCAAAATATGTATATAAAATAGAATAGAGGAAAGTAACACACACACACACACACACACACACGCACGCACACATACACACACACACACGCACGCACGCACACACACACACACACACACACACACATGGAAGCTTAAACCTCTTGTGGCAAACTCATTTGAATTGCACAGATTGAAAAACATTCATTTTTTTTACCTTGAATTAACCGTTTTATGTCTAAATATGTTTAGTTTATATATTTATATCTGCAAGCAGTTTACTAAATATTCTTTTCACAAGACAGTGACAAGTGAAAGGATAGTGACAAGGAAGTGACAGATTAGTGACAAGGAAGTGATATTATAAATACATTTCATTTTGCAATGCAATTAAAAGTGCTCTTTCACAAATTGTCAGGTACCAAACCCTTACGTTTTTGTTTTCTCGTGAACCTAGACTTCTATAATTACTAATGAGGTTAATATATTTTGTTATTGACTCAAAATCAATTACAAAAATCCTGTTATCATATGAAGATTTTGTATCTAATATACCTTACAATATAACTTTTCCATTTCCAGAATTGAGCTTTTGTCTAGTTGACATTGTATACTTTCCTAAATACTCGTGCCTACTTATACAAGTTGGTAGTACATGTAGATAAAACCTGATCTAATTGTATGTCACTTTCACTATGGTATTTATATATCTCGCATTTCTAATTACATTTATCTGAAAACATAGTGTTGTGGGTGTGTCTTTATCCAATGTGTATCCTATATGGAAGAACGTCATTGAATCGAATATCAATTTCCTCCTCTATGGCACCTGATACCGCCTCTGGATTTCCAAAGATCTGAGTTTGTCCAATATTCACCAGATCTGTGTCTGTATCCTGGACATCCTAAAGATTTATGCTTTGTATCTGAGGTTTTTATATTCCATAAAACTCAGAATATATTTGTGTTCAGAAGTAAAATTTAATGTTAGACCATAACAAACCATACACATTTGCTACTTTAGAGTAACATCTAAAGTGTTTATCACAATTAGTAGTATTATAATTAAACATCTTACCAGTACAATGTGTGTTTAATTTTGCCTATGAAATAGGCGTAATTATGACTTTAAAACACGTAACGGCATAGTACTGGAAGCCATTCCTCCAATAGGAGTGACAAGTTCCATTTAGACAAAAAAAAAATTGATGACTTCAGGCTAACGGGGAAATAACACAAGATAACTTTTTTAAAATCAGTGTGAACAATTTGTTCTGTAGTTATTTAAGTATCGCAAAACCTTACATAACTCTATCACAGGTACTCTTACAATAATGACAAACAACAACAGAAAACACTACATAGTTTTGAAATGTATTTTAAAATTACTTATTACAACCCATCCGTGTAACTAAATGCATATTGGGATAATATTGTACAGTAACAGTAAGATTACATATCCCTTCTGTCGGTTTATATTATTTCATTTTCTAAATAAAAATATATCTTGAAGTTTTGTAACCAATGCTAAAAGTTATATTGCCATAAACTTGCATTGTATCATAAATTAATCAACTGACCAATCTCAGAGCATTTATTATAAATAAATAATAACATAACGGTGTACAGCAAGACTATCTTCTAGAAATAACACCTCTCCTACGTCATGGTGCCCGTTTTTAGTAAACTGTATACCCTGAAAATATATCAATACTATATATATATATATATATATATATATATATATATATATATATATATATATATATATATATAATCGTAAGTGCGCATTCAGACAGGAAAGAAACGTGAATGGCTTTATTTATCTTTCTCTGTGCACAAAGAATACAGCTGTCACAGTTGCCATGCATCAAACCATAAATAAAATTTCTGTGAAAAATGAACACGATGGTCAATTGCAAAAAAACGACGCAAAACTCATGTGAACTACACCCCTTTTTAGAATGACATAAAACTTAACTTTATAAGCATAATTTGTAACATATCAAGGTCAAGTTTTGTATCTACTAAGCAATGATCTTATTCTTATTGTTTACAAGAGTTTTTAAAGATAATGTTATGGTGACGCATTATTGTTAACAAGAGTTTTTAAAGATAATGTTATGGTGACGCATTATTGTTTACAAGAGTTTTTAAAAGTTTTCTTTACATTGATAATTTTTATGGTGACGCAACTATGAAGTCTAATTACAAGAGTTTTTAAAGATAATGTTATGGTGATGCATTTTTAAAAGTTTCTTTACATTGTCTGATACCATTTTCTCTTTAGAAAAACTATTAAAAAAAGCTAAGTAGCTCACAGTGGTTACTTATGATAGTTTAGACATAATTGACAGAAACGGTCGTCTTGAGCATTATGACTTTGGTATAAAGTTTATAATATTTATTACATGTAATACCTACATTTTAATCACGGCAGTCTGCAGTTCACAACATTCCCCCAGTCACATCCACGGATGATAGGATTAAACCGAAGGTTACTTGGACATTTGTAGTGGAATGTGCGGCCCATATGGCAAACGAAATATTTCTGACAATCTCTTACATCCGGATAATATCCATAAGGTCTATGTCTACAATTGAAGTATGCTGGAAAACAAAGAAATGACACATACAATATATATATTCTTAGTTAGAATTGTACCCGATTGTAAAATGAGAAGGTCATAAAATACTTAAAAATCATTTTTCATAAATATTATTATCTAGACTCATTCAATTTATATATAATCTAATATACTATTACAATTCCCAGCATGCATCTAGCAAAGCTATCTGCAGACCATATAAAAGCGTCATATATACATAGTGATATAAGAGCATGCAAACAAGATATCTGAAATATGAAATAATTAATGAACTCGAGAATATCAGGTACTAGAATGATATACGACTATAGTTTAGCATAAAGCACATATGTTAGCTGCACAAAACTCTACAGTATAAATAATATGATTAATAATATTCACGAAAAGTGAATAATACGAAAAATGACAATTTACCTTTAAAACGGAGACGATGACGGCCAATTTTTCCTGCGATAAATTAGGGGCTTTTAGAATTTGAACAATAGAATAATGTTAAATCAAATAGATAAAATGCAAAAAATCATATCCTATTCATTGTTTCTAAAACTTTATAATATTGACAATATATTTCTGAAAACTTAAATAATAATTTCATTCAATAGTATTCAGTATTAAAAGGAAACGTACTCGGAATGGTGGGTTTTCTAAACGACGGTGTACTTCCCTTGCGATACGGAATAATTATAGTTGTTGTCTTTTTTGGTGTCGTTACGGTTGGTTTTGTCGATGTTGTTGATTTGGGAGGTACTGTTATAGATTTTGTCGGCGTCTCTGACGTGGACTTTGGTTTTGCTGACGATTTTCTTATATACGGTATGACAATGTTGATAGTTTTCTTCGTTGAGGTTCCTGTAGAAATATTTTGTGTACCGGTAGTAGGTGGCGCTGTTGTAGTAACAAATCCACTTGGTCGGGATGTTTGGCCGTTTGTTTCTGTTGTATTCGTTGGAATTGTGACACTTGTCGTTGCGTCTGTGTAAATTACCTCATGAGCACGTATCGTGTCAGCAATAGCAGAAGCAAGTGGAAATGGCGTTCTTGAAGATGAGCAAAATTGGGCGAAATCATCTAATGACAGCGACCAAATCATACTGCCTCCATAGCCCTCACGTACCAACCAATCTGCCTAGAGAGAAGAACACAAATTAGTTAATGTGAATTAAACATCATTTAAATCATTCATAGAACCATTTCGAGATCTTTTCCGGAGAACACATAGAAACACTAATCTAGAAATATGAAGGGACAGTTAACATGACTGGATCATAATTTGATAAGAGATGCACTGGGTATTGTTTTACGTAGAATGTACTGTAAAATAACTAGATCTGCAATTGCCTAAGGCTCAAAGTCAAAATTAATTTAATATCTTTAATCATTCAACATCAAATGTTGTTGTTTAAATGCATTTATATAAAAACAATAAAAAATAACCAAAACATATCATGATACAATAGTAATAATTATTACACTACTACTACTACTACTACTACTACTACTACTACTACTTATTATTATTATTATTATTATTATTACTACTACTACTATTACTACTACTACTACTACTACTACTTCTAATAATAATAATAATAATAATAATATTAATAATGATAATAATAACCATCATCATCATCATCATCATCATCATCCGATTTCAAATATTAATTGTTCTTCTTATTACACAATTTATCATATTTCTTTTATTGATTTAATTATATCCTGATTTACCTTGTTCCTGACACTTATTTCATCATCATAACCAATCCATGTATCTCCAAGAACGAAGTAGGGGACTTCATGTTCTTTATGGCGGTATACCTTCCCTTGTCCACCCTCTTGCATTTTGCATATCTTATAATTATAACAAAATACAATTTAATTGATAAAACTGCACACAAAGCAAAGAATTAAATATAATACAAGCATATCAACAGTCTCGATTCCAGATCATTTAAAGATATTAACGTATCATATTATATATCAACATTATTGTCATATTTTAGATAAAATATATTTACCTCGTAGTAGGATAAAAATCCAGTTTCCTGGGTGTATTTCCCAGGCCTTCCCGGTGCGATTGCTGGTGATCCAATGTCTACCTTGTTTTTGGGATCAGCTAATATGTAAGATCGTCCATACGTAGGAATGCCGATATTTATTTTATCCTTCCAAGCAAAATTGTTAACCCAGTTCCGAGCTGCCCAATCCTGGTGGAAATAATATATATATATATGCTTATTATTTCATTGTTATTTATTATATCAACTTTAAGTTACATAAAAAATAATAATAAATTTGCTTTGTGCCAATAATAATGTAGACAGAACTATCATATTAAAAGTTGAAAACAGAAATGATTCATTAAAAAAATAGAATATAAAACTATGACAGTACACGATTTTGATAATATTATAATTATTTAAAACTCGACGATAATACAATATCCTAGACTTACATCAAACAATGCTCATTAGGGATCACATTTTATTACGAATACTACCAGCTATAAATATCAAATGAATCTATTTCTTCAAAACATATAAAATCTCAGATACCAAAGTATAAATATTCAGGATGTGCAGGATACATATACAAATTTGGTGAATATTGGAATACATAATCTCTTGAAATCCACAGGTGTTTGTGTACAATATTTTTTTCTATCACACACATACCCCCCAATCCCTTTAAATCAATGACTTAAACCACCACACATATATTTCCATATATATATATATATATATATATATATATATATATATATATATATATATATATATATATATATATATATATATATATATAAATAATAATAATAATAATAATAAAAAAATTGTATATTTAATTTGCCTGGACCTCGTTCTGACTTTACTCACCAACCCCTGAAAAACAATCTCCTTTAAATCAATGACTTAAACCAGTCCAAATGTGTCTCTAGTTGGTGAATGATACCTTTCCAGTCCATTCAGAAATTTGTAATGTCGAGAACGAACGGATCAAAACAATGTATCACACATACAGTCATGGGACATATATATTCGTCACTTATGATATTTTCTTCTTTGTTTTATGTAAAACCAACAATTTTAAATGCTGAAAAAAATCCACAAATCATACCAGAATTTGACAAATTTGTAAAAATATATGCATTTTTAAATTATCATATTTATTTACAGAAATGTCAGTATTTTTTCTCATGCAATTATTTTATAAATTTCGTAATTATTCTTTCAGTCTAATGAAATATGTCAAAATTTACATGAAATAGTTTCATCCTCCCCAGAATCATTATTTTCTCAAAATAAACAAAGAGTATATCTACATTCTCAAAAGACTAAAAATATATATTCAATTTCCTTCATGTAAAAATAAAATATTTGAAATATTGCTTAAATTAGTGTATTTTGTGGGCATTTAAAAATTGTTGGTTTTATATAAAACAAAGAAGAAAATAACATGTGACGAATATTTATGTCCCATAACTGTACCTACATATGCACAATGTGATGAATTAAATCTACGTGAATTATAACCTAAATGTAATCGTTTACGGAAATTCATTTAATTCTATTTATCATTTTGATCTCCCAATATTTATGTAAACTAAAACAATATCATTTATTGCAATATTTAAAACATTGATATTACTTTATCTAAACAAAAATTGTAAATGTTTAATGTGTTGATATTAAAAGCGAAGAATTTTGTTTTTCGATTTGGTTACCTCCCCTACACCAAACTCTCTAACAAACTGTAGTATTCTTCCTTTACCGTATTCATTGTTTTCTGCTGTTCAGTTTCTGAGCTTCTTGAGTAGAGAGGACTGTTGTGTTCTACTTCGCTTTCCCAACCACCGTGAAAGTCATATGTCATAAGATTAATGAAATCCAAATACCTGTAAATATATTAAGTAGGAGTAAAAGATGTTATAAATACACCGGAGGGGCAAGAAACTCTGTAAACATTTGAGGTAATTTATTGTTATTTATTTTAATGTTTCGCCTATATTGTCGTGTAAGTAATTTTGACAAAATATCAAATTATCACAAGATTTTGAGAATTCATGGATAATTATATCATATTTGACGGTGCCTACCAAAATATCAAAAAGTGAAATCGACTGATTCGCCAGTATCTGGTATGCCCCCTCCCGTATTTTTCAGTGTCCTGATTCATCACATGGGGATAATATTTCATTCGTCCAATAAGTTATCTCGAAGCTCCCTTTACTCTCCTATCCAGTTTGGCCCAAAGATTTTCGTTTGGAGACAAATATGGACTTTACGGGTTTGCGAGAAATTTTTGACATACTCTAGTGACATTAGGTCCGGACATTATTATGCTGTTCTGAGAAAATGCATGCGTAATATTTTCTCAAGAATGCATGCGTCGGCGAGCGTTCCCCGTCGACATACACGACGAATTGGGGAACAACTAAGTCATATGTGCACGACTGAGCATAACACAAAATAACATCAAAAACACGGAGAGCGAACTAACGCAATCGGCTTCTTATGGTTGTTTGGTGAATGTGCCAATGTTTGCCTATCTATCATATTAACAGCGGTTTCAGAGACAATAATGTGAATATTACGCAGGTGGATGAGAAGACACGTCTTTACGCCTCGTTGTTATGCGCGTACATTACCATTTCGGCATGCCCCTAACCCTTGGAGTTTCTCACAGACGATGGAAAAGACGTTCTATGATATAAACATTCAAACCGAACTATATTTCTGCATTTGACCTTGTATTAGTAATGTAATAGCCTGACCACTCCGAACTGAACTTCCGTCACTCGTACCAGGATTTCAAAAAATTGAAAATGAATGTAACCAGAAACGAAGCGGACATCTCCAGAGTATCTAGTTGTATGGCATGATGTGATGTACTTGCCGTCATTATTCTGTGTGCGTTTTTTACTTTTTTCTCTTTCCTCTGTATGACCTGATACAGTTCATGATTGAGTTACTTTAGAAACCGATTCAGTGCAAAGTTAGGGTTGTTGCCACATGAAGTGGACCGTTTGATTCCCCGAGGGTATACATAAAGCAATACCTGGTATTTCCATACCAACTGATTACACTAAAGCAACATTTTGAATGAATATTGCTGTTTCAATTCTAAATACCTTAAAAGCTAAGATAGTAATCTGGCTACTCAGAGACGGATTAAGAAATACATTTGGATTAATGTTTAGCCTTGTATAATACCATCTTTTGTTACGGATGTCTACATCTATTCTCAATTCGAGCTCAGCTGAGTCTTGACAGAGTCGATCGTCTTGAGCATTTGTTTGGCCTTTATATTGTAAAACTGTAACTTTGGTACTATGTTTATAACATTTGTATCAATCTTAGGTTTGGTGAATTCCCTACATTGTGAAGGAGGAGTGGTGTGTTGTTTTAAGCACAAGATAAACAGTTACTAACATGGTACCGAGAAACGATTGTCGTGAGCATTACAACTTTGGTACCATGTTTATAATATTTGTAACCACCAGGTCGTTGCCCCTGCTGGTAGACCGTTTGAGTCCCCGAGGGTATACGTGAACCTAGTACCTGGTATTTGGTACCAGCTGATAATACTGAAGTACATTTTCGCACTGATGACACCATTTAAGTTTTAAATTCTTCTAAACCTAAGCTAGTCATCTTTTACATTGGGTACTCTTAGACGGATCTGGCTATACATTAGATTTATCATTTGACTTTGTATGATACCACTTTCTCTTTAGAAAATTAACATCTATTTTAAATTAGAGGTCAACTGATGAAGTCTAATTGAAGGAAACGATCATCTTGAACATTACAACTTTGGTATTATGTTTATAATATTATTGCCCTAAAATTATGATGTCATATTATGCAAATTTGACTTACGTCGTTAGGGTCATGACATCATACCCGGCTTTAACGACCTCTTTTCCAGTTGGTACTGCCGCAGATAACAAAAGTCGTGGCAACGATGTGTTCATAGACTCTCTAATAAATTCTTCTTTGAGCTCCTAAGATAAAAGTTATGAATAAATAAATAATAACATGGCATTATTTTATGTCGTTTCCACGTCATATCTACTTGAAGAATAATTTGTATCAAGATGTTAAGAAATGCTTACCACTACGAGTTTTGCAAATCCGTCTCTGTCTTTGGGTGAACCTCCTCTCCTTGTAGGGTATTCCCAGTCTAAATCTACACCGTCAAATCCATGTTTCCGAAGATAGTCAATTGTAGATATTGTAAATATTTTACGTGCCTCGGGACTAGCGACCAATGATGAAAATGATTTACTGGCAGCGTTCCATCCTCCAACAGCAAGTAGTATCTTTAAACCCTTGGACCTCTTCTTGATATTAATGATTTCCTTGTAACTAAAATAGACCAAATTGAAGTATCCAGTTATCTACATTATACCGGAAAATTAGGACATATGTTTACGACATATTTTTTTCTCCAAAGCGATACCTGCTTATATTTTGATGATAATAATTTGGCAGTTTGCAGGAATTAGACAATTTTACATAGATCTGAAGTATCCAAAATGTTAACAATTATTATCTTTGTAGGGTACGACATTATGGAAGCTCTTACAGTTGTGGATCGTTCCATTCAGTCGTATCCAGTTTAGTTCCCTCTAGCTTGGCAAACGCAAAAATCAAATGGGTACATAGATCAGGTTGTATATTTTCTGGAGTGAATCTGGCCGGTTGTTCTCTGTATTGCGCCCAGTTGGTAAAGTAACAAACCCTACGGTGTTTCGTTTTTTCTGAAATCCATCATGGAAAATAATTCTTAAAATTTAGATTTAAGTAATTAAGTATTTAAACCTACTTCATTTGATCTTCTAAAAAAATCCTTCATGACTAACAAGACTCATTTAATGTTAGTGTTAAACATATAATTATATTTTATTACATTTAATATATAAATAAAATGCAAAATATTGAAGCATTGAATATAAAAAATATGAAAAATATTTTTAAGAAAACTTTGAAAATTCGCACCATTTAAGGGTTTGGAACACAATCCAATTTTCTTTATCATACAATCATCATCATGCCAATCTTTGTCAAAGTAATTTATGCAGTTTTGACTCTTTAAGCCTGTGGGCTCCTTAAACCCTGGATCTTTTTCCCAAAAGAAATATGTTTGTTTAGCGCCTTGTATATCTCTGTAATCCCCTTCATTTACGCGATCGTTAACACCGACCCAAAGTCCTTGCTGAACTTTACTACAAGAGAGAAACATTTTGTTATTGATAATAGAATTGGATCTGGGGCCCGTTTTACAAAAGGTCGTAAATCCTAAATCCTTACGTTTAGTCCCAACTAGCATGGCAACGCATCGCTGATTGGTCATTTCCATGACAGTAAGGACTAAGACATAAGATTTAGGACTTACAACCTTTCGTAAAACGGGCCCCTGTTGATTCAAGAAACACATTTAACATATATTCGTTTTCGTCAGTCGAATTCATGTATTGCAGAAACAAGATATAATATGAACTTAGGCGATACCTTGAAGGAGAAGGGATTTCTTTGTTTTATATATGCGGGAAAAACCATTCATAGAGAATCTATCCAATCTCAGCAGGACAATACCTTTTCCGCAAAATGACATAACAGCTTAATTATGACGTCAAATATTTAGAATTTAATTTAGAGTTCCGGTGTTACCATGGCCTCAGTGTGCAAAACGTTTGCTAGTACCGTTTATTACATCTTTGTCAAAACTATTTTAGAAAATACCGTTTTCAGTGTTCAATGAGAAGTAAATGAAACTATATTATAGTTTTGCATTTGGGGTAATTTCTAATGATTAAGGTCGCTTCGAAGTTTTCAATTTCCAGATTATTCTAAACGACTCTGTTTGGTGTGGTATTATAATAACAGAGAAAGATTTCCAAATATAAAAGAGAAAGTATATATAATTAATTATACTGTACTTAATAGTTGTTACAACATAATAAAGCTATCTGATATTTCTAATACTTCTGATAATATAATTTTTCCTTCTATTTTTATTTTACGACACAAAGTAACTGTACACACCGGGGGTAACTATCGACCACAAAATCATGTGTTCCAGGGTCAGGGACACTTGCTAACGTACCGCCATCTACCTCACAAAAAGAATTAGCTTGATCAAAGTTGTATGGAAAATCGGTAGTCCAAAAACACTGCACTTGTTTACCAGTAAAGTGATATATAGCGGTTGATGGACAAGTCTCTGAAAAAAGCAAAACTATAAATGTTAGGTAATGCCTGGAATTTTAATTGATAATGCAGATTTAAATAAGGTAAGGCAATTTTACAGTAAAAATTATTTATAATAAAAATTCATGAACAATTGCAAAAAAATTGTTTGATTCCTATAAGATGGTGGAGTGAAATAACTTTCTAATTATGCAGATCAGAGATTACCGTTTCCTGAAGGATGTACGTTTCCTAAGTAGGTAATACACCCTTTTTTAAAACTTGAATATGTGCGAAATACGTAGAATTAGCTTAATTTGATAAACATAGAGTTGTTAAATTGTTAAACCATATTTTCTAGAATTACAACTGGTTCTGATAGGAAAGAGATCACAATACTCAACCATGCCATGTGAATTATAATGTACCTGAAGGAATTTTCGAGCAAATCCCTTTAAATTTACGTGAACAAGTGATGTCATGCCATGCCTTTTCTACAAAAACAACACAATTTTGGTTATGTCCTGTTGGTTCATTCCGATTATTTTTTCTGTCCCAATAATAAAAGGATTGAGGATTTCCGTTGCTGTCTCTGTAATATCCTTCTGTTTCCTGGTCATTAATTCCTATCCATGAACCATACGTCACTGACCTTAGTTGAAAGAACATGCATTGTAAACGCATCACTAAATTGATTATTGAATTTACGAGTACATCAACAGTCATTTAGTTCCTGATATTTGCATTAAGATACATATCATAAATCTTTTTTGGCGCATTGTACATGCATAGTTTTTTCTATGGCATCTAGTCATTATTTGAAAACATAATCAGGCTTTATTTCAAACACGTTATTTCAAGTACGTAATAAATATACAGTATTTGAAAACACGTACGGTTCAAGCATGGTACTATATGTCATGAGTGAATCATGATCTAAGCGAAATGAAAAATAATAGTCCAATATACAAAATGATGTGATATACCAGAGATTTGTCTGATGTCTTTGTTAATAAAAACTTGACTCTGGTATCTATTTTTTTTTCTTTACTTCCATTGATAAACTACATTTTATTTTTTATTTAAGATTTTAATTTGGCATTGCTAATTTTGACAGGCAAATACCACAGAGAGAGATCAAACGTTTCACCTTCGTACAGTTATATAAATATCATATAAAGTGTTTACACACACACACACACACACACACACACACACACATATACACACACACACACATATGTATGTATGTATGTATGTATGTATGTATGTATGTGTGTGTGTGTGTGTATGTATGTATGTATGTATGTATGTATGTATGTATGTATGTATGTATGTATGTATTCAAATCGTGACCAATCTTGTTTAGAGACGCACAGAATTAAGAGTATCTTGTCCGCAGTGCATTTTGTTATTTGCGATAAATTGTTGCTTGTTACAATGAAGAACGAGAGGTAACTCGTTTATCTATTTTTAAATTTCATCTTAAGGATAATAAGATTATAAATAGTTTCACAGTATCTATACAATGTTAACACTGTACAAGTAATTATGTTTACAGTATTCTTTTTTACGACGTACGGGCAAAATGGGATTCAAAGAACATGGCATTTACTCAAGTGAAACTCCAAATTTCTTCACATATCCATACAAGAGAACATCTCACTAGTTCACACATATCCAGTTTTCGTATATCTACACAACATAACACTTCACCTGACTACAATGTATTTCAAACATATCAGGTCTTGGCATCTCCCCATACCACTACAGCACCTCACTAGTTAAAACATATCGAGTTTACTTGTTAAAACATCGTAATCATGATACAAACATTGTAATTGACGGACTATTACGTCATAGAGGCAAACAAATATACTTGACGTCATCACAACTTCTAGACAAGGTTTACATGTACTTGACGTCATCACAACTTCTAGACAAGACTTACATGTACTTGACGTCACCACAACTTCTAGACAAGGCTTACATGTACTTGACATCATCACAACCTCTAGACAAGGCTTACATGTACTTGACGTCATCACAACTTCTAGACAAGGCTTGCATGTACTTGACGTCATCACAACTTCTAGACAAGGCTTACATGTACTTGACATCATCACAACCTCTAGACAAGGCTTACATGTACTTGACGTCATCACAACTTCTAGACAAGACTTACATGTACTTGACGTCATCACAACTTCTAGACAATGCTTACATGTACTTGACATCATCACAACCTCTAGACAAGGCTTACATGTACTTGACATCATCACAACCTCTAGACAAGGCTTACATGTACTTGACGTCATCACAACTTCTAGACAAGACTTACATGTACTTGACGTCATCACAACTTCTAGACAAGGCTTACATGTACTTGACATCATCACAACTTCTAGACAAGGTTTACATGTACTTGACGTCATCACAACTTCTAGACAAGACTTACATGTACTTGACGTCATCACAACTTCTAGACAATGCTTACATGTACTTGACATCATCACAACCTCTAGACAAGGCTTACATGTACTTGACGTCATCACAACTTCTAGACAAGGCTTGCATGTACTTGACGTCATCACAACTTCTAGACAAGGCTTACATGTACTTGACGTCATCACAACTTCTAGACAAGGTTTACATGTACTTGACGTCATCACAACTTCTAGACAAGGCTTACATGTCTGTATCATCCACACTGCTGATAATTTTGACCTCTGCATTGATTATCAAAAATATAAAATCACATTGGGAATATTGTTTTCTGATGGTAAATGCTTTGAGGTAAATTTGGATTGATGTAATAAGAATAAGCTAGCCTTTATGACGTCTTTTTCTCCCTGCATATCCATATAAAATGCGCATATACGTATTAAAATTACAACTGAGAAAATGTCTTGCAAGATCTAGAAAATATTGGAACTGAATGAACCTGCATTATGAAATTTTAGTACTATACATACATACTGTGGAAATTGATTTAGGAGAAACGTATTTGTCTCGTGATTGGGTACGAGAGCAAGTTTACCACCACTCCCTCTACATTGTATTTCTGCATCATTATAATCGAGGGCCGAATCTGTCGGCCAATAGCAATGATTAACGCCATCAGACACCCTATAGGCAGCATTGGGTGGGCATATATCTAAAACATAAGATAAACTTAATTTAATAATTGGATGATATTTTGCGATTTTTTTTCATAAAGATAATAGAAATCATCATCATCATCATCATCATCATCATCATCATCATCTACTTTAATTATTATTTATTTTACAAGCGTCAAACATTATTTGAATTGTCTTGAGGTTGGCTATTAAGACAGATCATATGAAAAAGATTTATAACGTATACAATTCAGATCTAGCAAATTATTATCCGCCAGGTGGTCCAAGAGACAAAATACAAATCAGGTGAACATTGTCGTGAGGACAGAGTCAAGAGGTGGGTTCAGGTGTCATGGTGGAGATACCGTCTATTTACGACAGGTCACACTCATCGTGAAAACAGAGTCAAGAGGTGGATACAGGTGTCATGTTTGAGATACCGTCTTCTTATAATAGGTCACACTCATCGTGAGGACAGAGTCAAGAGGTGGGTTCAGGTGTCATGTTGGAGATACCGTCTTCTTACAACAGGTCAGACTTATCGTGAGGACAAAGTCAAAAGGTGGGTACAGGTGTCATGTTGGAGATACCGTCTTCTTACAATAGGTCACACTCACCGTGAGGACAGAATCAAGAGGTGGGTTCAGGTGTCATGTTGGAGATACCGTCTTCTTACAATAGGTCACACTTATCGTGAAGACAAAGTCAAGAGTTGGGTACAGGTGTCATGTTTGAGATACTGTCTTCTTACAATAGGTCACACTCATCGTGAGGACAGAGTCAAGAGGTGGGTTCAGGTGCCATTTTGGAGATACCGTCTTCTTACAACAGGTCACACTTATCGTGAAGACAAGGTCAATAGGTGGGTTCAGGTGTCATGTTGGAGATACCGTCTTCTTACAACAGGTCACACTTATCGTGAAGACAAGGTCAAGAGGTGGGTACAGGTGTCATGTTGGAGATGCCGTCTTCTTACAACAGGTCACACTTATCGTGAAGACAAGGTCAAGAGGTGGGTTCAGGTGTCATGTTGGAGATACCGTCTTCTTACAACAGGTCACACTTATCGTGAAGACAAGGTCAAGAGGTGGGTTCAGGTGTCATGTTGGAGATATACAACCGTCTTTCTTACAAACAGTACAGGTGTCACACTTATCGTGAAGACAAGGTCAAGAGGTGGGTACAGGTGTCATGTTGGAGATACCGTCTTCTTACAATAGGTCACACCCATCGTGAGGACAGAGTCACGAGGTGGGTACAGGTGTCATGTTGGAGATACCGTCTTCTTACAATAGGTCACACCCATCGTGAGGACAGAGTCATAGTCAAATCAAAACAATTATTTCTCATCACAGACGTCTATAACAATCTCGGGTATGTTTATCTATGAGTTTGATTAAGTATTTTAATGACGAGCGACTCCATACAGTGTCTACATTGATTTACGTATACATACCCACTAACGTTCTCGAACATATTCCTCTGTGCTTAGTAATACATGGTCTGTCGTGCCATGCTTTGTTGAAATATATCACACAATTCTCACGACCGTTCCCAGAGGGTTCTGATGGAGCCCAGAAGTTGAAGAGTTGAAGGTTGTTTTGGATATCCCTGTATTGTCCTTCTTTGTCTCTGTCATCTATACCTATCCAAGCGCCATCCTGTACATACCTATCAACAATTATTTGGATTTGTGTAAATTTAAATAAATTCCGGCTTATTTGAACGTGTAGTAGTAACAGAGTTGGCAGGAACAATAGACCCTTTGACTGTAATTGCGCTGCTATGACTTTCAGTGTCAAAATGATACAGGTACCCGCAAAAACATATACGTCGTTATAGTAATTAATTGTTTCTTTACATCATTTTCAGGGAATATGTATCATTTTGCAACTCAAAATTACAGGACCACAATTACAGTTAAAGGGTCTCTAATTGTAAAAGTAAATATAAATCAAACTGTGTCTGAACACGGAGTAATGATCTGATGGCGATAATACAAAAATAAAAGTAAATATACAATATGTATTTCGTTGGTGGTGCTTATCTTTTGGTGGCAGTATTAAGTATGATTCTGTTGTCCGCCCACCTAAATCCTCTGTTCAAAATGTAAATTACAAAGTATTGTTTTAAATGTAAAATAGACAGTACACAAACAGACTGAAAGATAATGTGATTTAAATTTTATGTTGGTTTATCTAATCCTTACATAGGGAATTTATTCAAGATGAATTCGTTTGCATTATTATCAGGTACTGCCGCTAGATGTCCTCCGTTGTATGAACAGAACGACTCTGCATCATCAAAGCTGTATTTCTTATCAGTGAGCCAAAGACATTTGGTAGAGGTAGGTGTTATGTGATACACCGCGCCTTGTGGACAGTCTTCTGCAAGTATACAAGTATTCAAATTTCATGAAAAATTCATATAGATTTATATCAATATATTCCGACATAATTATCATCGATACATTAGTATTGGTGGTCGGAAATACTCGTAAGTCAAACAATAACTTATATATACATATATATATATATATATATATATATATATATATATATATATATATATATATATATATATATATATATATATATATATATATATATATATATATATATATATATATCATTTGTTAATTATCTGGCAATGATTCTATGACTATATGTACATCTATCAAATTAAATTGTCTGTATGTTGGTTTAACAGACATTCGATAATATCAGGATATTTTGTGTAGTTATACACAAGCAATATGACTGGATTCTTGTGTAACCTGTGACATATAAGAGAAATTATACTGCTCTAAATCATCCAGTTCATTATTCCATGATAGACATCAAATATCTCTTAAGATTGTAAAATATGACAAACAATACAGCGTATGTTATAATAGGTGAGAAATTGCTTTTTATCTAAACAAGTAAATAAATGCTCTGTCTGTCTGTCTGTCTCTCTCTCTCTGTCTCTCTCTCTCTCTCTCTGAATATTGTGTGTAGAATGGAATTATCTCTGTGTGTAGAATGGAATTATCTTTGTTTGTAGAATGGAATTATCTCTGTGTGTAGAATTGAATTATCTCTGTTTGTAGAATGGAATTATCTTTCTGTGTAGAATGGAATTATCTCTGTGGGTAGAATGGAATTATCTTTGTTTGTTGAATGGAAACACCTCACTATGCGTAGTATGGAATTGTATCACTGTCTATAGAATGGATTTGTGTTTCAAGAAAATAACTTTCTAAGAGTGCGACTGTTGACTTGACCTCACAAAAAAGCAAACAACAGTTAGAACATAGCAGACGACAATTTGACACATAAAGGTGAAATTAAAATATTAATATATAAGTATTGGAGTCATGCAAGGTTACAAATACATTTTGTATTATGACAGCAGCATACAAATGTGCAACCATGATATGTAATTTTACTTTTCGAATAGTTTACAAACAAGCGAGTGGTGTGTGTATAGCTGTTCATTAACTATTATCTAGTATTATATCAACCATGCCATATTTTGACGTATTCATTGTACACTTTAAAGTCAAATAATACAGTATAATGAGGACAGCGGTGTGCGTTAACCTTAATCGATTTCTAGCTATACCACAGGCTACAAAATAAGATATTTCCAAGACAAATGATGTAAGATACATTATAAACTCTTATGCCACCTCACTCACTTATTCAATTTTTGTGTATTCCGAAAATGTTTAGACAAAATATTTCGTAAGCGAGAAATTACGTCAAATTTTATACCACATATTTCTAATAAATAATGCAAATTCAGTTCCCATGGTAATAATTTTGTGATAGATTCACGAGAATATGAAAATATTACATGCATGCATTGATATATTCAAACTATTTCGTCCTATATCATCTTTTTTCTGTTTCTAGATGTAATTTGCCTGTATGTTTACATTTATATGCTGGCCTCTTAGTTGAATTCAATGCTATCAATTTACTCATATTTATTGTTCCTATAATATCAATCTTCATAATATATATACAAAAACTTTGATGGATTTTAGATGCTATCATTTAAATTGAAATATTTAATTCAGTTATATCAAGTGCAGCATGTTTATTATGGGATGTTGTTAATGTTTTTTATAATGTACATTTAATTTTCAAGGTAGATAATAACAAATAATAACACTGAATAAAGCACGTAAAAATGTGCAAGTATATAAACAGCTATTTACCATGGATTTCCTCGGCTGAAATGATCACAGCAAAATTGATTTTAATGACAATTAGCATATGCAAATACATTGATTTCAGCAGTAAAAATGAAGAAGTACCAATGGATAATCGAAACCCAAAGTTCATTAAATACGACAAAGTAGATATACATATGGTCTGAACATAAAGAATAATTACGAATCCCAAACGGTATATGACCTGGTGTCCAGGAGCAGTGTCCTTTGTTAGCATATCACACCCGTAACAAATTTTGCATGGAAACATCTTGAGTTCGATGAAAATGTCATCACCCGAACGAAGACAAAAATTATATATTCAAACACAATAAGTGAATAGATATAACTTGCAAAGTATATAGAATGGAGGAATTTTGTTTAGTTCACTTGCACAAATATAGATACAAGCCTGGGAAAACGGCCTTTGCTAACGACCGTGACAATGCAGACTACTACATTGATATACCTAATCCGTATTACAAGCTACTACAATTTAAATCAATTTAAAGTTTACAAAAAAGAACAATGACTATCATTGTTGAAATTGCAGACCTGCTTCGATTTAGATTTTTTGTAGTTATATGGTGGCGGCCATTTTTGATGGTGGAGGAGATAATCTTGTTACAACGTACGCAGAAAGAGACAATCGGACTTCCGCAAGTAAACTGGCAAAGTCTTCTAGATTACAGGCGGCTCGACCCAAGTTGATCTGGGGTAGGATGTTGGTGGTTTAAAGCGGGATCTTTTAACCACTCGGCCAGACCTGACACTCGAAATGGATTCAAACCAGGAGCGGGGCGACGGGAACTTTTCCTTAAAAATACTGCCGTATCATTGTTTACCACAACAGTGATATTTGGCAAATTATATGATATGCTAGATATACACCACATCCCTAATGATATAAAACACTTACCACAGAGACTGGGAGCTTCATCATCTCCGTCATAGCAATCGTGATCTCTATCACATTTCCATTCCTTTGGAATACAAAGACCAGATTTACACCTGAATTCATCGCTGGTACATGACCTTAAAGCTGTAAGATACACTTAGGAAATAAGATATACATAGGAAATAAGATACACTTAGGAAATAAGATAATTCTAGTAAATTCCAAGTTAAGTTGATGGTGATTTATCTGATTAGTATTTTATGTTCGTTTAATTATTATTAGCCTAGTCATTAATGCCCACTTTTCAATTATTGGTTCTTGCTGAAAACACATGTATCCTGAAGTAGATCAACTTAAAGACGCTGGTTTGCTACAATATACTGTAAAAGTTTTGAGATCCTGGCCACCTTCCTTGAAAAAAAGTATTATCTAATCGGTAATAGATAAATAAACCACTAGAAATTTCTTGTCTCTTTCAGCAAAAGGAATCCATATGGACACCTAGTGTCTCTTTGCGAGTCAACAATTCCTGATTTTTACAAAGAACTATACTTAACACTGCAATTAGTGTAAGAATTGCAATGTGGTTATACAGGTGTCAATATATTGACTGTAACATTTGTGAAATGTTGATCTTGAGCGTGATTGCTCATATCCCCATGACAATAACCTATACCTATGTTGACTCTAAACGTGTTTGCTCATATCCCCGTGAAAATATCCTATACCTATGTTGATCCTAAATGTGATCGCTCATATCCCTGTGACAGTAACTTATACCTATGTTGACTCTAAACGTGTTTGCTCATATCCCCGTGAAAATAACCTATACCTATTTTGATCATAAACGTGATTGTTCATATTGCCGTGAAAATAACTTATAACTATGTTGACCCTAAACATGATTGCCCATGTCCCCGTGGAAATAACCTATACCTATGTTGATCCTAAATGTGAATGTTCATATTCCCTTGACAATAAACTATACCTATGTTGACTTTAAACTTGTTTTCTTAGATCCCCATGACAATAACCTATACCTATGTTGACCCTAAACGTGTTTGCTCATATCCCCGTGAAAATAATCTATACCTATGTTGATCCTAAACGTGAATGGTCATATCCCCGTGACAATAACTTATAACTATGTTGACCCAAAACATGATTGCTGATGTCCCCGTGGAAATAACCTATACCTATGTTGATCCTAAATGTGAATGCTCATATCCCCGTGACAATAATTTATACCTATGTTGACTCTAAACGTGATCGTTCATGTCCCTGTAACAATAACCTGTACCTATGTTGACTCTTAATGTGATTGCTCATATCCCCGTGACAATAACTTATACATATGTTAACTCTAAACGTGATTGATCATAACCCCTTGACGATAATATATATCCATGTTGATCCTAAACGTGATTGTCCATATCCCCGTGACAATAACCTACACCAATGTTGACCCTAAATGTGATTTTCTAATATCTGTTTGGGAAAGTTTCAGTATCCGCTTCTAATTTACACCGCAAATACAACCAGCAGTTGTACAGTTTCTCTTAACCATGTGTTAGTATCTTGGTAAAGACTATAGACCAAGGTTTGGAGCAACATTAGCTGGACCCTGTTTTGCACATCTGCATGCATGGGTATTTATGAAATATAGGTATCCAATACAAATATGGTAGCTGAAAATCAGAATATGTTGTAGGTGCATTAAAAGAGTATAATACTTACATATATCTTTGTACTTTGAAACATATGTGTATGTAGAGTAATTGTTTTAGAATATGTAAATGAATAAATAAAAAGAAAGATATATAAATATATATATATAGATAGATAGATAGATAGATAGACAGATAGATAGATAGATAGATAAATAAATAAATTGATAACTAACTAACTAACTAAATAAATAAATAAATAAATAAGTAAATTAACAAATGAAATCCAGATCTAGCAAATAAATATAATTACATATGTATCCTTTCCTACTCTACCTGGAGAAGACACAATTAAGTTCTGTTCTTGTGGATTTTGTAGATTTCTGATCTGACAATATTTTTTTAAAATCTTTAAATTAAAACATATAGTATATTATTGCGGATTTGAACCGCACAAACTGGTGACGTCAAACACAAGTGAAGTCGGTGTTTTCATATCCACAACTTTATGAAGTCAAAACATGCTTAATCAGTAGTTTCATGTAAATCTATCTTATGTATTGGGTAATAAAATAAAACAATTCAATGCTCACAAAAGAATTGAAAGACAATTGAAAGACGACAAGTGGCCGAAAATTTGTGAATATTGTGTTTACTGGATTTTATCTTTTCGCATAACGATACTTTTCTTTAGAGGACATTGAATTTAATTGATATTGTGTAATAGTTTCGTACTTACACTGAGCATGCACAAAGCTTAGTATTGTAAAAACAACAAGAACGTATATCTGAAATAAAAACAATACAAATTAAAATCAAATTTATAATATAATATTATGTTGGTGATAACTAACATAATATTCTGATGATTAATTATTGTAGAAAAAAATCATAAACACTTCATTTTTGAGACATTATTATCATTATTAATTTGTTATAAACAATACTACTTCTTATTACAATTATTATTATCATTATTTTAAGCAATTGCAATTTTGATCAATTGTTTATCATTATCATTAATTTTAGTGTTTTACTATAAAGTTTTCGTTTATTTTATGGGAGCGTATTTCCATGGATACCTTGTTTAAAATTAATTAGGTAAAATAAATGATTCGCAAAATGTCAAACCAAAGACATTCACATGAATAGGAAATTCCGGATCAAAATGTATGTACTTTTGAATGTTGAATGTTATGGAGTGCAGATATTTATGTAATTGATCTTAATTACATAAATGTCTGCACTCCATTACATTCAACGTACAACAGTACATACATTTTGATCCAGAATTTCGTATTTATGTGAATACTGTAAAATAATGAACACTGAACAAAATTGTGAACGCTTTGTAAATTCAATTTATTCTTAAACAATTCTGGATAATTTAATTGAGCAAATATATATTTTTCACATTTTCAAGATAAAAAATAATAACAGGTCTTTCAATATTGTATTGACACAATGAAACGTGTGGCATTAGTTAAGTCGAATACGTCAAATATAGCTACGTACTTGAGTTAGACAAATAACGTAATTAAAATATGCGATATTCGTTTTTATCATTGAAAATGATCCCTCATTATCAGAAAGTGTTACAATGTTTTTTTCTCATTTTGATAGTGAATTATCATAATTAAATAATACAATACAGGAGTTTTGTTGCCATAACATATATAGAACAATAAAGACCTAAACAAGAAACATGATGATTAAACTGGATAAAAAAGAAACGTGGCACATGACAGACGTCACGTGTACGCAAATATTGTATGTTTTGTTATTCAATTATATTTCAAATAAGTTTTCATTTTGACGAATAAATTATAAAACAGCAGGACAACACTTACCATTTTCCCAACTGTTACACATCCAGTACAATACGTTCGCTGGGAAAGGCAACAATATAAAATTCCAAATAAATACGAAACTGGGGCCTGTTTAATCCATTTTGCACAATATTTTTTAAAAAGTAAATTCGAATCAGTTGCCAATGTTTCGTACAAAAATGTGCTTGATATTTCTTTTGTTTCTTCTCCCGTTACATTGTGCGAAAGACTTGTGTAAAACAATAAGATTCCATTCGCTTCACTGATCTACCCTGCGGCTATTTGGCTAAATCTTACTTATGCTTTAATTGTGTTTTGCCGAACATGTACAAGTGTTTCATATTGTAATGTACAAATCTTTGGTGTAATATGTTTCTTTGTTATTCTGTATCAAAGACTAATGTGAAAACATGTAATTAACATACAAGATATTAATACGATATCATTGTGACATATTTATTGAAATGTACATGAGTTGTATTATTTTTTTGATGT
Organism: Atrina japonica; assembly: GCA_030159075.1. NCBI lineage: Eukaryota > Metazoa > Mollusca > Bivalvia > Pterioida > Pinnidae > Atrina > Atrina japonica. The sequence continues at coordinate 57,302 of BROG01000967.1, forward strand.
GCAATTATTTTCAGGTATATACGTACTGTTAATTGTACGTGTGCCATAATACTTATCTCAATTCCTCAGAATAATAGACAGACACCACCAAATATTTGCCCATAGGTCTTAATGCTAATTTACAAAACTTACAAATTTACAGGCCACTGTGAATCTAGGTCAAAGCACTACCCTGTGCTGAAAGATCAATATTTTTCATAACAAAATATGCAATCAAGAGTATAGGTTGCCGTTGCATTTTTACTTCAAATTTTTACTTGTTTACAACTAGTAGTATTCCGCACTATCTATTCTCATCGGACCCCTCCCTTTAAATTTTCAACTGTCAACCCTATAATTTGCAAAGTACAACTAATATTCAAGTATCCTTTCTATCACTTTAATTTCACTTATTAATGGCAAAACTAATTTTTTCATTTAGTGACGAATCAGATCGCTGGGCTCATTTTATCCTCCGCACAACTTTGGGTGTCCAAAATGTTGTAAACCAAGCAGGTGTTTTTCTTAATAGACATATCTTTATAATATCAAACACTGGAAAAGAGTTCTTATTGTACACCGACCCCGGTTTTAAAAAGGATCACTCCATTCTAGTATCTAAAAGGAATATTCATAAGGCGATAGATGTAGGTCAAATAAACCTATTAATTGATATTGTTTTTATTATCGTTAAGCAAACATGAAGAAGTATCATTGAATACTCGAAATTCCTTTAGAATGCGACAAAATGGGTATGATAACGGATCAACATGAAAAAAATGCCGAATCTCAAACGGAATGGGACTAGGTGACCGGAAGTAGCATGCTACACCCGTCGTTAATCTTCTATGAACACCTCTCGAATATGGAGAAAAGGTCAAGCTCGGTTGAAATGTCATCAGTTCGTCTTACATCTGATAGATCCCCGTATCAACCAAAAAACTTCCTTGGTAATAATGTCAAGCGTTCAACAACGTATCTATGTGTGGGTTGTTGATTGGCGAGTCGTTTGGCTCTCAGATAAAACATTCATAAGTGGAGCATACCCTGGCATAACGTATAAGTTGAAAAATGAAACGCCATATGCAGAAGAAGACGGGACTCACGGCGGCTGTGACTGATCGACAGGGGATGCTTATTCCTCCATGGCACCTGATCCCACCTTTTGATTTCCAGAGGTCCGTGGTTGTCTATTTTTAACAGATTTGTATGTATATCCTGAACATCCTAAATAAAGATTTATACTTTGGTATCTGATATTTTGTATATACATGTCTTACTACTGAAGAGCTTTATGCTCGTCCCATTGACCCTATGTTCAACAGGATACCAAGGGAATTCTGAAAGTCTGGGTTATTTATGGACAGGATGCCGCCATTGTACCTGTAAGTTAAACTGAATCCAGATGCTGTTTCTTTCCTGTAAAGAGCAGAGACTGTGTAAATCCCGCTTCATACAAATACAAATTGATGTAGACCAGCGAGGAACATATGTTTGAAATTTAGAAACTTTAGATGTTCGAACAACTCTTTAGAATTCTTCCCATACCGTATTGACTTCGCATCTTGAGAAGGTTCTTATGCAATGCTTCTGAAGACCTTTCTTGATATGTGTAATTATTGTGATTTGAGCAGGGGGTAATAAGAAACTCTTAACAAGCACCGTAAACTGGATAATATATGTCTTAGAGATCCTAAAACAATACATGGTACAGAAAAAGGAATACACAGGGTGCGATTATACAGCAAACTGATTTATTTTAATGAGTAATACAACAATAGGAAATAGCAAACGGACAATACTCAAGAATATTGAAAGTTTTCATGCATAGGAAAGATCAAAAGATAGAACGATAGATAGATAGAACGATAGATAGATAGATAGATAGATAGATAGATAGATAGATAGATAGATATATAATCATGAAAAATATGCACTTTCAATGGAAATTTTAATTATACATGAATATCAATTGTAATCCGATACACATTGAGTTGGTAAATAATTTTTATTGTGTCTTACTTGTTGTTTAAGGTACAATCATGTGGAACAAAAGATAGGTTTGGTTACAAGTATGTAATGCATATCCATGCTTGTCTGAACATCTCAACATTTGTGATCGATAGTAAAATCTCGCACGCAATCCATGTATATTGTAAAGGATGTGACAAATCGTTAAACGCATGCGTTCATTTAACATTTCAATCAATCTTTGATTTCCTGCAGCTTGTGTGCAGTTTAGAAACATTCATCAAAAGTAATTAAACTGGTTAAAACTAGAAGTAAATAAACAGGTGTGCTAAATTATTTCCCTCCAAATTATCACATTAAGGCACCGACCGCAGTAATTTTACTTTAGAGTGATCACTTTGCATGACTGATACATCGGATTCGAACCTGGGGCCAGTTTCACTAAAGGTCGCAACTTTGTCAGTAATGTGGACGTAACTTTAGACGTAATTAGAGTTACAAGTTCAATAACTTGTACGTAGGTTCCGTTTCACTAAAATTCGTGAACACATATAAATTAACCTACACGTAATTAGGTGTGACATTAGTATTTTATGACTTTGTAAACTAAAGACTTCTATCCCCTGGTGCTCTATACCTTGTCAATCCATAGCACAAAGTACATTATATATATAAGTTACGACAACGTCTACACGTACGTGACACGTAAATTGACCTATCGCGAAATGCCCGACACGGCATCTTTTGGCAAACTTTTCCAATATGACGTCACAATCGAATGACGTCCAAAACACACATGTAGAGCCACGTGTCAGACATTTGGCGATAGGTAAATTACGACGTTTGGTGAAACTGGGTCAAGATGGGTCAGCTACACACCAAGATTGACTATAGGTGGCGTTGCATCAATGTACGATCAGAATATACATAAGACATATCTGTGATACATCGTCTATTTCGGAATATTAATTTACGTGACTCCAGAAGTTTGAAAAGTTTAAATGTTCCATACAACTTTCAATGTATTTAAGTTTTATTTGAAAATTCACTTTTGTGTATTAGATCTAGTTCATTAGTTGATTCAGAATGTTTCGTTTTGTATTCGAACCGGAACTTATTTATATGATAATAGGATATCAATAGGAAAGTGATGTGAAATAGATGATTAAGTTGCACATTTTATAACTCAGTAACATGTTGAATATATTTAATGTACATACTGATGTATTGAAAGTAAGATTTATTTAAAGTGGTCGTTTTATATGAGCTTGCATCTGAAATTGCGTACATCAACTTATAGATAAATCAATGTTCCTTGTCTTTTTCCAATGACTAGTCACGATATAGATAGTCATGAAACGCGACTATAATGATAGACATTTTTTACATTCAACAAAGTAAATTCAGCATAGGGTTAAAGTCATGAAGCCAACATAATGTTTCCCTGTAGTCAATTATATTAACACACACATTAATCTCTTCCTCTAAATACAATGTTCATATATCGATAAACGAACATTTATTTAGTATATATCTCGCTATCCTCAACATTTTCATTTATTTAATGCAGTTCGTTTTATAACCATTGACTTTCCATAAAAAATTTGCTTCATTTCTATTGCTTTGTTTTCGGTATGGAGAACAATGCTTAAATCATTTGCCTAGACTCCCAAATTATATATATATATATATATATATATATATATATATATATATATATATATATATATATATATATATATATATATATATATATATATAGTAACTTCTATCTGTTGCCTATTGTCACTTTCAGCTCTTTGTTACGAGTTTTTGGGATCATACTAATAACTTATAATGAAATTGTATTACTGCTGTTTTCTTTAATGAGTAGTAGCTTTTTGAGTATCAGTAAATTGAACTTTTGTAAAATAAATCAGTATCAATTTTGGTGAGTGTATAGATTTCATATTTTACAATTTATCTTTAGAGAACCATGTGTTTTGGCTGTTACGTACCTGATAGGTTTCCACGTTTAGGTAAAACTATATCTGATACATATCAAAATAGGTAGTCATTGTTTGATATCTAATGTCAAGATCTAAAATGTCGTTTCACCATGACACACATCTACGAGTAAAACAATAACCGCTTTTAGTATAGTATGTAGTAAGTAACGTTAATACCTCTGTCAGGTCATGGAACATATCATTACACATTTAAATTTTAAATGTAAACCAAGAAAGTTAGGCATAACAAAATTAGCTCTTGTTCGGAGTGTGTCAAATCCAGACATATTGTAATCAAAGGGGAATGATAAAGCAACCGGGTTATAATGGTAATGAATAGAGTTTACAGGACAAATCATAGCAAAAACAGGATTTCAATGCAAGAAGGTACTGAAGCATTTTATTTTAATTGATACTAAGGGATGTCATATTATTTGAGGTTTACACAGATTCTGTAGAGGTAGCTGATTATTTTAATTGATACTAAGGGATGTCATATTATTTGAGGTTTACACAGATTCTGTAGAGGTAGCTGATTATTTTAATTGATACTAAGGGATGTCATATTATTTGAGGTTTACACAGATTCTGTAGAGGTAGCTGATTATTTTAATTGATACTAAGGGATGTCAATATTATTTGAGGTTTACACAGATTCTGTAGAGGTAGCTGATTATTTTAATTGATACTAAGGGGATGTCAATATATTATTTGAGGTTTACACAGATTCTGTAGAGGTAGCTGATTATTTTAATTGATACTAAGGGATGTCAATATTATTTGAGGTTTACACAGATTCTGTAGAGGTAGCTGATTATTTTAATTGATACTAAGGGATGTCAATATTATTTGAGGTTTTACACAGATTTCTGTAGAGGTTTAGATTCTGAGCTGATATTTTTAATTGATACTAAGGGATGTCAATATTATTTGAGGTTTACACAGATTCTGTAGAGGTAGCTGATTATTTTAATTGATACTAAGGGGGATGTCAATATTATTTGAGGTTTACACAGATTCTGTAGAGGTAGCTGAGGTAGCTATTTTTAATTGATACTAAGGGATGTCAATATTATTTGAGGTTTACACAGATTCTGTAGAGGTAGCTGATTATTTTAATTGATACTAAGGGATGTCAATATTATTTGAGGTTTACACAGATTCTGTAGAGGTAGCTGATTATTTTAATTGATACTAAGGGATGTCAATATTATTTGAGGTTTACACAGATTCTGTAGAGGTAGCTGATTATTTTAATTGATACTAAGGGATGTCAATATTATTTGAGGTTTACACAGATTCTGTAGAGGTAGCTGATTATTTTAATTGATACTAAGGGATGTCAATATTATTTGAGGTTTACACAGATTCTGTAGAGGTAGCTGATTATTTTACACAATTGATACTAAGGGATGTCAATATTATTTGAGGTTTACACAGATTCTGTAGAGGTAGCTGATTATTTTAATTGATACTAAGGGATGTCAATATTATTTGAGGTTTACACAGATTCTGTAGAGGTAGCTGATTATTTTCATGACTGATCCCCAGAGGTAGTACCACTCTCTGGTATTATTTTTAGTTTCAGAATTAACTCTTTACATATTTGATCTGAGTTTATCTTAAGAAAATCTGAAAAATGGACTGTGAATGTTTACACTTTTATCTAAATATCTTATCTTATCAAGCTATGGGAAATTTATAAATGTGGAGTAAGGCTTTGTGGAAAATCAAAGTTTAATAGAAAAACAAAGTATAAATAGAAACACGCTGTCTTCAATCGTTCTCGGTGAGGTTCAAATATCATTGACACCCTTGTATATTTGCAAACAACATTCTGTGACATGATGAAGCTTTAAAGTTTATAGATCTAAATATTAAATTTCTTGGATGTTCAGACACTGAAATGTGTATTAATATATACTATAAACAACGTCGTTTGCATTCTGGAGATAAATCTAACAAAAGATGCGCTATGCTTCTTAAACGATTTTTTAGTACTTAATGCATGATTTAAACACAATCCTGATCAGTAGGTTGTTTCATGTTCAAATTTGATACCAAAAATAACCATAAAACAGAACTGAATTACCATAAAACTGATATTAGGTCGAAGTGGAAGTTTATTAATTCCAACAACGTTTTCAGTTTCTATACAATTTATGCTAAAATAGAAGAATAACAAAAATATATAAAACGATAGACAAATATATGATTCATCCATTTCATTTTAATTGAAAACACTAACAACAGAAATGCTTCTATTATTTATTTTATACGACATCAGTGATAATAAAAAATTACTTTGCTATGTTCAATTTTCTCAGGCGTTTTAACCTATTTGATTATAATACCAAATAAATACATTATTGTTCATTTAAAACAACCTAAGATATTTTATGTCACAAATTTTGGTATAAGAACTATCAATTGGTATCATATATCGATTTTTTTACAACAAATTATCTTCTAAATTCACAAATGACTATGTGGTAGCTGCGATATATAAAGCTAACATATATCACTGGTGGTATTATGTTACATTATAGGTGTAGGATATTACAACCCTACTTTTCTATTGTCCCAAGATTCGATCACAATGTGGTCATATACTGTAGGATATGGAAAGAATGTAAAACTATGTCATATTAGAGTTTATTTGAAACTGCTCCAGTACAGTAAAGAGATTAGTCAATATAGATAGATTTGGATAAGTTTTACAGAGTATTTCATTCTGTTGATTTCACTTCGCCCGCGAAGCACCATGATCCTTTTCTCTTCTGAATGTCTATAGCCATATATAATACAGATTTTACTTCAAGACCATTATTGTGGCATTTGACCTATTTTCAGAACGTCTACAGAATCTCGTTGCACAGCGACATAAATGTTCCTTTTAACACTTGTTACAAAACGTAAGCGTTCGATTGACTCTGATTTCACCAGTCTCGGTCATAGTAGTTTGATTTCTTTTCATCGGGTGCTGGAGAGACCTTTCCTGTTCTCCCCTCAGATTTAGTGTGATGCGACATAAAACCGGAATCTTTAGAGTCATGTTGTTTGATCGACTTATGTTTAATGTTCATTCCGTCTGTATTGTTCAGATCTCGATCCGTCTCTTTCTTAGAATGTAAATTAGCACAAACGACGATAATTCTGTACAACAGCAGACTTAGCATTAAAATGTTTTTGCTCAGGAAAAATAAGATGCCATATGTAAGAAGGCGATAGACTATAAGAGCATATAATCGAATACCCAGATACGGACCGTCCATCAAACAAATTGAGATAAAGAGACTCCATATTTCAATCTCGAAAATTTTTCTGCAGGAACAAATACCACAACCGTGCTTTTTGGACAAGTTTTGTTCGTTGGAATCATTTACTGCCTGTAACTCTTTGGGGCTTTTAGTGGCTGTAAGTACAAGTGTGAACTGCAACAGACTAACAGTCCAAACGATTAGTGTGGCCATCGAGAGATTCCAATCATTACGAACCTCATTTTCTTCAAACACCACAAAAAGTTCCGTAACATCTGATGCAGAGCCTATATACACGAACAATAACTGAGAGAGTTGGTCACGGGTTAAAGAGCCACGGGGCAGTAACCACCGTCCAACAATTAACAAAAACAATAAAGATTGTTCGAGTACTTCAATCCAGGTATCAGGGTCCATTGTGACTGGTAGTGTAACCTGGAAAGTGATAGAAAATTAAAGATTGCTATGAAATTGCACGAATAAATATCACTGTAAAAGAGTTAATTTTCTAACGACTGTATATATAGTGGCTTTATCTATTTCATTTCACTACTTGTATTGTTTGATCCCCTGTCATTTATATACAATAAAACCTTTCACCTATTTCTCTACGAGCGAGTTCTCCTGTTCGGAACCCTAAACACCGCTATAAAAACATTCATTTATGTCATTGCGTAGATGGCCGAGCGGTAAGGATGTAGAGCAAGGGAGCCAGACGGTTAGTGAAGTAGGTTGAGTTTGAATCCCAACCTGAGCATGTATGTGTGTTCGTGCTTGTGTATTCGTGTGTATGTGCTTATGTGCCATTTTTAAACCTTAACAGTTAAAACTTTTTTGGTATACAATTTCAGACCATCCTAAGCATAGTGGACGTTTTCTACGCAGTAACAAGAACAGCATGTAATCAGTTACGCTCTTGTCCCTTTTGTTTATTGGCGGACCCACAAATAGACAATTGTAAAGCAATGGCGATAAAACATGTTGAAAACACAAGTTTGTACTTAGCTACATTATCATTATGACAAATACGACATGTCAGATAATCTAGTCATTTCCCCGTTCACTTGGTAATGTATAAAGTGGCCATATATATATATATATATATATATATATATATATATATATATATATATATATATATATATATATATATATATATATATATATATGCGTGTCTGTGTGTGTTTACTGAGGAACCAAATAACTATACGTGGATTGCCATGTCTCTGTCATTTCTGTTAAGGATTATGTAAGAGTGCTGTAAACATAATCTGACATATTTGATAATCATAGATATACTACTATTCCACATAAAAAATTAAAAGAAAGACTTTTTAGCATCATAGACAACTGCTTTTTCACTAAAGGTGGTACCCGAAAATTTAAATATCTAGTGATTGGCTATCAGGATACTTATTTCGTCAAACACACACACTGATTCTACACATAAGTATACTGAAGTTGATATAAAAAAACATGCTGGAATTTCTAATAGACAATATATTTGTAATGTTCGGAGACGTGGTCTTTCAACAAAACTATCGGCATTCCTATGGGAACCAATTGTGCTCCTTTATTGGCCGACCTGTTCCTTTATTCATACGAAGCAGACTTCATTCAGAAACTGCTGAATCAAAAGAAGAAAAAGTTAGCGGTTGTTCCTTTAATTTGACATTTAGATATATCGACGACGTTTTTGTCAATTAATAATGACAATTTTCATACATATGTCAATGCGATATTTCCCAGCGAAACTAGAAATAGAAATTAAAGATACAACAGAATCAAGTACACACGCTTCATACTTAGACATTTTACTTAATATAAACACAGACGGGAAATTAGCAACTAAGCTATACGATAAACGCGACGATTTCGGTTTTCCCATCGTAAATTTTCCACATTTAAGTAGTAATATCCCTCAGTCACCTGCATATGGAGTTTATATTTCACAAATGATCCGATATGCCAGGGCGTGCACAACATATGAAGATTTCATATACAGAGGTAAACTACTCACTGACAAATTATTGACACAGGGATATCGAAAACCGCGTTTAATGTCAACGTTCCGCAAATTTTATGGTCGGTATAATAGCCTTGTTTGCGACTACTCTGTTTCACTAAGTGAAATGTTGAGTTGCCTTTTCGTTGGCGGTTGTTGAGACGTCTGTACCAATTGTGACGAGGATACACTCCTCACGTGTTTCATTGGACTTGACTGTGGACTCACGGCGGGTGTGACGGTCGACAGGGGATGCTTACTCCTCCATGGCACCTGATCCCACCTCTTGGTTTCCAGAGGTCCGTGTTTGTCCATTTTTACCGGATTTGTATCTATGTCCTGGACATTCTATTGATTTATACTTTGGTATCTGAGATTTTTATATATAAGCTTTTGTGTGCAATATTAACCGAAATCAAGAATAAACTTTACTTAGAATTAAAACTTATTGTGTTTGATTTAACATTAGAATAATATACATATACATGTATAAATAAATGTTCGAAATCAAGTTGGCTAGTTTCACAAAATGTATCGAATGAAATAGTAATAATAATATAAAACGATATAAATTCTGATCAAAATTCTGTCCAAAATCAAAATGTAAAGAATGTCAAACAGATGTTTATACAGCTGTATCTCACTTCATTGCACGATTTATATAAACATCTCTTCAAAATAATTTTTATTTTCTGAAATGTACCCGTAAGTATAAGTTTTATCCCTGAATGCAATAACAAAATTGTTCTTTGATTAATTGGTATTTAGACATTGATCGTAGATGCTTGGAATGTTTTGATTCTTCGTTTATAGTTATACAAGTTATTTTCTTACATAAGTTGTGTAATAAAATATTATAAACATGACACTAAATTTAGTTTAATATATCTCAATAATATTAGACAGTATTCTGGAGCACGGCCACAGACAGTGACTCCCTTTCGGGAATCGTGATTTTCACCGAACTTGACCTCTTCGCCGAACTTTACCTTTTCACCGAATTTGACCCGTTCATCGTACTAGAAAGGTTTCCATGGAACATTTGCGGCGGATGTGGCATGCCAGCAGAGGATGCTGACTCCTTCCGGATACCTGGTCCTATCCCGTTTGAGATTCGCAATTGTTCTTCATGTTGAGACAATTGCATATCTAATTCGTCATGTTCTAATGGAATTGAAATTCGATTATTAATTGGTACTTCTTCATTTTCACTTTAGTATAAAATAGACTGCTGGTACCGAAATACTAGGTACTGGGGTTATGTAAACTCTTGGAGATTCGATAGGTCCACCATCAGTGGCAACTTCCCGGTGGTTATATTAAATGTATTAAAACTTTCATTTGATATCCATTGTTTAATACTTTTCTACACAAACGTTTACTGCTGTATGAGTGAAAAAATTTTAATATAATCGTTACAAATATTTAGAGGGTAAACATTAACTGATACATAACTAGTACAGTGATTCGAAACTTTGTATTGTTATGGTATAACTGACATTATATCAAATTTTAATTTATCATTTTCTATTTAAATCTCTCTCTCTCTCTCTCTCTCTCTCTCTCTCTCTCTCTCTCTCTCTGGCGATCCATCTTTATGTATCTTTGTTGGTTTCGTTGTGTCACACAAGTACGTGTGCTTAGTAGATAATCATAACGCTTTGATCACATGCCGCGTTCAACTACGTATATGCTCATTCAGGTAAGTTTTTGTTTCCTCAGTAAACCTATATCGTCAGTGTACAGATATTCCATCATTAGATTGATCACACGTCATAGATTAACATGGCTGATTGAAGAAAACACTGTCATTAGATAGATTTCATTACATCTTCAAATGCCTATTTTACTCAGATCAAGTTAATCAGTGCACATGAAATCTAACACTATCTATACTGGAACAAAACTGAATATTGCGAAATAAAATGACTGTGCATGATTGTTCCCCTAAATGATTCGAGGAAATAATGAAAAACTTTTCACCTGATATCATATTTTTGATTGATGGATAGATTTCCTCAGAAAGGGCAGTAACTGACGATACGATACTATTCAATGTATTGATGCTAAAATATCATCTTGGAATGATGTCGAACGAAAGAGCGTTGTGCAGTAAACTGAAGTACCCCAGCTCTACTTAGCGAGAGTTTGAACCCAAATTGATTTTTTGACCGTTTTTTTTTTTTTTTTTTTTTTTTGTCTCGACGAAAAACTGTCGCGTACTTCATTTCAACATTCTCCGTTAATTTGTTTTGTGAAATAAATCAAAACAAAAAACAGATCATCAGAAACATTTCTCATATTTTGATTCTTTAGCCATGCCTAAGAGGTAAAGCAAACTACCCCCAAACCTGCGCGTTTGAACTTTTAATAAATATAAAATGTAGTAGGAACTTTGGTTAGATCCGAGTTCATGAAATATATGAATTTGTTATGAAAAAGTATGCTTACTCATCTAATTATGTTTGAAATTAGATCCGCCTGAAAATAAGAGTAATGCCTCACTTAACTATTTTATCATATTCATTGCACTTAATATTTAGACTTGAAATATTTTTATGACCTATTGATTTTGTTCCGGATCCATACTATTGACCTTAACGTTGATAGACGTAAAGACGACATCAGTGCTGAAACATGTTGAAACCATAATGCAAATTGACTGTACTTCTGACACCTTAGACACGGTCTCAGAGAGAAACAATGTAGACTTCATAAATAGAAAAACTCTTAAGTGATACGTCGTGTCTACTAAAGACATCTTTCAAAACAAGTAAACGTGTATATCAGATACGGGATTAAATATTGGAGGATTAAAGGTCCAGAGTACAATTCTACACTTACTCCTTGTATTGAGGACAGTGCGTCTGACACGATGTTCGTAATATTTGTAGAACTGGTGAGCTGGCCAAATAGATCCAATCTGTTCATCTCCAGCAGCCATAGCGAAGGTACAGTGCAGCATAAATACAGGAAAAAACAAGGACAAAACCTGTCAAAATGTTGATAAAGTCAATGAAAAAGAAACAGAATCATCTGTTTGATTAATATGCAACTAAACATGCGATGATTATGGTGATCGTCATCGTGATGATGATGATGATGATGATGATGACGATGACGATTGATTGATTGATTGATTTCCATCACGTTCAACACTATTTCGGTTGTATGTCCGATTGACATTGAGCCCGGGAAAAATACCTGCCTTTAGGAAGTAAAATTGCAACATTTTCTTACAAATTCATGTCCGGGTCAAGCGGGGCTCAAGATGAGAGAAGTCATGGGTTAAATCACAATCCTCTAATTAGCCAACCATGGAAAACCCTCAAGAGTTCAATGAAGGAATTATTTAGAATTCAAATAGTTTAAAATCAATAGGGCTTTATTGAGTTAAAGAACTAATAATCTACAACATTGAAATTATGTTCTCGTCTTATTTGCAAATTGATGAATTTAACTATCGATAAAATTTCGTTCAAACAGCTGTATCTTGTTAAACAGAGAAATAGCTTACATTTTATCAGATTTAAATACAGTTTTATGACACCAGGAAAAGATGTTATTTGTCTATCTATTATAAACATGACGAACCCAAATCTACTGACCACGTACACCAATATAAGCACAAAAGTGAAGATCATTATTTATCTCATACAAAATATGGATAACATGTATCCTGATAATATCGGCGTTAAAGTCAAGAAAAATTACATTGTAAACAAATCAGATGATTCCAGTTTAAAGACACACATATTAGGCTATAAGTGTATGTAAGTAGGGTAAAGAAGTTGTAAGAAATAGTTAGGAAAAGTAAGAAATGTATGGTAAAACCATAACACGTACAGGACTGTAACAAAGAATTAATGAATGGCAAGCACTTACCATTTCCGTTCGTTTCCCTTCAAGGCGATGATACAATACAATCCCTCAATAACAAGTAATATGTTTGGTAAAGCTAAAAACCAAAAATAATTATTTTGATATACATCGGCCGTTCTCCATACTGTCAAAAGTCCGTGAATAATCAGCAAACAACGCACAAATATTGCTTTCAGGACATTTCTAATTTTTCTTGGACTCTTGGTCGAGGTGTCTTTGGCTTTGGTATAATTCGTTCTTTCCGAAATATCCATTCCCTTTGCCCTATGATCAGTTAGAGAAATAGATGTCAATTATTAAAGTTTACAATGGTTTTACTTTTAAAAATCTAAGATTTATATACATTTATCTCTTCAGCAATGACATTTTATTGACGAAGTCCATATTCAATCATAATCCTTTCGTCATTGGGGACAATTTATTTCTCCTTAGGATGGCGATGTTTACCTGACAGGTGATTGGACAAAAGATGCCGAAAATATACCTGTCAAGCGTGTAAGAGCTCGTTTTGAACTTTTCCACATCCTAGTCGTGTAACTTTAAATTTATAAGAATTTAAACCGAAATTCATAACATCATAAACGAATTTAAGTGTAGACTGTGTAATTACTGTGGTATTTTAAAATTTTTAAATCTACATGTGCGCTTTTATCAATTTCATTCATGGTCGATCAACGAAATCTTAAAAAAATTAAATACATGTATTACTCAAATCATTGCTTCAATGGGTAGACAATATAAGTATTTATCAAATAAACAACCTTTTTCTGGTGAAACTGGTTTCATTAGATGTTTTACTTTCGCTTACAATCGAACAAAATAACGTCTTTTGTTTGACATTTTGTGAAAGCATGTAATGTATTAGATTTTCTTTAAATGTTAATGTAATCTGAATACAGTGACTTGTCTTTCCATCAATCTTCCATGGATTTTAATCACTGAATCATTGATACTTGTACACATACATCGGTGACGTATTTTGTTTACTTTCCCCCAGATGATGCATGAAATCTCGACATTCAATGAAAATGATAAGCTGTGACAATGTACAGTATTAAAGATGCTATGTTCCTAGTATTCTGGCTTGTATGTGGCGGTGCTGTTGACCAGGATTAAATGTACCGCTTATATGCATGCATGTACATTAGATCAATCATTTATTAAATTTCCTCTCTGGTTTGAATTTTTCAGTATTTTGGTCACTCCAAGTTCTTATTTTGTTTTTGATATTCAAACCCATGATGACATTAGAGTATACTGTTTCACAAATGGTCTTGACCAGTAATAGGTCAATTTATCACACTTTTATTTTTTCTGATGTAATACCAGGCAGCCAATAAAGTAATGTACAAATGCAAACTCTACTCTAGAAATCCATGCGACAATAACGGTTGCACTTGTCGCAAACATATGTATATATAAAGTCTTACATTATCGCTGTGTATTGTTGTTATTGTAGTTTTGTTTATCGTCCAACTCAAAAATCTTTCACTCATATGGAGACGTCACCAAATGCCGGTGAATGGCTTCAAAATGTTGCATATGCTCGGCACTTAAGGCCATTGAGTAGTAAGGGTTCTTTAACGTGCCGACACCTACTGTGACACGGGACTTCCGTTTATACTGTCTCATCCGAATGACAGGAACCGACCTGCCGCCGGTGTAATGTAGAAAAAGCGACACGCATAGAAAAATTACCCGCGGTCAATATTCCCGGGCATTTGGAGAAAACTGACCCATACCTGTAGAAAAATGGCCCGGGTTCCAGGTCAATTTTCTACGGATTTGAGAAGTGCACAGCAAGGGAATATGAATAATGAGAGTTTCTGGCATAAAAATACCAAGTGAAATTTCAGGGTATGGAATCACGTGATGGCTCAATGACTGATATCTTCAATTGATGGTCACAACATCTCATATCTGAGATGTGGGTTCGAATCTCGCTCGGGGCAATTAAAATTGTCATAAGACTTTTCTTCGCTTGATGTGAGAATGTTCTATTTTTTAAAATACGATATTCCCGATATTTTTACATATGGGGATGAAGACGTAAAAGTTATTGAGCAGATGGTATTACAATCCTATCACATTTTGGCAAAATCAATTAAATTTTGCTGTTTGGTGTACATCAAGAGGTTGTGGGGTTTCACCACAAACAGGTGATTCATTGACAAAGTCAATATATAAATTTCATATTTATTATCAAATATGTAGAATTTTAAAAGAGATGTCATGCCCGCTACCATCCGAAGCAAGTTTTAATTTACACAATAACAATATAGATATTAAAAGAGTTTGCCGCGAATTCAACGATTCACCTGAAGATGATCTTTGGAAGATAAAAGGTACCATTTTCGGTCGGGGATATGAAGCACAAAGAAAATGGTCTAGCTTTATTTCAGATAAGTCTACACATTTTACATTATGGGGGGGGGGGGGGGGGGGGGGGGACACGGGGGGGGGGGCGGGGGGGGGGGTGTGGGGTTGGGCGGGGGGGGGGTGTGGTGGAGGGGGGGGGGGGGCAGTGGTGAGGGGGGGGGGGGGGGGGGGGCTGTACGTTTGGATGAATCGATAAGAACGTATGTATGGAGCATTTTAGGCTCACAAACCGAAACACGAACGAGTATTGTGGGTAAAGGAGCAACATCATTTGATGCTCAAAAGCAATTTAAAGTTTTAATAGAAGATGGGATAAACAGACCAGTCGATCTCCCAAGGGATATAGATAGATATGAGAAAACTTTAAATTATGCTAGTTCAAAGGTAGATTTTGTAATAGCACCTGGACTATATATGTGCCCTTCTAACATGCTCTTAAAAATTGGTACAAATATCCAGAATTATAATAACGAAATTGCTATAGCGCCATCAGATGCTAAATTAGGTAAGAATGAGCAAATAAATCCGAAAAGTCTAAAATTGTCGATAAACCTATATTACTCCCCGAAAAATCTATACCACCGCCTAAAAAAACAATTATTACACACGAAGATAATAAAAAATCTATTTATATAATGTCATCATTACTTGCCTTCTTTATCTTTACAGAAATTATTTAATACAATGCTCATAACCATCATTCCAAGAAACCATAAATTTTCACCTAAAAATATAGCCGCTTTTCCCAATGTTGAGAGTAACCACGATACAATGCTGCCCAAAATGCCCGGTAATGCTTCATCAAATTTTTTAGCAAGCTTCTTCATAAGATCACCAAAAGCATCAAAATGTTTTTTTAACCAACTATCTTTATTAGAAGACGGTGGAGCACCACCTACTTTACCTGGTAATAATGCTTCTATTAAAGCCGCTAATGACATACCAATGGCTACAAAGACGCTAAAAATGGTTATTCCATGCTCTTTAAAAAGATTTTTGACTCTTTCTCTTAAATCGACATTTTTATCCAACAGATTATTAATGCTTTCTTTTATACTTGAAATTTGGGACTTTAGATTACCTTACATAATATCTATACTTTCTTAAACTCCCTCTAGTTCATCTTGAGCTTTCTTTATCTCTTTCAGAACATGCTCTCTATCGCCAGAATAATTTTCAAGATCGTCTCTCCATTGCTTAAGCGTTCTTTATAATTCCACCTTTTTAGCTTCTTGAATGCTTAAAGAGCCTCGTATGGTTTTCAAAGATTTGTTTAAACCTTCTATTTCCCGACGCGGTAGTAAATTTCTTGTAACATCGCTTAAACTATCTACTAGATATCATAATCTTGATCGGGGGGGGGGGGGTGCCTTTCAACCATCTCTATTTCGTAGCTAATTTGTGTTAATTCTCGTATCTATTCATAAAGCATATAAAAACCCAATACCGTTTTTAGAAAGGGTTGATCTTGATAAAAAATTTTGTGGATTCTTTAAATTTGTAAGACGAACCCATTTACCTCTCCATTTTACGGTAAGCCCTCCATTATCCAGCGAAATAAATTCAAGATGGGGATCAACTGCACCAACCTCCTTCTCCCATTTGTCGACTAATTCACCGGCGTTGAAATTCGCCAGGACTTATTTCTGGATCAGGCAAATTATCTATTGTTTTAGGATAGGTTTGATCATTATATGTGGTGTCGTCTTGATAATCATCATGGTCATCTGTATCATCATCAAACACGGGATTGTCGAAACCGATTTCCATCTTTATATAATCGACTTAAATTTTTATTTGATATTATGAAAAAGATGCAATACGGTGAGATTTTAAATCCTGAGAGGCGCTTAAGAATAGCGCACGCCTTAAAAGGTATTAGACAATCCGTTACGATTAGTCATAACCCTAGTACAATAGACAAAAATAAAACATTAACAGTACGTTTTCCTAATATATCAGAACATGACGCTATCGTGCCCAAAACGACGAAATTATTATTCGACATTGAGATTTTTGTAGAAGGCGGAGATGTAACAATAGCCGGTCTCTACAATAATGTAGGTCGCAATATAGTTAAAAAGCTTGAAATAAAAATCTCCGGAAATACGATCCAAACAATTGATGACTCTGATATATTTTTTTATTATATACTGCTCTTTGGAAAATGGAACGAAGAGGGCCGATTTTACAAGGTATACAGTCAAAAACCTTGACACATTTTGGGTGCTAAACCAGTTCCAAATTTACCAATAGCTGGTTCTGAAGATTATGAAACTGCAATGGCTTATGGTAATAAGTTTTGCATACCTCTTGATTTCGAGATTTTAGAGATTATCAAAGTGGACTCGAAGACAGATTAGAAATTTTACTCACTTTTAATGAAGCAAAAAATGTAATTTTTGTAGGTAGTGGGGACGAGGATAAAGAATTAAGCTATAAAATTTCTAACATTGCTTTAGAATTTGAAAAAGTCAGTGACCTGCCATGTTTTAATTTTTGAATTTACTCTGTGAGGGGTAAATACAAAAATTAAAACATGACAACTAAGTTGTCATGTTTTAATTTTTGTATTTAACACCCCCCCCCCCACGCCCCGGGGGGGGGCTGGGCCCCCCCCCCCCCCCCCCCCCCCAGAGTAAATTCAAAATTTTAATACATGACAGACCATAATCTTTCAAATTTGATAAGACAACGATACACCATAGATCATGTATACTATTTTAATCAAATATTACGCTATCGAAAAACATCGATAAAAAAATCAGACAGGATATTGAATTACAACATAAATATTCCAGCAAAATCGCTACAGGGTATGTTGTTTTTATTCAAGGATATTATTGAACAACATTGTGAAAAGTTTTATAACCCACGTATTACAAAGGTTGAAATTACTATTGAAGGCGTTCCGAATTCACTATTCAGTCAAGGTATGAGAGGGTCATCATCAATATGCAGAAATTTCTAAACGCTTCCAAGGGTCCATTAATCGCAATAAATTGGTTGAATCAGTGACTAAAGATTTAGAGCTTTCAGAAATGACAATAGGTCGGTTTTTAACAGATCATTATGCTCTATGGTTAGATACACGAACTAGCCATGGTAATTTTTTACACGGAAGCGGGGGAAAGCTTCGAAATACTTCTGAAGGCATTTCCGTACGTATAGAACGCTTGCCTGATCGAGACGAAGACCCGTTGGACGTATATATCTTTGTAATAAAAGATGCACAAATAAACGTATCTGACAAACGTTTTTACAAGTGTTATGTCTTAAAAATTTTGGACATATAAAAAAAATATGCTTTTAAAGCAGCCGCACGCAGCTATGATTTGTAGGTCAAACCGGTTGTGGGAAGACTGAATTTGTATTGGATTTATTAGAAACGGAATATAAAGATTTTTTTAATCATATTATGTCCTTCTATTGACTTTAATGTTGCTTATAAAAACCGTTCTTGGATAGGGAAAGATATTAAAAAGCCGAAAGACAAAAGAGTTACCATCGTAAATCCCATACCCTCTAACGGAGTGGAAAAATTACAAAATTTATTACATTTTTTCTATGAAAAATATAAAGGATCACCCACATTATACATCATTGATGATTGCTCGTCCACAAAGCAAATTAAGAAAAAAGCGGACGCTCTAAGTATGTTAGCTTTTTCGGGACGTCATGCAAACCAAAGCGTATGGATATTAACACAAAGGCTAAAGATTTTAGATCTCAAATTAAGTGGGTTGCTTTATTTTTTACGAAAGATAAATTTTCCTATAATGAGTGCCTTAATGAGAATGATATTATCGATCATCCACAAGAAAAACGCAAAATTCGAAATTTATTATCTCAGAATAAACATTCTAAATTAGTACTGTCAACAGAACAACCTACATCGTATAGATTAATCAAATGATACAAAATTTTGATTTGACTTAAAGAAATTTTATCTTTATATAAAAATGGCGAAAATCGTGACAATTGATAATTTTGATGAAACCAAATTGATGGTCGGTGAAAGTTTTACAGCTACTTAACCTGTTCAATATCAAAAAGTACCTATCAAATACGTGTATCCAAAAGGTGAAGGAGCTCTACTTACCCAAACACCAAAACTAACCGCTACTGGAATTTGGGAAAATACAGATCCTTCTAATAAAAATGTAATTACCGGTTATTCTATGGGTTTTATATGTTATGATACTGAACCCACAGATCAGGAAAAAAGATTCGTTGATATGATGGAAAAACTACGGTTTTTGTAAGGAAAAAAAATCGACGAACTTATTCCTCAATTAAAAAAGGGGGCGGAAGAAGACCTATTAATTCTCAAAGTTTAAATATTCTTAAGTACAAAAATGATGACGATCCGGTCATATATCCAAAAAGGTAAAAATATAACTTCTTCTTTTTATAGAAAGAAAACGGACGAAGATGAAGGTACTTTTAAAAATAACAAGAGACTGATAAAAGCCGATCCTTGTGATTATACGAAAAAAACGGTGTTTAGCTATTGGGTGTTTAAATATACAAAATATATATGTTGGTAATACTGTTGAATCAGTTCAAATAGTTTTACACGAAGCAATAATTATCAAACATGTCAATAATCGTCCTTCTATGCAAGAAGTAGAAGATTTAGATTTAGGTTCTGATGATGAAATTTAAATTGTATGTAAAGTTTTTTAACGATATTGATCGTTAAAAAAAATAATGAAGCTGATATCAATATAATTTTTTTTTAACGTTTATTAAAAATATGAACGTTGATGATTTATCATGTATAAAAAATGAAAGTGGAGAGTCTCTTGATATTACTTGTAAAGACAGATTGGAACGTATAATAAGCTCTGGGCGTTCACAACAATTTCTAGGGCGACATATATCGCCGTCTGATTTTGAGAAATTAAATGATGAAGAGCTTAAGAAATATAACCGATAAACATCAAGATTAGGGATGAGAATGACTAAATCGATATACAAATAGTATGATAACGTTGTATACTCAAGCTTTAAACCATTTTTTTTTCATCTTAATTACGTCCCAAAATTAATTGATGAATTGAATGAAGATCCTTTTTTAGACTCGACAATTTCTGATATATGCTGTTCTTTATATTATAACTTTAGGTCGTTTTTAGCTCCTCTAAGCGTTGCCACAATATCATCGCGACATATATCAGGATTTATAAAATCTTCTGACGTAATACAAAACAGTGATAATGAATCCAGAGGAAATAATGAAGACTCAGAAGGAATAGCGCTCACAACGAGCCAAAGAAGGATGGAAGAAACGAAAAGCAGCTTAAGATGCATTGCAAAATGCAGATGCAAATATGCAAATGCAAAATGCAGATGCAACGCAAAATGCAAATGCAATGCAAAATGCATTGCAAAACAGTGAAACTAATAACTGGTATTTTTTTTTTGTTGTCGGTGGGCTTATTATAGGCTTATATTTTTAAATAGAAAAGAAGATAAACCTGTTATTATAAAAACTGTTAAAACTGAAAAACCTAAGTCGAATATTCATGAAATGTATTAAATATTTTTATTTTCTTATTAAAAATGTCAAATGAAAAAGATTTGGTAAATATGGTACATAACGTCAGTGTTGATGCTGGCCTTGCAATTGGATATGCTCAATTAGCTAAAAAAAATTCTTAAAGACATAGTATCTACGAAAATGGTTATTTTTTTTAGTCGGCAATTTTGCGGAAATATCGAAGATATGACTGAATAATGATCTTCCACGTCGACACTTTTTTGTATAATTAGCGTAATTAACGGATAAATGCTGATTTGTTGTCGTCGTCTGTAAGAATCAAACTCATTAATTATGCACAGAAACAATCCCAGAAGCACACGCAATGACCTAGATCGTATCGATATCAATCAATGGATGCTGAGGTAAGCACGTGTTGATTTATTTTGAGATCCTACATTTAGACGGTCCTTGAGGCTTATCCATCGATCATGCTCCTTTCCAATATTTATCTTGGTCTTGTTGTATTTCGCCAGAACTTCTTTCCGATTTCTTTTTCTAGCTGAATCTGTCAATTTAACAGGTCGGCCACGATTTGTTTTTGCTTTGGACGCCATGCTTTTCACTATCAACAATGGAAATGCGCATGCGCAAATACAGGTCACGCTAAGGTTATATGAATATGGGCGGGCTTGCAAACGAATTTTTGTCGTACCGACAAAAAATAAAAAAAAACGTGGAAAGTTGTGAAATACAATAAAACTATACTTCTATGTGTTTTAATTCAACAATTTTTCGTTTTTTATCTCCAAATATTAACATATTTGACCCAAACAATTGAGATTGAAATATTTGAGGAAATCGTAGATACTATGTCTTTAAAAATGCCTTCTCCTAAAATGGAATATGATCCAAAGGATTTTGGATCACTTATGTTATATTTTAGTTTGGGTCTTTATACAAAAGACATGTTAGTAAAACGATGGAATTATTACAGCTAATATCATGAAATAAATAAAATATATCTTTAATAATAAAATATGTCTGATATATATATACGGGCCTTGGCATGTCGCTTTTCGGAGCAGTTACGAATGGTTTAGCGTTTTCGGGGAGCAATTTCTTGTTTGATAAGTTAAGTGGGCGTGATGAGGGGAGAACAAGACACGACGAAGCTGTCGAAAAATTAACGGCAGCTAGAGATTCTTGGAATAGGGAAGGCAAAAAAGATTAGACTTTATTAATAAACGGATGAAATCAGAGCAACACAGCCTTTACAGACGCTAGCAATTGTTACATATTGTAAAGAGTCTATATTTTCAAGCTCTAAAAAATCTTGTCTAAATTTTAACATGCTTCGTCTTAATATATCAACATCGGACTGCAATATTCGATAAGTTCTTTATCAAAATCAAAATCTTTTTTCTTAATGTACCATTCTAAAAAAATATTTCTATCTTTAGCGCTCATTTGATTATAACCATAAGGATTTTTACTGGGCATAGGGCCTTTAAAACCCTTATTACACGGTTTATTGAAATAATGTGGGAAATATCCCTTTTTTAAGTTCTTTTAAACCGAACGTTTTTGGGAAATCAGCAAGACGACTGTTTACGAAATTTATTGAATCTATAAATTTTATTTTTTCGATTAATTTCATGTACATAATTTTAGTACCGTTAAAAATACAATATGGTTTAATATTATTTTTTTACAAAATAGCGTATTAAGAACTGACTATCATAGGCTTTGCTATTGTGAGCTATAAAAGTACCTTCTTTATTTAAAACAAACTAACAAAAATCATCGATGTTGTGAAACTCATTTTGTTCACCGTTAAAATCTGGACAGATTACTAATTTTTGGTATATGGATACCTGTGTCTTGGGTTGCTTCGATGTCGTAAAAAGAATATTTTGTCGTTCTCGTTTTACAGTTATGACATATATAATCAGGATCTTGATCACATCTATCATCCTTACACACACCCCCCCCCCCTCTTTACATAGCTTTTTAAGAATATAACATTGATGGTTTGTCATATCACAACATTTACCACAGTTGCTACAGGTTGAAAATCCGCATATATGTTTTTGATTCTTATCATATAGATTATTAACTATTTGTTCACAATTTAAACATTTTTGAACTGTTTGACACACGCTGGAAGAATCTTTCTCACCACGAACACGTTTATGTTCTTTAAAACATTCTTGCCCTGAAAACGAACGATTGCATATGTCACAGATGATTCTTTCACCGATACAATTAGATTTTTTATTTAAAATAGGATAAACCTTTTTGAGGACACTTATGGCAATTTCTATTAGTACAAGGCTTCTTACAAGAATGACAGTAATAATCCTTTGCCATAAACCCTGTCATGTTTGTAATAACGTCGAAGTGGTTACTGTTATTATAGAGATATATAATTTTTTCTTCGTCAAAATTAGCCGCGGTTGTATAAATAATTTCATTTAATAAGTTGCCGGCAATGATGTTGATCTGTTTACCTAGATGACGTGCAAAAATTTCAACGTCTTCCAAGGTGTTCCCAAAATCGTAAAAATTAACCGCTGCTTCTTCGAGAAGTTTTAAAGTTTCTCTTTCCTGTAAACTATGAGATGCAATGAAACCGTCATTTTTAAAATTTTAAGCAATAAAATTAATATCGTGTTTACGATATTAATTTATACAATGTCTGTTTATAGAAAGATCTTCAGTCATGCATAAAGATTTATAAAATTTTAATATACCTGTATCTGTGCAGGTGTGCAAATCATTTGTAGTTAAATCTAATAACATTCTAATTTTATAGATGTGAAAGAGAATATATTTCCTGTTTTTATTAAAATAATCCAAAATCCAACTTAAAATACTAGAGAACGTATATTTACTATGAACCCATTCTTGTAAATTTAGTAAAATATCTGGAAAATCGGTGAGAAATAGTAACGGTAATGAAGTCTTTTTCTTTATATTTCATATAGAAACAACACAACATATCTCTCTTTAGATTGGGTAGATCACAACCATTTTGTAGATTAACAAAAACTGCTTTCAAATAATTATCATATGTTGTGTTATTGCCATTATAAACCTCTCGCCAATCGATTTCTGATATATCACCACGTAAAATCTCTAACCAATTTACTCTTATATCCCACGGAAATGAGCTATAGATGCTACCGTTAGTCACATGATATACTTCCCAAGCATCACGCCTTCGTAAAGACACCATCCAATCTCGATGTTCGTTCCATTTTTCACAAGGCCATTTAAGGTTGTATATATGCCATGTGTCTTTCTTGTGGAGATTTAATTCTTTTAGTTTGGGTGTTGAAAAGTTTGAAAAAATCTTTAATTTTATTTCATGTGGAAGCGTCATTGTTTTTTTATACATAATAAATTTTTCTTTATATAATTTTTCAATGTTAAACGATATCACGTGATGCATAGAGTGCGCGGATTTCGTGATATATGAAGTGTTTTTTCTTAAGTAGCTATAAAGCCGTGTAATTTGATATGGGGGCGTAGGTCGTCAAAACATTGCGGGGGGGGGGTAAGTTGTGGAATGTGTGGATATATGAAGTGTTTTTCTTTAGCGATAATGTCACGTGATGCGTGGGCGTGAAACCGGATACGACCGGATAATATAAAGAAATATTTTTCATAAGTAGCTATACTGCCTGACATATACTACTAACTGATTAATTTTCATTTGCAAAATTTGTAGATATTGGCTCAACAATTATGCTCACCAAATTTGAAAGAAACCTGATCATTAATTGATCAGATGTTTTTACGATGTAGGCCTACCAAATAATGACCCTTTCTGTCTCCTTTTGCAACCCCAATAAGTCAAAGCACCTTTTTTCGCAAACTTGAAGTCCATTCCCAAGAAGCGACTTATGCTCATTTCAAAAGTCCGCCCAGGCTTTACTAAAATATTTCCCAAGGTGTGACAACTATGAAAGGTAAGCCCGGTATGTAAACGTGAAATTGATATAGTCAAAATCCCCATGATCTTTAGAATACTGAGAAAGAGCCACAGACTACAATGTGTACCAGAATATTTTCCACTATGGGCTAACTATGAAAGGTTAGCCCAGTGTGTAAATGTGAAAGTAAGATAAACAGAGGTACTCGCTTTTTATATTATTTGTGTAAATTCCATACTGTCAAATTATATTCTTACTACACACAAATAATATCTTGTCTACAATAAGTCAATAATAAAATGTCCTTTTCTGTAACCCCAAAATATGCATTCCGTTCCAAAGACCTGCAAATCGAGGTACGATTGATGAAGAAATGCGTCTTTCTGTTTGAATCTAATTTACCCAAGAACATATTTCGAACACACCTAGAAGTCGACTTGCACGCTGAAAATCGCGGGCGAGTTTAACACTTAGTCTAGTTAAATACAAAGTTTTAGTAGTTAAATATTTAAGAGTTGTATATCAATTAGTTAGATAATAAATTAAAAAATCATTATTTTACTTACATATACATGAGTGCCTTCGATATCACACAAAGAGATCTTGAATTGCTGACTAGCGCCAACCTTGTATGTCATCTCTATTATGATTTAAATTAGTCACTTGACCAATGAATATTGACCAACACCAAAGGTAGATAACGCTAAATAAAATATCTTACAAAAGATAAAGACCGGTAAATCGAGCTACGATACGTGTACAGTGGAGTACTAAGTTATTGAACATGCCATATACAGGCAGATACAAACTAAAATATTCTCACAATCACAAATAATTTATAAAAATGAAAAAATGTGGAAGTTAAGACACTGCCAGCACCATATCTGACCCCGAATAGTTAATCTCCTATACAACAATAAATGAACGTTTATAACAGTGATACCAGAGACATAGAGGCTATAACTTATGTCTCTGCTGACACGATTACAATAATAGCCATTTCAAGGGTCCTATATATATGATATCTTTCCTGAAATAAATAATGTGAATTAGAATATTAAAACTTTAGTATTTTGAAAATTATAGTAATTAAAATGAATTTCAAAATCAAAATTTTGAAAATTCTAAGTTTGGAAGATGTTACTATGGATAATGTCATGTTGTAAATTTTGAATTTACTGGGTGGGTGTAAATACAAAATTTACATCATGACAACTTGTATTTAAACTCACCCAGTAAATTCAAAATTTACAACATGACAATATATCAGAGGCCAGTCAGTTTAAACTCCGATTAATATTTTGTTGTTTAAAACACAGCGCTGAATGTTTGATTGTTGATATACAGTTACCTGCCGACATATTCCGATATTTTTGTGCCACACCCCTCCCTTCTTGCAATTGCCTAATCATACAGCAAAGTTAACAGACCGATTAACTTACGTTTATAATTGTCAGAGGCAGTACACGGATTAGTACATAACAAATCGGTGATATAGTGAACTTACAAATGATTAAGATTAAACTGGAATTACATTAATTTATTTTCTGTCATCATCAGATGGATCAAGATTACTAAAATTGAAAAAATAAACCTACAATACATTTATATTAATGTAAAACCAGAGACATAACACTCTGGTAAAAAAATTAAGTCAATTCATTTTACTGAGATAGTGTTTTCATGTGAATTATTTTGTTTATTGTAAAACTTGTTTTCTTTTTCTCTGTAAAATACATGAAAATGTAAATTCAGTTTTATTTTTTATTCTGTGAATCCCAAGTAACGTGATATTATAAATAGAAAATGTGTGTAAGTGACATAATTAGAAACATGGAATATAAAGTAACAAATGCACCGTGTTGCAATTGAAAAACTATGGTAAAATATTAATAAAATACGCTTACAAAATCAAATATAAAGGGCATATAATAATGACACAAAATTTTATATCAATTCTGCTCACCTGTAAAATACAATGGAGATGTACCTTTTGTTAATATCTTTGATTCTGTGAATGCCAAGTAACAAGAAAGTACTTGGGCGTTTTGATATATATACCTGGACGTATCCGCCATAATTGGGGGGTTGGGGCTGGTGAGACTTGATCTGATTGGTCAACAGGACCCGATAGCGGGTTGAACATATATTTCTCAGGTTAATTAATTAATCAATTAATTACCAATTAATCTTTTCCTGAGTTAATTCCGGATCCCTAACAAAAGACGAGCAGACAGCAATACAACTGTAATTAAGCATCTACTCGAATCTTTTATAAATCTGAACAATGCGACACGACAGATGGTAAAGTTTTCTTAACAATATTTCGGGTGGCTTAGAGCTATATCAGAAATTAACAAAGTCTTTGTTCTCGAAACGTACCTGACATAATAATTGCTCTTTGAGTTAAATTATAAACTTATGTGAAAAAAGTACGTTTACAAATATTTAACGGTATATCTGTAGCGAAAATTACTGATGATTTTAATTTAATTTATTTTACTTCAGAGTTATTATATAAAATGAAAATATAATAATCATGAATTGTTTAAAATTCATAAAATACCCTTAAGCAGAAATAAAGTTTTAAAATATTTAAATGAAACTGATTAATTTACACAGTAAAAGTTCTGTCTAAACAAACATAATAATAAACAAAATATAAGCGGTACAACAGACTCCGCTATTCTCACTCCGTAACTTTAAAAGACGTATATTTCATAGATTTGGTCAATTTTGCGCATATATTTTACAGGGGATCTTATTCAGTACACGTGCACAGTCAATGACATTTAGTTTAAACTGTATTTATTTCAGAAAATGTAATATACAACATGTTTAATATAACAGTACAAATGAGAGGGGATTTGAAAACAAGAAAAAATGTTCTTATATAAATTCATTTCCCCATTGTTTTAGACCTTGCAAAAATGTTGATCGGTCTTTAGAATTTGATATCAATGGACATTAATTAGGCTATACTTGTACGTATATAAGAAGAAAGAAAACAAATCGGTACATTATATAATGAAAAAAATTGAGAG
The DNA here is from genome assembly GCA_030159075.1 of Atrina japonica. Taxonomy (NCBI): domain Eukaryota; kingdom Metazoa; phylum Mollusca; class Bivalvia; order Pterioida; family Pinnidae; genus Atrina; species Atrina japonica. The sequence continues at coordinate 85,236 of BROG01000967.1, forward strand.
GTGAACAAGAAGGCGTGTCTGTATAAAAAAAAAAAACAAAAAAAAAAAAACAAAAAAAAAAAACTAAACTTCAAGCACTTAGATAAATCGTTTGGTACGTATAATATAACTTTGTACACAAGTAAATATTCTTTTGTTAATTTCTGTGGGTAGATCCCTATTTCCAAATAGCAAAAGATTGGTATTAATTGTCAGATTTGCAGGTAGTGACGAGTATAGAAGAGCTCTTTCGTGGGCATATAGTCTACATTTAAGGAGAAAGTGATGAGTGGATTCGACTTCCCCACATCGGCAGAGTGGGTCAGGTTCAAGATTTCGATTAAATAGATGGTATTTTAAAGATGAGCAGGACATACGTAAACGAGCATGCAAAATTTGCTTTCTACGAGTACCCACAGTATAATATTCTGTGACTTTTAAATTATTATTTCTGGTAGACAAGTTTTGTTTAAAGCTATTTAGCGAAGTACTACTTTTTATAGTTTCTGGCAAATCATTCCACAGTCAATGACATTTCTGAATGTGCTTCAACTGGTAGTCAAAAACAAATATATATATATATATATATATATATATATATATATATATATATATATATATATATATATATATATATATATATATATATATATTATCCGACTTCCTCAATAGCAATACTATCGCAATATTACATTCCGCAATAGCAGTGCTATGTAAATTCCTCAACAACAATACTATCAATTTAGTGATTTCCTCAATAGTAATACTATAATAGCAAAGATATGGGACTTCCTCAAAGGCAATACTATAGGAATAGTACGGTTTTTTGATTTGATTTGATTTTACGCCATACTCAACAACCTTTCAGTCATATGATGGCGTCCAGTTTTTATTGATGGAGGAGAAAACCCGGTTACCCGGGTAAGACCACCGACCTTCCGCAAGAAAACTGGCAAACTTTCCCACTTAATTCGAAATGACCCTAGCGGGATTCGAACCAGAGGAATAGTACGGTACTTCCTCAATAGCAATACTATTGTAATAATACGGGACTTCCTCAAAAGCAATACTATTGTGATAGAACAGGACTTCCTCAAAAGCAATATTAATTATTGTGATAGAACGGGACTTCCTCAAAAGCAATACTGTTGTGATAGAACGAGAATTCCTCAATAGTAATACTGTTGTAATAGTACGGGACTTCCTCAATAGCAATACTATAATAGCAAAGATACGGGACTTCCTCAATAGCAATACTATTGTAATAGTACGGGACTTCCTCAATAGCAATACTATTGTGATAGTACGGGACTTCCTCAATAGCAATACTATTGTAATAGTACGGGACTTCCTCAATAGCAATACTATTGTGATAGTACGGGACTTCCCCAATAGCAATAGGCTACTATAGTGATAGTACGGGACTTCCTCAGTAGTGTAGTAAAATCCATACAACCTGGCGGGATGTTTAGGTAATAAAACATAACATTAAAATAATACTGACTAGAGTAATCGTTTCTATTTGTCATAAGTTTCCAGTGAAGAATAAAATTAATGTTTTTAATGTTGCAACTTGTCATAACCGAAAATTAATAGTAATACTATCTTAAAAATGGAAACTTCAATGGTCACCACTAATAATAATCAACCATTACTTACACTCCTATAATAAATTACTCTTTTAATTATCTTCAATTAGATCTTTAAGCTTCAAAAAACATTATTTCCCCCAATGAGTGTTTGAAAGACCTTCTAAATAAAACCTATTTTCAGGAATTCTACAGCAAGTGTTTTCAAGTGATCCTGCAGTTAACTGTTTGTCTACAATTGATCATTATAAATACTGTTAGTGAGATCATCAGCAATGGCGGAGATAATGATTGTATGTTGGAGGCATTGTCCGTGTTACAACCACTAGTCTGACAACATGATGTACAATACATGGTTGTTACTCCGAAATATTTAGCTCTACAGCCATAATAACACTCCGATGCACATTCCCGTTTAATGCTGGTTGTCATTCCCTTGATCGACACTCGTTCTACCTGTAATTGACCAAATGTAACTATATAAATTATATACATTATCGTAACTCAGTTTCTTGTTATGTATATATCTTGTCAACATTACTTTTTATACTGTTTTAAAACAGATGGCTTATATTTAACATGAAACTGCATATTGAATGCATACACATTGTACCTACCGTCTCCATGAAGATTTTGCATTTGATTACAGGTGTCTGAATTATTACTTTAAGTTGAAAAGAGGCACAATTGTAGGTATAAATGAACATATAAATCTCTATTAACATTATGTTACTAAAGCAGTCCGACACACACACACACACACACACACACACACACACACACCACACACACACATATATATATATATATATATATATATATATATACACACACACACACACATATATATATTATGTGTGTGTGTGTGTGTGTGTGTGTGTGTGTGTGTGTGTGTGTGTGTAATGTAAGCACTGTATTTTCCTCAGAACTACCGTGTTAAGATCAACGAGGAACAATAATAATCATTTATGAAGTATAAATTCAGTTTATCAAAATCAGCAATTGTGTCCCCAAGCAGTTGTAAATTAGATAAGCCCATAAACAGTAAAATGAATATTCATGAAAAATATATATACATATGTTAATGACATTCCTGAGATCAATGGAGTTTACATATAATGTAAATTAGTTTTTATACTTCAGTTTGATGTTACTGCCAAACTGCTGCAGTGTCATGACAATGGTAGTAATATTCTCTGAGAAAAAACTATTGAGTCATTTGTCTATCTGTTCAGACGCCAGAAAAAGTAATTCATCACTTCATTGTAATCATTTCTTAACCCAGTCTGATTTCTTTGATTCGGTGAATTGGCATTGTTGTTATACAATTCTATCTTTGAATTTGACCTTTATTTTCTTTGGTGCCATTCCAAAGTACAAAAGAGTTCAGCTTCAAATCTATACAATGACATGGACATACGTAATAAGTAAAGATGTCGTAAGCCTTTAGGCTTTTTTAATGTTATGTGGAAGTATTGTCAAGCAATACATGTACCATGTTCTCCCTTTTTTATTTACCGGAGTTTTTACCAAAAAGTGGTAACATGATACATATATAATCTCAAAAGCTATACTCCAAATGGATGTATCATCAAGTTTCCACCTTTCTTCATAATGATGTAGAAGGGGGGTTAAGCCTACAGAGGCAAATATCCCCCTAGAAGGCATTCAATTATTTAAAAATGATATACATGTACTATGTAAACATTTGCTGATTGTAAACCCCACATGTTTGTCGTTTATATTATATAAGAAATGTTCCCAATTACTTTGAGACAAGACTTATAAGGTAACTTTGTCACTGATTTTATTCAAACCTATACGATAAGTTCTCACGCATTTTAAGTGTTACAATATCAGTACTTCTATTGAACATTTATTAAAACTAGACCCTAAAATTCTGTTGGTAAATTAATGCTATATCTGAATTCGTTACATACTGAGCAAATTAATCAAAATAAAATAAATATGCATTGTCGGTACTTCAAAGATTTCCACCTTTGCATGGCCGCCAAATATTTTATGAATGAGCTGAAATGTATTCAGATAATCCGAGTTATACATTTAATCATCAATGAAATAATCAGGATTTATTCAGTTTATGATCAAAAGATTAATGAAAAGAAAATTGATTGCAGAGAATTGTGTGAATTGCACTGTTTGTTTGTTTTTTTGTTTTGTTTTTGTTTTTTGGTTTTTTTTGCATTGTATGTACATGTATTTAGAATCGTTGATCATAGTTTGAATAAAAATAAAATATCTATAGCTCATATAAAAGTCAAATCTATAACATACAGGTGGGGAAAGTTTTCTATACAGGGAAGGGGAATGAATTCTATATAATTTTCTCCACTGCGGAAAGCTTTTCTATATAGAAAATTTTCCGAGGGGGGAGGTTTTCTGTATGACACTAACTCATCATGGCCCGAAGTCACCAAATTTACTTACATGTAGTAGTCAAGCTCAACAAACTTTTCATGATTTTACGATAACGCACGCACGCACCCCCCCCCACACACACACTTTATGCTGCAACTGGACATACATGTATTTGTATATTGATGACATAGGTCTATACGTTGTAAATAATGATAAAAAGCATTGCTTATTTGAAGAAAACTGTAGAAATATTAAAAAGCTGTTTTAGTGCGTACTCAAACTCTGTGTACCGTACTCAAGGTAATTATTTATTTTCCCGCGGAAATAGTAAGTATAACCCCTTCATTACAGAGGGCAGCTATGTAAATGATTTGTATATCAAGACAGAATTTCATGTTCCTGTGCATGCACATTTATATAAATCTGAAAATGATAAAAACTTTTACTTTACCATGCAATAAGAGTCCGTTTTAAGACATGGCACTTGCGGGGTACTGTTGGCGTTGATTTGACAATCTGTGAAGGGATCCCACTGTCTAGAAACGAAGGTTTCCTCACATTTGTGGCATGATAGGTTCCCAATGTCCTCGCTGATGTACGTTACAACAACACTATCAGCAACTGAAATTACATGTATACAGAAATCAGTGACTGGAAGTCTAGTACAGATGTCAGCATCAGAAATGTTCAAGTCAGAGAAACAACGAAGTATCCAGAATTGTGAACACAAAGAGAAGATACAAATCTTCTACACCTATTTGGCCAGAACACAGTCAGTTTGATTTCAAATCTAACATACCGTGTGATAAACCATGGAAACATTTTGAAATACCGTATACTTCAATTAACCCTTGTAAAAATAATCATATCAATAATTTTATTTGAAAATTAAGGAAATGCCATATTTGTTCGACAGAATCAATAAATTCAATAGATAACAAGCAGTATCTAATACATTTCAATGGCTACAAAGGAAGTAGAGCATTCCACCTGAGGCTAAATGACGCTCATATCAATTAAAAATTAATTGAAAATATTTTACAAGTTCATAAAATCATTCCAACTTACTCACCTGTTATAAAGTGAAGAAACAGACACTGGTGTGTATACCAAATCAGTTTCACTATTATATCCATTTCATGGAATGTAAGTATCATTGCTTAATCTCTCACATATACTACAGTAGCTATACAGAAATGCACTGTATATTGTTAGTCTGCACGTTTAATTAAAGAATTGATTATTAACAAAACGTAGTCTATCGACAATGAATGGGTTGTTTGTAAGTTGTACCTGGTTTTTGAGCTACGTTTCGTATCTCAGGAAGGCTGAAAATCAAATGTTACTATTGATCTTCTATGGAAAACAGTCCGGGTAAAAAGAATAATTGATTTTCCCTCTGATGTGTATTACAACATAATGCTAACAATATTGTATTTCAATAATCTCTTTGATTGCTGTGTTTTATCGAATTTAGTAACACGATTATTTGAAACAAATTGGTGTCCTGTCTAGAAAGACGCAGCAAAATCAAATCAAATTTGGGTCTTTAACTGGCTTTTACATAACGGTTGAAGCAGCATTGTGGAAAAGCTTCAGATCAATCATAGATATGATAAAAATAACTTCAATATTTTGTTAATTTTTACAGAAACCTTTGAAAGTTACATACTTGTCAATTACATTTACAGAAACATTCAATTTGACGCAGTGCGTTGGTATGACAACGCATCCACATTTTGGGTTTTAAAAATGTCAAGTAATCTAAACTAATAAACTGATAATAAGCCAACACTGTGTTCCTGCATACCGTGTCTATATCACATGTCAAATCAGATCCTGGATTGTCTGTGTATGTGGAGCTTCCAGATCTGAAGTCTTCATCAGCTGGGTGTATATACATAGATGTGACGTGAGTTAGCTAAACACACTGGATAAATGTGGATTTCCTCTAGGCTCAATTAAACAACTATAATTATATCCCTGCAGGAATGAGCCACAACTATATCCCTGCAGGAATGAACCACAACAAAATCCCTGCAGGAATGAGCCAAAACTATATCCCTGCAGGAATGAGTCACAACTATATCCCTGGAGGAATGAGCCACAGCAATATCCCTACAGGAATGAGTCACAACTATATCCCTGCAGGAATGAGTCACAACTATACCCCTGCAGGAATGAGCCACAACTGTTTCCCTACAGGAATGAGTCACAACTATATCCCTGGAGGAATGAGCCACAAATATATCCCTGCAGGAATGAGTCACAACAAAATCCCTGCAGGAATGAGCCAAAACTACACCCCTGCAGGAATGAGCCAAAACTATATCCCTGGAGGAATGAGTCACAACTATATCCCAGCAGGAATGAGTCACAACTATATCCCTGGAGGAATGAGCCACAACTATATCCCTGCAGGAATGATCCACAACTATATCCCAGCAGGAATTAGCCACAACTGTATCCCTGTAGGAATGAGCCACAACTATATCCCTGCAGGAATGATCCACAACTGTATCCCTGTAGGAATGAGCCACAACTATATCCCAGCAGGAATTAGCCACAACTATATCCCAGCAGGAATTAGCCACAACTGTATCCCTGGAGGAATGAGTCACAACTATATCCCAGCAGGAATGAGTCACAACTATATCCCTGGAGGAATGAGCCACAACTATATCCCTGCAGGAATGATCCACAACTATATCCCAGCAGGAATTAGCCACAACTGTATCCCTGTAGGAATGAGACACAACTGTATCCCTGTAGGAATGAGACACAACTAATTAACATTTTAATATGTCTAGAAATCAAGGCTGAGGACTGCATTCCTCTTAAAATCACAATACCAATATTATAAGTTACAAAAACAAGTTCCAAAACAAATGGTCAAGGCGATCGTATCTGACAATAAGACTTCATCACTTGAACTCAAATGTGAAATGTATTATACATTTGAAATTAAAAGGTATGAGAAAAGGCCAAATGATAAGTCTAAATGTATTTTACAATTAAAATTAAAAGATATGAGACAAGGCCAAATAATAAATATAAATTTATTACATAATTAAAATAAAAAGATGTGAGACAAGACCAAATGATAAGTCGAAATATATTTTACAATTAAAATGAAAAGATATGAGAAAAGGCCAAATAATCAACCTAAATGTATGTTACATTTAAATGTATTTTCAAATCCGACTACGAGTGTCTCTGAATTAATTCCAACTCTCTATCTGAAGAATAGTGCCTTGAATATGTTCTTTCCGGTTTTTTCCTGTCCTGCGAAGCTCTTGTTGGCTCTGACCAGTTGACAGAACCCAATTCTACTCTCTTTCTCAAAAGTTTTATTTTGAGTGTCCTCTTTTTCATACCTGTGTCTCTGGTGTCCCATGGAAGTGCTACGCTGCTGTTATTATTCATGTTTTTCTCTCTGAAGACGTACACAATGAATCCACCAACTAAAAGTGACCACTGTTAAAATATTACTATCTTAGTTTAAAGACACACCAGGATCAAGCACACACGCTTCCCATTTGAATATTTTCTGTTGTAATATCCCACAATCACCTGCATATGGTGTTTATATCACAAATGATCCGATATGCCAGAGCGTGTTCAACATATGACCATTTAATATACAGACGTTAACGAATTACTGACAAATTATTGGTACAAGGTTATCGAAATCGCATTTGGTGCCTACGTTCCGCTAATTTCACGGTCGGTATAATAGTCTTGTTTGCGATTATTCTGTTCCACTGAATGAAACGTTGAGTTACCTGTGCGGTTGTTGGGTTGTCTGTACCAACTGTGACGAAGATTTCCTAGTGTTTATTATGATTCATCGAAATACCGTTCCGTGTTGAATTCAATACTTGATTGTTATATCAGTTTTACAGAGATTAATATCTAAATCAAAATGACTTCTTAAAAAAGTGCAGCTGGTTTTATTTGCATATTATATCATTTGCTGATCCTCATAGTCATTCCGGGTATTCGTATCATTCTTGAAAAGCAACACGTCGTGTACGCGAACGGTTTTAAAGTTTAGAATCCAACATGGCTGCCCCCATGTTGTTGTTTTTTAGATTTCTCTTGTACTTTTGTACGAGTGGACTGTCCTACGGAATTTCTGATAAAAAGGCAATATATTCAACGAAAACTCCTTATTTCTGGTTAAGTAATACCGATGAGTCCGTTACAGACGACTCAGAAACGTGGGCTGATTACGAAGACAAGACATGTCAGGTGCTACATTTAAACGTCGTTTTTCGCCATGGTGCAAGATACCCAACCTTGAAATGGATAAACCGCATGTCGGACTTGCACGAAAAATTAATTCAAAGTGGTGTTGACGAAAAATTCAAATTCCTTAAATCTTGGGATAATCCGTTCCCAAAGGCGAATGAGAGATTACTTACTGAACTAGGCGAGGAAGAACATTTTGAACTGGGGAGAAGATTTGGTAGGCGTTTTAAATTGATGTTTGAAGATGATTTGGACAATCTGAAGTTTTATGTTTCAAGTAAACAAAGAACTCAAAGTAGTGCAGATGCTTTCTATGAAGGATTAACAGACAGTTTATCTGTAGATGCAGAAGAAGAGATGGAACCTGTGGTTGATGACATTGCTCTTCGTTTCCATGACAACTGCAATGAATACACAAAATCAGTTGAGAAAAATCATTCTGCTCTGAGTGAATATAAAAAGTTTAAAAATGGACCAGAGATTTCAGAGATTGCCAAAACCTTAAGTAGTCTATTGGGAGTTGAGAAAATAACAGCAGGTGGGTGACACCTGAATTGTCCTCATATTCACAGTAGCTGTGACTGTAATTAGTCTAAAAGTATACAATTTACATACATATGTACATTGTACATGTATTTTTCTGCGTTCTCTTTAAATCAAAACCATACCTATAAAGTATAAACCATTGACCTCTACCTCTTCTACCTACCTATGTTTTTTTTAACATTGATTGGTAGGTCAGAAGCTACCATGAGTCCAAACTACTGTAAATCCGAAAATTTTCGCAGGACTTTATTTTCGTGATACACAAATTCTAACTTTATTCCCAAGATGATATTTTCATGTGCTCCTTCTGTTAAAGCTCTCACGAAAATACACATAAATAAAATTCTCACGAATAAAATCAGATTTACAGTATACTGTCTAGTAGTGAGTTATACAGAGGTTAAAAGAAAGCTTTATATGACACAAGATGTAGGATCAGTATTAACACGTACACAACATATATGATTTAGTTTACACATCTACAAAATTTACAATGAACAGAAATATCATTCTGATAAAGCTACACTGTATTGTGTAACAAATGATACTGTCAATTTTCCACTGAAGTGTTTAATGTCATTTTGTGTGTATTTTACCATTCTACTCCATTTTTTTTCAGATGAAATCAACACAATATATCAGCTGTGTGCCTTTGAGTTGGCCCAGTTAGGTGGTTCTGATTGGTGTCAGTTTCTAAATGATGACAACATACCAGCAATAGAATACCTCAGTGATTTGAAGGTAGCATACAATGTACAAGTTTAATGTATATTGTACATTTATATCTGAAATAACATTGAAAAAAACCTTTTTTTGCTGCACCTGTACATACTGGTGTCACATGTAGATTTCAGATGCTCTTAGAAACCTTAATTTTATTACACTAATACACTATAGTAATTTGATCATTGATTTTGTTCACTTCTTATGAGGTATTTATAACCATTTCCAAGCTGTACATACATGTAGTTATTTGTGTCCGTCAATTAATGTGCAAGTAAATATTTGTGCATCAAATATAGATAAATTGTCTTTTTCAGCAATATTGGAAGAAAGCTTATGGTTTCAACATATCAAAAGACATGGCATGTCCACTATTTGGTAGCATGATAAGTAATATGGATGATGTTATCAAACATAATGAACAAGGAAATGAGTAAGTATATACAAGATTTATCTCCCCTTGGAATCATTTTACACATTTTTTCATACATGTGTAGCAGGAGGGTGTCCCTGCTCAAGCAAGATCCAATGGATTCTTATATTTTATAAATACCCAATGAATTTAGCTAGAGCTACGATCACCGCTACTTGGCCCCTGGTTCATTCCGCCGGATTACGTTGAAGGGGTTTGTCCGACTTGTATATCTTATGTGTAAGCAAAAACACCAAGACAGATAATCGCAATTGATAAATTATTTTATTATAACAAACTGAAATAAAATCTAAAAAAATAACAAAAGTATTAATGGCACGCAATGGGCAGGTAAACAATCCTGACGACAGTAACAAAATATAACTGTAAACCTGAAAAATTCAGAAATAACATGAATGAGAGGAGTAAATGATACTACATCTAAAGAAAAATATAACAACAAACCAATGCAGGTGATTGAAACTGAGTATGTCAACAACTGTAAAAGGTAAGTATTTATTTAAAACCTCCCCCTTTCCCAACAGGAGTAAGTCAAATATCAATTTTTAATTTCCTAAATTTTATATTATCATTTTAAACCATCTATTCGGAATAGCAAAATTCCTATTCTATTCTAGATAAATGTAAAGTTTAACGAACCACTAGTTCCCCTAGCACCCAGAACTCTTGGTCCGGCCCTATAACTATAATACCATGGTTAACATTCTGAAAACCCTCAGTCTACGTCTTACAAAGTAAATATTTATGGCTTAGACTGGCATTGTCAGGGTAAACCTTCCCAACCAGTTGTTATACAGAACCCAGAATAAGCCAACCGAACAGTTGTTAGGCAGAACCCAGAGTGTAATGTATTACCTGAACTCATCTTTTTATAGCGAAATAGAGCACATGCACATTCAGCATAAATATAAAAACATCTGTGATTGGTCAACTGTAAACTTTCTCTAACAAAGTGAACACAATATACTATGTGTATGTTTTAAATAACTGAAAAGCAAGATGGTTGCATGTAAACAAAATTTTAAATTTGTTATATTAACAAAATGGAATTTATAGTGAATACAAACCTAAATGGATGTTCTAACACAGGAAATTGAATTAAAACTGAAAAGTCCAAGTGTGTCCTTTGCTGTAAGAAAATAAGACATTAGTAGTACAATACAAATGCAAATCAAAGGTAAATAAACTAATCAAATTAGTGCCTCGCTACACATGTTTGATATATATTTATTTATAATAATTTCAATGATTCTTACAACTTAAGTAGCATAGTTAAACATAAATGCATACATACATGTATTTTACATACTGGAGGACAAATGGCATAACATGCATAATTTTCCAAATAAATCATAATTGTGGCTAGTATAGTAAGAGAGATAACTCTTAAAGTAATTTCAAAACTAAGCAATTCTTGCAATTACTTCCCTTTAGTCTTCATGAATCTTGTTTATAATCATGTATCTAACTGTAGAACAATTAACATTTTTCAGTTTCACAGTTGCCATTTTCCAGTTTGGTCATGCAGAAACACTAGCACCACTCTATGCTGCTATTGGTTTATTTAAAGATGAACAAGAACTGATGGCTGATAATTACAATGACCATGCTGATAGACAGTTTCGGTCCAGTGAAATTCTGCCGTTTTCTGCTAATCTAGCAATTGCTCTGTATGAATGTGACATAGATGAAGATTTAGAACCTGAAGATGAGAAAGAACCCTTTTTATATGCTATAAAAATGTTTGTAAATGAAAAACCAGTAACTATTCCAGCTTGTGGAAAGACTATGTGCCCATTTACCAAAGTGAGAGAATTCTACCAAAGATATGTTGACAAATGTGACTTTAATGGATTATGTAAGAATCATAAAAAGGAAAAACATGACGAACTTTGATGAAACTTACATTTTTGTAGTGCATGTTATTTATGACAACATAAAAATATGTTTCTGGGACCTAAAGTTTTGGCCTGTTTTCAGAGGTAGCCATCGCTAAGAGATAACATGGGTAGTGACCAGATAAATTCAAATCTCAGGATCCAGAGAAAATCAGATGAACCATGTCAAGTTCTTTGTGTTGTAACAGGCAATGATTATGTTGTTTGTTTTATCAATATTCAACATTTATATTTATTTTTGACTGCAAGCATTTACATAAAATATTGATAATGTTTTGTTTTTTACAGATATTATTGTATAGTTACTGGTATGTTCTAAGTCAATTTGCATAGTCATGTGACTCCATGTACATTTGAACAAACCTATCATAAAATTTTATGTGATTTTTTGTATCATAAGATATCTTTATTAAATTAAAAAAAAATATACAGGTGACTCTTGATTGCTCAAACGTCGAAACCTCAAAGTTTCATAAGGTCCCGATTTTTTTCTTCACAAAAATTAATTTAATTAACTCTCGATCTCTCAGATGTCGAAAGCTCAAAATTCTCAAAGTCTCAAAGATAATTTGAAGTCCCGATTTGTATATTCCTTTATATTTGACTCTCAAAACCTTGAAGTTTGAATATTTATCGTTGAATTAATAAAAAGGCAATGCTGCAAGGCGCAAGCCAGAATGACGCCGAGATCCTTACCTAGAAGATTAAACAAAATGTGCTTTGATAACCAGGTGAAAAAAGTAGGCCCTGACCTAACTGAGTAGCGATTTACAGGATTGTTAATTAATTAAGATCAATGAAAACAGAACAATTGTATAAAGACGTGTCATAGACTACGACTTCAAGTACAAGACAGTAAAAAGTGTCACAGCCAAGTAGTATTTTAACTTTTAGATCAAGCGGTAATGTAGGCTACTGCAACATATATCTTATAAATCAACGACCGTTTATATCCTAATCAGTAATTCATAATTATATATCTCACATATTTGTACTGGGTAGAGATGTACTAGGTTTAGTTCCTTGTTGAAAGCTAGGTACATGGAGTGACATTGTTTATGACAAAAATTCAATTCTGAAAGTGATACGAAAACAAACTCCCTTATTTTGTACAGTCCAAATCAAAAAGAACCTTCATTGGATGGAATGTCAAATGAAAATTTTGAAAACTCTCGAAATTTTGAACTGTATTTTTCTTGAAACATTTTATGAAGTTTTTCAGTGGTCCCATTGGCTTCGAGGTACATGTATCAAGAATCACCTGTAATTCATTGGTAGATTGTTGTAAATACTGCATCTCATAAGATTTGTACTGGGTGAAAAAGAGATGTACTAGGACTACTGTCCAAGTTCCTTGTAGAAAGCATGCAGCGAAATGCTGAGTGTAACTGGGTCATTCACTTCTGTATGTGTGTAGTATCTAAGTCAATGATATATCTTACCAGAAAAACCATTAAATACAAGTAATAAGCAAAATTACACATATATTTCAGGGTATATTTTATACCCTAAACAATTTTTCTTTGACCAGTGAAAATGTGTATTCAAATAAAGACCAGTAATTCCAAATGCAAAATGATGCATGCTGTTAGCTAATTCATCAATTAGCAGTTGAAACTTCCCAAATGAAGTCAAATGAAAATAAATTTGAAGAGATTCTGTAATTTGTAACTCTGTATTTTTAGATTTTGCAGTTTCAATGTTTCTACATTTGTATATTTTACACAAATGTATAATTGTACTATTATTCTAGTCTGCTGAATGACATTTTTCAGGTAAACATTCTAAAATAATGTTTTGCTTAAGCATTTCCATTGTGTATATATATCCATATGCAGACCAGTAAAAATTTTCTTTGACCAGTGAAATTGCTTTATTCACTGGTCCGGTTGACCAGTAATTTTATTTTATTTCAAAATGTCTGTATGATACTGCTGTAGTAGCTAATTCATCACAGCTGTTTATCAGTACACAGGAAACTGCTGTAGTCACACGTCACAGCTGTTTTTCAGTACACACGGCATTGCTATAATCACTCATCACAGTTGTTATCAGTACACATGGTATTGCTGAAATCACTCATCACAGCTATTTATCAATACACATGATACTGCTGAAATCACTCATTACAGCTGTTTATCAGTACACAGGATACTGCTGTAGTCACTCATCACAGCTGTTTATCAGTACACATGATACTGTTGTAGTAACTCATTACAGCTGTTTATCAATACACAGGATACTGCTGTAGTAACTCATCACAGCTGTTTATCAGTACACATGATACTGCTGTAGTCACTCATTACAGCTGTTTATCAGTACACAGGATACTGCTGTAGTCACTCATTACAGCTGTTTATCAGTACACAGGATACTGCTGTAGTCACTCATTACAGCTGTTTATTACAGCTGTTTATCAGTTTATCAGTACACATGATACTGTTGTAGTCACTCATTACAGCTGTTTATCAGTACACATGATATTGCTGAAATCACTCATTACAGCTGTTTATCAGTACACATGATATTGCTGTAGTCACTCATTACAGCCGTTTATCAGTACACAGGATACTGCTGTAGTCACTCATTACAGCTGTTTATCAGTACACATGATACTGCTGTAGTAACTCATTACAGCTGTTTATCAGTACACAGGATACTGCTGTAGTCACTCATCACAGCTGTTTATCAGTACACATGATACTGCTGTAGTAACTCATCACAGCTGTTTATCAGTACACATGATACTGCTGTAGTCACTCATCACAGCTGTTTATCAGTACACATGATACTGCTGTAGTAACTCATTACAGCTGTTTATCAGTACACATGATACTGCTGTAGTCACTTATCACAGCATATGAGAATTGTACTAATCTTATCAATATTCATTTTTGTTGGTGGATGTGTCAACATTGTGTTACATGCATGTGTCCAGAGAAGTATATGTGTTACATGCATGTGTCCAGAGAAGTATATGTGTTACATGCATGTGTCCAGAGAAGTATATAATTCACATCCACATATCATTGGTGGGAAATGTTAACACAAGAATGGTGTTGAATGTGTGGAGTTTGCAAATATTATGAAACATCAAAATATGGATATGGGTTGCAGTGTAGTGTGTTGAATGGTATTGTAAACCATACATGTAAATATAATGATACACGGGGGTAGCAGTGAATGTGAAAGGTATACTTATATAACGATACACAAGGGTAGCAGTGAATGTGAAAGGTATACTTATATAACGATACACAAGGGTAGCAGTGAATGTGAAAGGTATACTTATATAATGATACACAAGGGTAGCAGGGGATGTAAAAAGTACACTTATATTGTGTCTAATATAAAAGGTTTACATACGAATGGCTGCTGTGAAATGTTTGTTAATGGATTGTGTTAAATTTGCCATGTTTACTTCTGATTTTGTTAAAAGTTTAAAAAGATTTATTGAACTTAAGTCTTAGCAGGTATTGTATACCGAGAGGTGTTTCCATAAATTGATGTTTTCACATAAATATTTGATGAAGAACACCATTATACATGTATGTTTACATATAGTTAGTATGCATGACGATCCCTTTGTTTGTTTAAAACTTGATTACAATTATGCACTTGCTAAGTTACATGAAACCTATTCAGTTTTACTATTTATGCAAATTTATAAGATTTAGTTTTACAGTTTATGCAATTAGAATATGATTTAAAATAAAAAATCTTTTGTACATTTCAAAGAATTTTTCTGTTAATTAGACAAGTATTTTGAAATGTTTCACGTTTCATGTTGAAATTTTATAACATTCTTCAAATGCATTACTCTTACATCATTTATTATTTTGCAAATTTAACAGCCAGCATAATGATCTTGTTTGCAAATACAGTAAAATCTGCCATAATGGACACCTTAATTCAGCGGACACCCTCTAATAATGGACAGATTGTCTAGGTTCCGATTTACATTGTTACATGTATATAAGACTACTAGCCTATTTTAAATAAACGGACACCTCTCTTACCCGGACAACAGACAAAGCAGTTGGCCTCAATATGCATAATTGTATTTTTAACCTTGAATTAGAGGACAAGTCTTTCTAATATCTCTTACCCAGACAACGGACAAAGCAGTTTGCATCAATATGCATAATTTTTGTATTTTTAACCTTGAATTATTGGACAGCCTTCCTATGATCGACTTCCATTGTCACAGGCAATTTCTCACTAAGCTGTATGTCTCGACTTCTATCTTAAAAAACACTCCTACAATCTTTTGTTTTGTGTTTTTCCTTGATATTTATTTGCTTGCATTGCATCGTAACAGTTATTTACAAGAACAATTGCATTGATTATATGTATAATTTAGCAGTGAATGGTCATCCTTTATTCAGCGCACACCTCCCTGTAACAGACAATTTTATTAGTCCGGCAACTGTCCCCTAAACACAGGTTTTACTGTAGTGTTTCACCAAGTGACATGTTCAATTGCCTGTCACTGATTATGATGAGGATTCATATCTCAACTATTCATTGGAATTTAACTATGGACTTGTACCAAGTGTGACAGGACGACATGACCCCTATAATGCTTTAACTGTTGACTGACTGTTTAATCTCTGACTGACCCATATATTAAAGTAACCGTTGACAGACCCCTCAAATTTTTTACTGTATGATCTACACACATTTATGAATTGATTTACAGATTGACCATGTCCTTCAGATATGGATTATTTTGGAATTATGCCAACAGATTCTTTGAATTGTTTTCTTAGTTGAGAAACTCACCTCCATCTTACAGCTGCTTGTAAACTTAATATGCAACCGGAATTTGAAGCAATCAATTTATATCATATAAACAAATTTACATATCAATTACCAAGAGTATGATCACATGAAATGTTGCTTAATCATTTATTTTCTTCCGAGAAATAATTAAACATACAGAAATACCTTATCTTAAATCTACAATGTAATTCTGTAATTAATTAAACACATACATGATAAAAATCAGACAAACTTTCTGCTATAGTAAATTATAGAGAAAAAATAAGAACTTTCATTTTCTGTGTCATCAAGAAGACACAGTTTGGCTCTCATAAACATAAATATTTCTAAACTCAAATTTCACATAACAATGAATACCTCTGTCAAAGCCAACAAAGTTCTTGCTTTGTGTATCTTTGTAATACCATTATAACAATACATGCAATATTTTAGACATCTTTCAACGTTTTTCATTCATTTTATTCACAAAATCCTATGACTTTAGTCTTCATAATTCAATTGTCAAATTATGATAAAAAAAAAGTTTACTGTGACAAAATGCATAATTCTTCTCTCCAAATAAACAGATTGTGTTTAACTTATTCACCCCTAGAGTCACATTTAGACTGGTCTAAGTCATTGATTTACAGCAGATTCCAATGTTTTTCAGGGTTGGTGAGTTAAATAAGATTTTTTCAATTCATCCCTCTTGGTATGATGGAATATATATATATATATATATATATATATATATATATAGATAGATAGATAGATAGATAGATAGATAGATAGATAGATAGAGATAGATAGATAGATAGATAGATAGATAGATAGATAGATACATGTATAACAACAACACATTGAAATAATTTATATACACTGACAAAATTTTTCTGATTTTGTTAAAGTATGAAAAAAGATACCCGCAATGATTCATACAATGTTCATATTTCACCATGATTTTATTTCACCTGTTCAATTCGCAATTTCAAAGGTGCATTTAAGAATATATTCTTGTGGTTGACAGTGGTAATATCTAACATGTATATACTGGTAACTGAGGCCTACATGTTTTTGGTATGACTACCGGTAAATAATTTATATTAAGAGTACTGGTATTTTTAAGGTGCCCTTTCACACAGGTCACTTTGTGTTGGATCAAAACTTAATTTCAGATGTACTGATGTTGTTTGGTATATACTTGACATGTGGAGTGTAACTTAGTCAACTTAATCACCATATTACCTTTAAATCCAGATAGTTTGCATTGTTTTATATAGTTTATATTACAAACTCACAAAAAGTCTAAAGACAGAATAGCTCTTTTTACCCACGCTTATCTTAAATGGGGATGACTATTTTATGACACAAAAAATGTAAAATTTCATGAAAATATAAAATTCTTTGAAACAGTGTCTTCAACGAAGGCAGAAATAAGAAAGCTGAATAATGTATTTCATCTGAATGTAAAATTAGTCATCTCTAAACCTCTGGTGTCTATTGTGACATGTACAAGACTAGGTAAGCTGACATCATGTATATCATAACATTGGCTTTAAATCAAGAAATCACTGGCAATTTAGTCAAACAGCATGAGAAATTGTTTCTTACGATAATTTCCTGTGTGCCAAATAAATAAAAATAAAAACTAACAAATTCTTCTTATAAATAATTCATTGAAAATCAATAAATATATACAAATGAAATATAATCTTCATAACACAACATGTATATATTTAAGGAATATGAAAAGATTTGAATTATACATTGCAAAATGTAATTGCTATAACATTGTAATATAAACATATCAGAATATTCAGTTCACAACTTCTGAGGGCTGCTAAAGTTCATTACAGCATTATATTACAACTTTATCTGAAGATGATCCACAATCAAAGTACTGAAAGTACTGAAATGGGTTGTTATTTTGGCAAAATAGCCATGGGATTCAAACTACTTCTATACAACATATATGAAATGAAAATAAATCAAATTAATGTAGATCTTAAAAAACAAAAAAAATCAACTTCCAGCCTCTAAATAAATTCAAAATTAACATTGTAAATTTTATTTGTTGTATCTTCCGCACCAACTTTAAATATTGTCTGTCATGCATTAATACTCATTTCAAAATAAAACGTGAACAATTATGGTGCCTACTTAAATTTAGGGCTTGTAATATCAAACGTAAACAATCCTATTTAGGGCTATTACCGTGGTACATGAACATACACTCTGCCTTAACTAAATAAACAACAAACAACATTTCTCTATCTTGTATTAATTAATATAAAGAAACAGATGGTTTACCCTATGTTTATTGTTAAATATATAATTTTTCATCAACATAATAAGGGCCTAAAGTCGCAATGTAGCAAAACGATCTATCACCAATTTCACTTATAGACATCAACGCTTTTGGTAATGGATAAAACAATTTTTCTTTTGTTGAAGACATTGTTGCTATTTGAAATTTGTTATGAACAGACGAATTACACAAAAAGTTTATGTTTATACATCCCAATCTAATTGCGATTAACTTCAAAAGTTGTGTAAACACCTGACAATTGACATGGCGATTTCCCCCAACTTCAGCGGAAACGAGAACGGGAAATTTGTAACGTTCAATGTTCGAGTTACCTCCTTTTGCGATATCAATACATACAGTATGCCTATACAAGTGACTGTCCACTGAAATTGAGCTGACGCTGGTTATATAAGGCATGTGGTCACCACATAAGGTGTATAAATAAAGGGAATATGCACGGGAATCTCATTACGGCAGGTTATGCATAGCGATTAGTTGACAAACACATTAATTTGATAGTTTTCAAAATGGACAGGAACTTTCATGCACCATTTGCATAACAAGCACCTCCTACTCGCTGCTATCCCCTCTTTTCTGCTTTTATTTTCATTTTTTCATGGACTAGAAAACATACATATTTTTGAGAGTTCAAAAGAAATTCATTTAGCTTCATGTTGGTATCAGCGATATGTAATTATTTCTATTTACGTTGCTCAACATCACTGGCATCTTAAATAGTGGAATTCCACATTTATAAATAGATCGATGACAGTGGTTGAAACTAACTACAAATCATATTGTATAATTTTGAAAGGCAGAAGTAAGTAGAATCATGTGATATTTCATTTAATGATTATTCAAACTAGATTTAATATCATTTACATCAAAATATTTGACTTTTCTGTAAAAGTTGAATTCTTGAGTTGGACTATGTTTTGCGAATGCAACCTCCATGACCTCTTCACTGCTGACAGGATAGCCCTCGATGAAAAGTCGAAGAAAACCATAATAGGTTGTTATTACATAACAACCCAAAATCAAAAGTTGAACAAAAATGTAAGATTGCTGTTAAATAACACAATGCAAAATTCCAGTTCCCAAACCATAACATGACCTCAAAATAAAATATCAATGTAGCTGAAAATATCACACACACACACACACACACACACACACACAGTGACATGCACACAAAACTAACACACATATAAAACTGGCTAACACGTACAATTAAATGTGGCAAATCAGTTATTTACTGGTCCCTATATGTACATATAATATCAGACACTGCAAGGTTAGGTAAGTGGTATGTAATGACATCTATCACAAAGGTAACAATTATAATTCTGGTTTTGAAACATCAACAAATTTCTGTTACTTCCAGCAGACTGTCATGACCCTATCATCAACATTAAACAAGATGTTTCTGGGTTCTTGTTTGATGTTGATAATAGCCATGACAGTTAGTTTAAACAATTCACCTTTTTTTTTATTCTGAGAGCTAGTTTCTTTCTAGCTATTATATATATATAGACTGATAAGTTTTAATCTATAAATGATTACAACGATCCATGATGTGTTTACAGAAATAAAAAATTTAAGTCAACAATTAAAAGGTAAATGTAAAGATATGAGCTGATTTATACACCTCTTAAGACTTTTGGAGAGATTTATGATAACCTATAACAGGTAATTATATAGTATTGTGCATTTCACAGTTTAAATTCTGACTGTTGTGTAACTATATTGATAAACAACATGATAATGATTACCTCATTATACTTGCCATAAATACTGTTCATAAACAAAACAAGATTAACAAATGCCTCTTGATTTAAATGTTATCAATATTACAAAAATGTTATTTTCATGATGGAGATACAATATCTACAGCAATGTTCCCATTCCCTGGACCTGGCACCATGAAATTTAAGAATTACTTAAGTCTTTTTTTACTTTTTAAAGTTTTTACTCAACTTTGGCTTATCCTGGCCAAATTAAGAATATTCTAAGAATTAAGCAAATCCTGTGTTTTATGATACCAAGACTTGGTCTAAAATATTAACAGAAAAACAATTTTTGTAGTATACCAATTCCATCTCATTATTTAGAGATATAACAATATTTGAACATTCATGTCAGCTAATTTACTTAAGACTGACATGTCCGAGTTAAATGATTTACTTCCACATCTTCATTCTGTTAAACAGATACAGAACATACCACTTGGTTCCCGGTATATCACTTGTCTGAAATGTTTTAGGTTTACAATGGATCATGACTGTAGATGGATATCTCCCTCTACGATTAACTGGATATATTCTGGTTATCACAGATATCACATGCCTCTAATGTTAACAAGATATCATCTCATTACAATATACACAATATGTATTGTTTTCATTGCCGTTTTAATATTTCAGTATCACTGGTTTGATATCATCTGCCACTGTAATGATTCATTATAGCTCATCTATTCCAATATCAATTACTTTACTTGGTCTCTCCTGTCTCTACACATGACATGATATATCCAGTCCAAAGTAACTGTTTGATATCTCCAGTTATTTATCATATTTTCTATCTCCTGTCTTTACACATGACATGATATATCCAGTCCATAGTAACTGTTTGATATCTCCAGTTATTTATCATATTTTCTATCTCCTGTCTTTACACATGACATGATATATCCAGTCCATAGTAACTGTTTGATATCTCCAGTTATTTATCATATTTTCTATCTCCTGTCTTTACACATGACATGATATATCCAGTCCATAGTAACTGTTTGATATCTCCAGTTATTTATCATATTTTCTATCTCCTGTCTTTACACATGACATGATATATCCAGTCCATAGTAACTGTTTGATATCTCCAGTTATTTATCATATTTTCTATCTCCTGTCTCTACACATGACATGATATATCCAGTCCATAGTAACTGTTTGATATCTCCAGTTATTTATCATATTTTCTATCTCCTGTCTTTACACATGACATGATATATCCAGTCCATAGTAACTGTTTGATATCTCCAGTTATTTATCATATTTTCTATCTCCTGTCTCTACACATGACATGATATATCCAGTCCATAGTAACTGTTTGATATCTCCAGTTATTTATCATATTTTCTATCTCCTGTCTCTACACATGGTATGATGTCCTCAGTAACTGTTTGATATCTCCAGATATTTCATTAGGCTGAATATCTCCTTTCCTTATTAATTTTTAGATATCTCTTGTCACCACATGTGACTTGATCTTTAACACATTACATGAAATATGCTCTCCTTTTTAAGTTCAATATAGCCTGTCACTATATGTGACTTGACATCTCTCTCTATTCATCCTAACTTTCAATGCTTGGATATCTCAAGTCAGTTCAGAGATTTTAAAATGTTCACTATAAGTGAATAAGTAAAAACCTTCAACTAAAAGATCATGTAACAGATTATCTAGAAAATGTCAATTATCTGTTGTATTTTGTTGTAGTTTCTGTTTGTAGTGTTAATCAGGAATGTCATCAGTTTTTAGCTATGTACAAGGCCAATTGTGTCATGAATCTTTTGTAAGTGGAGGTAGAAAACTCCAATCCATTGAGGATAAATACTCATCATGTTCTTCCATCACACTTTGCATCAGATTTCCAACTCTACAAAAGAATAAATGTTTTACATCAAAAGGTCTGATAGTATACCCAGCATTCAAATTCAAAACATGTTTCAGACATATTAGCATAAAATCACAAAATTATTTAGAAAACAAAATTAAGTTACAGAGCTTACTCTATAAATTATGACCAAAACAGACTTTATCTTTATGATTACCCAGATCACGAGATGCCATATGTACATCTAAGGTACTACCCAGATCACCAGATGCCATATGTACACCTAAGGTACTACCCAGATCACCAGATGCCATATGTACACCTAAGGTACTACCCAGATCACGAGATGCCATATGTACACCTAAGGTAACCCAGATCACCAGATGCCATATGTACACCTAAGGTACTACCCAGATCACCAGATGCCATATGTACACCTAAGGTACTACCCAGATCACCAGATGCCATATGTACACCTAAGGTACTACCCAGATCACCAGATGCCATATGTACACCTAAGGTACTACCCAGATCACCAGATGCCATATGTACACCTAAGGTACTACCCAGATCACAAGATGCCATAAAACTAAGGTACTACCCAGATCACCAGATGCCATATGTACACCTAAGGTACTACCCAGATCACCAGATGCCATATGTACACCTAAGGTACTACCCAGATCACCAGATGCCATATGTACACCTGAGGTACTACCCAGATCACGAGATGCCATATGGACACCTAAGGTACTACCCAGATCATGAGACGCCATATGTACATCTAAGGTACTACCCAGATCACCAGATGCCATATGTACACCTAAGGTACTACCCAGATCGTGAGATGCCATATGTACACCTAAGGTACTACCCAGATCACCAGATGCCATATGTACACCTAAGGTACTATCCAGATCACCAGATGCCATATGTACACCTGATGTACTACCCAGATCACGAGATGCCATATGGACACCTAAGGTACTACCCAGATCATGAGATGCCATATGTACATCTAAGGTACTACCCAGATCACGAGATGCCATATGTACACCTAAGGTACTACCCAGATCATGAGATGCCATATGTACACCTAAGGTACTACCCAGATCATGAGATGCCATATGTACACCTAAGGTACTACCCAGATCATGAGATGCCATATGTACACCTAAGGTACTACCCAGATCACAAGATGCCATATGGACACCTAAGGTACTACCCAGATCACGAGATGCCATATGTACATCTAAGGTACTACCCAGATCACCAGATGCCATATGTACATCTAAGGTACTACCCAGATCACCAGATGCCATATGTACACCTGAGGTACTACCCAGATCACCAGATGCCATATGTACACCTAAGGTACTACCCAGATCACCAGATGCCATATGTACACCTAAGGTACTACCCAGATCACGAGATGCCATATGTACACCTAAGGTACTACTCAGATCACGAGATGCCATATGTACACCTAAGGTACTACTCAGATCACGAGATGCCATATGTACACCTAAGGTACTACCCAGATCACGAGATGCCATATGTACATCTAAAGTATTGCTGTAAATGTCATAATATTAGTAAATATAGCAGGTATCGTTATTGATAAACTTGATATCTTATTTGGAAATGTGTGAATATGTCTTAGGACATGAGAAAGGGTAGGTTTGATAAAACAGTCCTTAAGGACATAAGATAGGGTAGTGTTGATAAAACAGCTGCAATTTTTATCTTTTGGTTAACCAAAATAATCCAGTTTTTATATTCTGTTCGCAACGACCAATGCATGAACACCTGAATGCATTTACACTCGAAACTCATCAAACTGGAAATTAATTTATGTTGCATTGTGGGATTTGTATACTGTATTACAGTTGGCGGTAAAAATAAGAGGAATTTGAAGGAAATGTAAATAAAGCTGTCCTACTTTTGAGATGATGCAATATGAGAAATTAATATGATTGTCAGCATTTGTTTGATTTAAACAACTTGAAGACAGAGTAAAGACGAAAGACTTCCAAAGTTTTAATTTTCATCGGATATATACCTATTGTGCAAACTCAAAGGAATATGACGCTGTGAATGGTTCTCTGTGACACGGAACAATTGTCGCGATTTTATTGTAGAGAGAATTCAACCTTGTACAATGGACAGAATCAGAAATGGAGAGGGTTTGAATTATCCAAGATATCTTTTGGTCAGTTTACTTGATAATTACACCTTAAGACTCAATATATCAGATATGGTTGATAAAACAGTCCTAAGTTATCTTAAGGTAAGTCAACTTAAGAATTATGACTTGTCACTTAGTAAGGACTTGCAACAATTTTTATAAAATGGACTCCTGAACCTTAACACTTACAAGTAAAACAAGAAACTAACAAAATGATAACAGCCCTATCAAAATTTACTGGGTAAGCTGATAACAATAAACACAGATAATTGAGAACATTACTAAGATTAAGCACAAAAAACTAGGCTTTGTAAAGTTGAACCTTGTTGACCCTTAAAATGGTTCAGTAGAACTTTATAGCAACAAAAATATAAAAAGAAATAAAGGCTATTGTTTTTCTTATCACACACTGCCACTTTTTTGACAGGGAATTTTCAGATGACATGACCAAACTTTTGAACAGTAAAAGTTGAATAGAACCTGTATATATGTGAGAGAACATGTCGGAGATCACAAGACTTACCTGTATATTTGAGAGAACATGTCGGAGATCACAAGACTTACCTGTATATATGTGAGAGAACATGTCAGAGATCACAAGACTTACCTGTATATATCATGAGAAAGAACATGTGGGGAATCACATGACTTACCAGTATATATGAGTGAGAACATGTCGGAGATCACATGACTTACCTGTATTTATGAGTGAGAACATGCCGGAGATCACAAGACTTACCTGTATATATGAGTGAGAACATGTCAGAGATCACATGACTTACCTGTATATAAGAGAGAGAACATGCTGGAGATCAAATGACTTACCTGTATATATGAATGAGAACATGTCAGAGATCACAAGACTTACCTGTATATATGAGAGAGAACATCAGGTCACATGACTTACCTGTATATATCATGAGAGAGAACATGTGGGGAATCACATGACTTACAAGTATATATGAGTGAGAACATGTCGGAGATCACAAGACTTACCTGTATATATGTGAGAGAACATGTCAGAGATCACAAGACTTACCTGTATATATCATGAGAGAGAACATGTGGGGAATCACATGACTTACCAGTATATATGAGTGAGAACATGTCGGAGATCACATGACTTACCTGTATATAAGAGAGAGAACATGCCGGAGATCACATGACTTACCTGTATATAAGAGAGAGAACATGCTGGAGATCAAATGACTTACCTGTATATATGAATGAGAACATGTCAGAGATCACAAGACTTACCTGTATATATGAGAGAGAACATGTCGGAGGTCACATGACTTACCTGTATATATCATGAGAGAGAACATGTGGGGAATCACATGACTTACCAGTATATATGAATGAGAACATGTCAGAGATCACATGACTTACCTGTATATATGAGAGAGAACATGTCAGAGATCACATGACTTACCTGTATATATCATGAGAGAACATGTGGGGAATCACATGACTTACCTGTATATATGAGTGAGAACATGTCAGAGATCAAATGACTTACCTGTATATATGAGAGAGAACATGTCAGAGATCAAATGACTTACCTGTATATATGAGAGAGAACATGTCAGAGATCAAATGACTTACCTGTATATATGAGAGAGAACATGTCAGAGATCACATGACTTACTTTTCCACTGTTATTTTGTTGTCCTCACATAATTTAAGAGATTCCTCGGGAGATGCTCTACCATACATGGACATCAACATGCTCGCATGTCCACTTCCCTGACTGGTTCTGGAATCTTGTCTGGATATTCTGCCATTTTCCAACTAGTGATACATATAAAACAATTAAAATTTTTATAACTGTAGCAAGACTTCAGAATATAGGTGTCAAAACTTGAATGGCGTTATTACTATCTATTTTAAGACTTTTATGTTTTATTGTCATGTTATTTTCTGTCATACATTTTTCTTTAACATTTAGGCAAATGTGGTCAGGATTGGGTTTTTTTTATACAAAGTTTACCATTGTAAGTCTCACCCCACACTCAACTATTTCTCAGTTATATGGTCACAGCCAGTTTTTAAGGGTGGTGGAAAGAAACTGGTCACAATTTTACCAGGAAAAGACCACAGCCTTCCTTAAGTAAACTGGCATATTTCTCACAAAAACTTCAGTGGGACTTGATCCCTGACTGCCTTGAGGTGACAGACTTCATGTTTAAAATTCTATGCTCTTAACAAATCTGCCACAGAGGTTCCCTCACTGGTTTTTGTTTGGATGGTGTTTTACACCATACTCAACTATTTGTCAGTTATATATTGATTGCACTCACTGTATAATAAACTTTACAGATTTTTCAATTACTTAAATTTTTTTCTATTCTATGGAAGCGAATATGTCATATTCTGAGAAGGGATGATCCCAAGCAAGCCAGAATACCACTAACATGGATCCCAGAAAGAAAACACAAGAGGGGAAGGCCAAAGGAAACATAAAGAAGGGAAAAAACAACTAGGCTTCAGATTATGGACAGATGCAGGAAGAGCAGGAGAACAGAGAAAAGTAAGGAGGGGATCTGTTGTTCATGACCCTATTCTCCACAGGGAGAGAAGGAAATAAGTCAAGTCACTTCCACTTAATATGCCAAGCATTTGACTTAGGTTCAGTCACTTTCTTGTCCTTATCTCAAAACTGCCCAAAATATCCAAATTCTTCCCTTTGTGACGTGAGTACTCAACAAATGAGTGAGTGTGAGTGCCCTTCCTACTTTTTGATTGATAAGATAATCATGGTAAATATAAAGAATACAAATATATAAATAAATCAGCAAAATTCATAATTTATTCATAGTTGTCAACAGCTGACTAAAATTATACCCACGGATAATCTGACAAGGTGCCAAATATCGGACTGCCTCTGTTTCTGGGCCTGGATCAGTTTCTCACTAGCCTCTGATATAATCTGACAACAGTCCTTTATGTCTGGTAAAGTCAAATTCAACTCGTGTTTACATGAACAGATCTTTCTGTAATGGAGACAAAAGTCACAAATTACATCTAAGCATTGAATTTTTTTTTTTCGTTGTGTGAGAAATATTCAGTTCAATCCTTAATATAATAAAATTTTAGCAATAAGAATAAAACAAAATTACTTAAAATACAAAATCCTTATTGTTAATGAATAATTGTTTACAGTAACATCACTTGTGAATATGAATATATTGAGTACAGGTAGTGTCTATATGCTACAGTCCACCTTCAATTTCACACATGTGAGGCAGTTCATGTTTTCCCATGCCAATTTTGTGTGAAATTAAAAGCACATTTCTGGAAATTTGAATTGGAAATTAATCCTGTGGTTGGAGAAACTGAATATTGATGATCTGTATTAAAAGTAAGGAATATGGACAGCTAGTGATGGTATGATGTAAATAAGGATAATAAATGTTTTGTATATGATTTACCATGTGTTTATTAGTAGGTCACTACAGTGACAGTGTGCAGTGATGTAATGTTTACGATCAGAAAAATGTTCTGGCATTGGGCATGTTGAGTCTATAGTATTTGCACACAATTTTTCAGCTAATGAATCAAAATTTAGAAATAAAAATGACCCATAATACTTACCCAAGGTGAGTGTACAAATCTGTCAGATTTTTATCTCGGGTCATTACACAGGTAACCACAAGCTGAACCATGGGCTTTTGGTCTCTGTATCCCCCATCACCTGCATAAATATATGTCATCACCACATATCAAATATATGTCATCACCACATATCAAATATATGTCATCAACACATATCAAATGTATGTCATCACCACGTATCAAATATACACATGTATGTCATCACCACATATCAAATATATGTCATCAGCATATATCAAATATATATCATCACAACATATCAAATATATGTCATCACCACGTATCAAATATATGTCATCACCACATATCAAATATATGTCATCAGCACATATCAAATATATGTCATCACCACATATCAAATATACAAATGTATGTCATCACCACATATCAAATATATATCATCACGATGTATCAAATATAAATATATCACCACATATCAAATATATGTCATCAACACATATCAAATATACAAATATATGTCATTACCACATATCAAATATATGTCATCACATATCAAATATATGTCATCACCACGTATCAAACAATGATCATCAGCACATATCAAATATATATCATCATATATCACATATCATCACCACGTATCAAATATATGTCACAAATGTATGTGTCATCACCACATATCAAATATATGTCATCACCACATATCAAATATATATCATCACCATGTATCAAATATATGTCATCACCACGTATCAAATATATGTCATCAACACATATCAAATATACAAATATATGTCATTACCACATATCAAATATATGTCATCACATATCAAATATATGTCATCACCACGTATCAAACAATGATCATCAGCACATATCAAATATATATCATCACCACATATCAAATATACAAATGTATGTCATCACCACATATCAAATATATGTCATCACTTATCAAATATATATCATCACCATGTATCAAATATATTTCATCACCACATATCATATATATATCATCACCACATATCAAATATGTCATCACCACGTATCAGATACATACATACTATTATTATCTGTTCTTACCTGTTTGTACATTGTCTTAATATTCAGAAAATGGCCGTGTAATATCAGCTAATATCAGGAAAGTTGACAAATATTGATAAAAGTAGGCCCTTACTGTAAAATATTGACCATGTCAGCCAGTAGGAAAAACGTGCATAAATGAATGCACCTGGGTTACGTGAAATATAACAGGTAGTTATTTAGGAGAAGCACTGTAAAAATATACGGACAATATACGATGACAAACATAAATCTGATTATGTAGCAGTCAAATAGGTACTCAAAGAGTTGCTGGCTTCAGTTTAAATGAATAATTAATCAAAGGTTAATGATGAAACACTTCCATTGTCACTGTTATTGACCCTCAGGCCAACATAAAAAGCCTGCCCCAATAACAAGTTATGATAAAACCTCACAACCATTTTCTACTTTAAAACAGAATCAATATGTTATACTGAACACAATTCTATTTTCATCATCACTTCAAATAATAATACATGTATAAAAAATAAAAAATTAAACCCATGTTAAATATCCTGTAATATGTCATATCATAGACATACTCATGCTTAAAGTCATATAATATGACATATCAGTCATAATCATGGTAAATGTTTTGTCATATGACAGATTAAAGTCATATTCATGTTTAATGTCATATGACATTAAAAACTCATAATCATGGTAAATGTTTTGTCATATGACAAATCAAATCATATTCATGTTTAATGCCATGTCATATGACATAACAAAGTCATACTCATGTTTAATGTCATATGACATAACAAAGTCATACTCATGTTTAATATATAGTATGACATGATTAGTCACACTCATCACAAATACTCTGTCATATGATAGATATTATAATCACACTCACTTTTTCCAGCTTTTCGTAGATCTTGATACAATTCCTTGGATTTTCTTTCTCTAACAAAAGTAAACAACAGAAAGATTAAGTACAACTGATATAAGCACTTGTAGCTCTTCCAATATATAGAATAAAAAATGTGCTTGAAGATGGTTGTCAATAAGTGACATCTAATTTAATTCTTTGCGAGGTAGACTTTTCAGTTGATTTCACTTGCATTTGTATTTACATACCTGATAATTGCATATTGTTGTTTAATGGATAAGAACTGACAAAACACAAAACCATTTCCTATCTTATATATAAAATATTCCTTTGAATTGTATAGGTTAACCAAGAATCCCTGTTAATTGCATAAAATATTTCTCAAACTGGGGAGGAAATCTACTGACTACAGAAAATAGTTACATGTGGAAATACTAATTTAAAAATAGAACTGAGAACATACCAAACTCCAAGTATGTTGTATGAAATTTTTGCTTTTATGACTTTTTTTTCTCTTTATATTTACTGAGAATCCTATACTAGTGTACCAAGGATGTTTACAATAGTATTATATATATAAATAAAAGGACTAGATGAACATGAATCATCACTGTTCTCTATTATACACTATTTCTATTAATTGTATATTCCTGTTATTTACCTAATTTTCTCTGACATTCTGGCTATGCAAATAAGAGGAATCTACTGTACCTGCAGATTTACTACATATATAATGTACTTACATGTCCTCTAAAATGTCATTCTGTTTGGCCCGAGCAAATGGACTCCTCTGTAACTCAACAATTTTAGTCTGTAATGTCGTAGCTTGCCGATCTAGTTTAGTAACCATTTCTGTCTGCAAATTTTAGTAAAAAGATTTAAACAAATATCTTTTCAAAATTTCCATCACTGGTATTTACACATACTTAAATGAAATCAAAATAAACTTGTTAATATTAAAAGTTACAAAATATTTCTGGATTATTAAAAACAAGCAACATATATGTTAACTTACTAACCCTGGGAAACAATGGACTCATCTGTAAATCAATGATTTAGACCAGTTCAAATGTGTCTTTTGGGGTAAATGGGTTAAATAGATGTCCCCTGACTTTCTCTCATTTGAACAGGAGCTCTGAGTCAACCTGCATAGTTTATATATATACAATGTCTAGGGCCAGTGATTTTCCACGACCACGGAATCGCGGACAGAATCGCAGAATCGGCAATCTGAAACGGAATTTGCGTTTTTTAAAAATCTTTAAAAATTCCAACATGAGATAGAATTTATTAAATTGTGAACTAGTGTGCTATTTCTGTGTGTTATAAACTTCAAATCTTTGTTTATTTAAAATATTTCATCATATAATTTTACATCAATCACTATTTTATCCCGTAGATCTATTAGCCTACATTTACACATCGAAAGATAAGGGCAATCATTTCCATTGTCGTAATATCAATACTGACTGACATCTGCCGATATGGTGTCTTCTAAAACAAAAATAGCTTTAATTTGATATCTTGAGTTAGGTTTCATAATGTTTATTTCAATTTCTGAATATATATACCAATTTTTACAATTTATAGTAAAATTTCACAATGTACAATCCATCCTAACTTTTTATGACATACCGCTCGATTGACAGCTGGTTTTTGTTACCAACACAAACACGTGGTCACACCTTGATGTTTTTGACAGCGAGCTACATGTACGATGGCTGAAGACACACATGTATGTAAAAAGAGGAGACTTCCTCCCATTTAAAAAATAAAAACATCAGCACGGGTTGATAGTTTCCATGGAATCTTTATGAAGATGGTGATGTTTAATTTTGTAAAGTCTGTCAGCATAGTATAGATTACGCTAGTGTTGATACAATAAATTAAAAGACTAAAAATTAAATATATGACATATGTACATGTAGATCTACTTTATAAGTTTATTTAAAGTTAAAAAAAAAACACAAAATAAAACATCACAGACTTGTTCCAAGTTAGATGATAAATTCAAGCAAAAGTAAGTAATTAGAAATTACCTGTACAATTTCCAACAAAACTTGTTACCTACATGTATATGAGTATAGGCCTACAGACTTACAAATTATTTATCAAATATTTTAAAATCACAAAAACATACATTATTGCATATACATGTATATGTTTTATTTAATTCCCTATTTAAATCTATCATTAAGTTGGTTTAAATCTATCATTAAATTGGTGTGGCAGAATATTGAAAGTATGAATATGAGTCTGTATTGTTAAATATTTTTCATCTAAAGTATGTTTTTAGTTCTTTTTCTTATGAAAACAGAAAAAAAAACGGAATTCACCAAAACTGAAAACAGAATTGAGGCAAATCTGAAACGGAAAATCACTGGCCCTAAATGTCATTCCCCATACATCTAAATTTTAAATCTTTGTTCATTTTCTTTTTCATGATATACTGGTAAAAATATCCTGAAAATTTTGATCAACCATAAATATACCAAGGTATAGTATACTTTTACTGTCATCAATATAAACCATTAATTATCTAGAAATATTAGATAACCATGAATATATCAATATATACTAGTAACACAGTAGAACTTCCGTGAGTCGAACTTCAATGAGTCAAACTTCGCAACATTTTGAACTATTGTTAAAGTCCCTAATTATTTTTGTTATTTGCCACTACTTATAAACAATTTATATTTCAGTCCCATTTTTATCAAAGGATTGAAAATTTGAAATCAAAATTTACATGTACCAGTACAAAACAGCCAAATGGTAATTCTTCTCCTTCTCATAAACACTCAATGTTTTAATTTCTCAGCTAATTTCTGTATTATTTATTAATTATTATGGCCGTATTTGTTTTGTATGGTTTTGAAGCAGTCATACATCTTATAGAGTCTCTGAAACTAATCAAAGAACTGAAAGTACTGAAACGGGTTGTTACTTTGGCAAAACAGCCATGGGATTCAAATTACATTGTACTTCTATCTAACATATGAAATGAAAATAAATCAAATTAATGTAGATCTAAAAACAAAAAACTTCAACTTCTAGTCTCTAAATAAATTAAAAATAAACATTCTAAATCTTATTTGTTGTATCTTCCACATCAAATTTCAATGTTTTCTGTCATACATTAACACTCATTTCAAAATAAAACGTGAGCATTTATGGAACCTACTTAAGTTTAAACCAAACATGACACTGGTAAAATAAATTTTTACATAGCAAAAAAATGGCTGTGGTTTTAAAACAAATTTTAGGGACTGTAACATCAAACATAAACATAACAATCCTATTTAGGGCTATTCAACTGTTGCAAACTGGCTGCCACCATATAACTGGAAAATTGTTGAGTGTGGCTTTATAACACATCATTCAGAACAACAACAAAAATTGTTTAAAGTTACATTTTGCAGTTTGATGGTATTTACATGAGATATATTTGTTCCAAACAGAAATCAATATTTTACTAGATAATGAATTTCAATCCTAGAGTGTTGCAAAATGACACTTCTGTCAGGTCTATTCCAGAAAAAAAATGTCTCCTAGGGGGCAGAATACCATCAATATAAAATTTCTAGGTGAGGGTTAAAATTACATTTGCAATTTGTTGGTTGGGGTTGTGAATAAAGAAAAGGAATGTATTGGGGTGGCATTAATACTGAGTTACTGTATTAGCATTTCATGTTTTATTGCCCCTCAGTTGCATTTTTGAATTGTTTTGTTTCTTTTCTCTTTCATATTTTCTGGTTGGTAATTATAGATTGTGATGTTGTTGGTGGAGGTTTTTATTTTTGTTTTTGTGGTACCCCTAATCTTTATGGTGCTCTGCCCCCAAAAAGACACTTTTTTTCTGGAATAACCCTCACACTCGCAGTGATTAAATTCATCTTTCATCAAATTAAATATACAGTATCCTCCACTATAATATTCCTGTGCTATTGCCAACCCTGCATATCGCCCTTAAATTATACAGTCCTGATCTTGTTGTAAAATAATCCCCTGTTGTAATCCTGCATATTTCCACTGTATGTTTCAAAATAAATGTTGTTTATCAATGGAATATACAAAAATTCTTACCAATTTCTTGTGTTTCTCCAGACTGTCACCAGTTTCTTTCCATTTTGTAAACATCAAGTCTGCATCTGTAAACAATTATATATACCCTATAACATTGCTGAATGAAACCTACAAGACCCAGTGCTCTGTTTATAACTGAGAGTAAACAATTTTCCAGATAAACATCTATTGTCCTACAGAAATATGTAAAGTGAAAAAATGTCAGCTTACAACAATTCAAACTTAGAAACTCAAAACAGCCAAAATGTTATAGTATATATATAATTAGGATTTAAGTACATCTCCTCTGATAAAACAGACATAAAGATTTGCAATCAAAGAAAATTATTCAGCTATTTTTGTTATATTCTGTTTAAAATGTAATAATACAACTCACCTATGCCTCCATTTTCCAACTGTACTTTGTAATTTTCTAAATCATGTACCAAACTGTAACCAAGGTGATTTATGTGAAATTGACTATCACACAACATTGCACAAAACCAAAATTATTGCATTATAAAAGACACACAATCACATATGTCTCTATTCCTGATTACAATCAATCAAATACAATACATAAATAATAACTTTACAACTACAATATCTTTTAGCGTAGAAGATTTTTGAAAAATAAAAGAAAGTAACAATGACCGACCCAAGTGATGGTAACAGCTCACATATTCCTCTGAGACAAAGGAGCTAAGGAACAATCTTTTATAGAATGACTGAACTTGGTGCAAACAAAATCTTTAAAATTTTAACATGGGTTGAATTTAAACTGAAATATTTCAAATGAATGACTTTTTCTGAAGTGTATTTCATTTATTACATAAAGGTGTAAATTTGTGTAAAATTGCATTATCTTACCTGTCTCTAAAATATTGAATTTTTGCCTTCAGATGATCAAAACTGTTCACCATTTTCGTTTTTAATTTCAGGAAACTTGAATTTGCATTTAAAAGACTTAACCTGAAGATAGATATAAACAAATTGCAAAAAGTAAAAAAAAAAAAAAAAAAAAAAATATACATATATATATATATATATATATATATATATATATATATATATATATATATATATACACAGTGCAACTTCCATTAATTTTGTCCGTTTTTTTATCCGGAAGGTTTGGTTTTTGGAAGTTGATTCCGGTCAGTTCCGGTTTTATACACAACTGTCCGTTTCGGTTTTTATATATACTATATACTGTATACTTGCCTTTGTACCTTGTGTATCTTATCGATGTTTTTTGTCAATTCATACTTTGTTTATCATTTGGATTTCATTATTTACTCGTAGTGTTTGTTGATTTAAAAGTTTTTATGAAATTTGACTGATGTAAACACCAAATAACAAGCAGTGCCATGTGTTCTTGCTCGCCTCTTGAAAAATCAATATTTGACCTATATTCTTATTACAAGCTCTTGTGGGATACTGTCTTATGGGACACTTGTAAGCAATTATTTTCGGCATTTCCAAAACCATGTGTTAAAACTAGATTGTTTGAAATTTAAATTCATCATATGATATTAATTGATTTATCTTAATCAATATTAGCTGCCAATATTACCTGTTCAACAGCTTGGTAGATTTATAAATTGTTTTAATTCATCATTTACTAGAAAATTATTTCTATAATTATGCATCGATAGGCATACATTTGGAAATGAGAAATGTGCCGTGCAGTCCAAAAAAATCAAGGTACCTTTGTTTAATTCGGATAGAAATCCTTTTTCAAACATCCAGTTAATTACCTTTAACATCAATCAAAACACAGCATGTTATATAAACACGAATTGACCTGAGGCAAATTACTTGTGTACATGGGAATATACAGTCGTGAAATCACGCACGTGTTAATGATTTCTGTCACGGTTGAACAGCTTAGCAAAGTTGCCACAGGTAAGGTTGGTATTCGGAGGGAATTTTAAGTACATTAACATGATTTCGCTGTGAAAATTTGTCCGGTGTTTGGAATTTAGAGGGATCGGTTTTTAGAATTTTTATTTACTATAAAATAATAGAGGAAAATCCAGACTTCGGCATCATGATTGGTATCGGGAAGTGATCGGTTTTTAGAAGGATTGGTTTTTTGGAAGTTGCACTGTATGTGTGTGTATATATATATATATATATATATATATATATATATATATATATATATATATATATATATATATATATATATATATATACACACAGGTGACTTTTCATTACTCAAAATCCATGGGACCAGCGAAAAACTTTGAAGTTTCAGAGTTCAAGATTTCGAGATTTCCAGGAATTGACAGTGTAGGTTCTTAATACCATACAAAATAAGGGATTTTTGGGATTTTGTTTTCGAACTTCACATATATTTTGTCATAAACAATCCTTGTACCTAGTTTTAAAATATAAAACTTATGTAAGTATGTTATCTTTATTATGTATCTGATTAAGAAATAAACGGTTGTCGACATATACATGTAAGACCTATAATGTTGCAGTAGCCTACAGTACTAGTTGATCAAACCCTTACAGACCACTTGGCTGTGACACTTGCACTTGAAATTGTAGTCTAAGATGAGTCTTTATACAGTTTTTCTGTTTTGATTGATCTTAAAGAGGCATTAGCTTTGTTTTTTTTCCCCATTATTAACTACATGCACTTAGATTGATATACAATAACAAAATAGAGATATGCACAGGCATAAAAATTCCTAAATTCCCATATATTTTATGAAAATTGAAACTGAAACACTCAGCTTGACTATTTGTATATGAATACCACACTGGACCTTACTTTATTTTCACAATATATATCGGAATATAAGATTTTTATGCCTGTGTGTAGCTGTTATTTGTTATTGTACATCAAGTACTAGTAGCAAAAGATGAAAAAATTGAAATAATTTGTTGAGGTAAACACAGCTAATGCCCCTTTAATTGATTATAAAACAATCCTGTCAATCACTACTGGTTATGTCAGGACGTACTTGCCACCCACTTATCAAAACACCTTTTGTTTAACATTCAAGGTAAGGATCCCAGTGTCATTCTGCCTTACGGACTTGTTTTTTTTATAAATTCACTGATAATTACTCGAACTTCAAGGTTTCGAAAGTGAAATATGAAGGAATATACAAATCAGAATTTTGAATCGACTTCCAGGTTTCAAGAACTTTGAGGTTTAGACATACGAGAGTTAGAGAGTTAATTTACTTAATTTATTAAGGAAAGAATCGGGACCTGTACACGACTTTGAGGTTTCGAGAACGTTGAGGTTTCAAGGTTCAGGCCATTGATAGTCACCTGTACATATACTTCACTAACATTGGAAACAATAAATATTAGAAAGACAGATAATAATAATATATACAACAAAATATCAGTTAATACATATACATGTACTTAGGAATTTTTTTTTTTTACAAAATTCTGTAAGTAAGAACATTTACGATGATTACATCCAGTGTGACTGTATACCAATCTATCTACAGATTTTAATACAGATATTTGTCTGATAAAGCTATTAATTATCAGTATATTTGAAACAAATGATCCACCCAAACTATGCAATAGAATTCTTTCTTCTAATTAGATCATACTTACATGGCCGCCCTCTGGGCTAGTAGAAGCCTCCTAAAGTCAATAGCCTGTTCAGTACAGAAAAATACTGCTTCTGCCCAGGCTTTCTTCTGCTCCTAAAATACAACAGATATAAAGTAATATCAAAAACTACATCAGAGATAGTGATATAAAAAAATACAACAGATATAAAGTGATATAAAAAAAATACAACAGATATAAAGTGATATAAAAAAATACAACAGATATAAAGTAATATCAAAAACTACATCAGAGATAGTGATATAAAAAAATACAACAGATATAAAGTGATATCAAAAACTACATCAGAGATATAAAGTGATATAAAAAAAATACAACAGATATAAAGTGATATAAAAAAATACAACAGATATAAAGTAATATCAAAAACTACATCAGAGATAGTGATATAAAAAAATACAACAGATATAAAGTGATATAAAAAAAATACAACAGATATAAAGTGATATAAAAAAATACAACAGA
Organism: Atrina japonica; assembly: GCA_030159075.1. Taxonomy (NCBI): domain Eukaryota; kingdom Metazoa; phylum Mollusca; class Bivalvia; order Pterioida; family Pinnidae; genus Atrina; species Atrina japonica. Next base: position 123,555 of record BROG01000967.1, read on the forward strand.
TATAAAGTGATATCAAAAACTACAACAGATATAAAGTGAAATCAAAAACTACAACAGATATAAAGTGATATAAAAAAATACAACAGATATAAAGTGATGTAATAAAATACAACAGATATAAAGTGATATAAAAAATACAACAGATATAAAGTGATATAAAAAATACAATAGATATAAAGTGATATAAAAAAATACAACAGATATAAAGTGGTATAAAAATATAACAGATATAAAGTGATATAAAAAATACAACAAATATAAAGTGATATAAAAAAAATACAACAGATATAAAGTGATATCAAATAACCCATAATTAATATACATGTAATATTCAACAACCAATGAAATATCAATTATAATTCAAGACCACTGTGGTATTTCTGAGATCATTTCACAACCAATGTAGAAACAATGAGAAAATTTCCCCACCACTGTGGTATCTCTGGGATCATTTCACAACCATTGTGGAAACAATGAGAAAATTTCACCACCAATGTGGTATCACTGAGATCATTTCACCATATCAGTTAGTTATTTCTGAGATCATTTGAACACCAATGTAATGGTTTAATAACCAATGGACAGTTATCACCTAAAACATCTTAACATTAACAAGTTAACACTGAGATTACCTGGTCACCAATGAGTTATCATTGGGATGATCAGGTCACCAATGAGTTATCATTGGGATGATCAGGTCACCAGTGAGTAATCACTTGGATAATCAGGTCACCAATGAGTTATCATTGGGATGATCAGGTCACCAGTGAGTAATCACTTGGATAATCAGGTCACCAATGAGTTATCATTGGGATGATCAGGTCACCAGTGAGTAATCACTTGGATAATCAGGTCACCAATGAGTTATCATTGGGATGATCAGGTCAACAGTGAGTAATCACTTGGATAATCAGGTCACCAATGAGTTATCATTGGGATGATCAGGTCACCAGTGAGTAATCACTTGGATTCAGGTCACCAATGAGTAATCACTTGGATAATCAGGTCACCAATGAGTTATCATTGGGATGGTCATGTCAACAATAAGTTATCACTGGGATTATCTTAAACCTATGAGTTATCACTGGGATGATAAGGTCAACAATGAGTTATCACTGGGATTATGTGGTCACCAATAAGTTATCATTGGGATTATGTGGTCATCAATGAGTTATCACTGGGATTATCTGATCACCAATAAGTTATCACTGGGATTTTCTGGTCACCAATAAGTTATCATTGGGATTATCTGGTCACCAACGAGTTATCACTGGGACTATCTGGTCACCAATGAGTGATCATTTGGAGTATTTGGTCACAAATAAGTTATCATTGCGATAATTAAAACATCAGTGGTATTGGGAGGACAATTAAACTCCTGTGTATTACTACTGGGATTATCTGACCACTAATAAATTATCACTGTCAACACCTATGAGACTATACCTGATACTGTAGCAGCGTTCCTGATTCCTTTACAATATGTTGAACTCTTTGTGGCAATGGTTTAAATCTTTTGTTCACAGGTTCTTGGTTGTCACCTTTCCTGAACAGAAAGACCATCCAATCTGTGTCACCCTATCAAACAAAACAAATAAACAAAAATTAAAAATAACAAAGCTTGCTTTAATCTGTGACACAACATTTTGTTCTAATAATATCAATCTATCCAACCATGTAGTTTTCAGAGCAATAAGATGACTCGTATATATGTAGGCATATACAATTTGAAGCAGGGGTCTTCAGCTAACAGTGCTAGTAACACAAATCACACCATTCAGTATTATTATGATAGAGTGAGGAAGTAGTTAATTAAATAACTATAATAACAAAATGAATCCTGAGCAGTGTATGGAATTCTCTCATATTTTATCTTCAACAAGGCCTAAAGATAATAACACTAAGCCTTCACACACTGTCACTAGAAAGGGATTTTCCTAGGCCATTTTTGGGTTCACTTACAGGAACCATTCTCAATGGAAAAAATTGCTTGTTTTTTTCCCCCAAAATATGTATAAATTCCTAAGTCAGAATTAAAAAATAAAAGAAATAATGTATTTTCAAACAAATGTTTCAATTTAAATTTTTCAGTTTTAGCTTAAACATTGTATATTTTCCCAATTTTCGGACCCTGGACCCATACTTTAGCAGGAAGGAAAATCCTTGTTGGGCCTTGTGTCAGTGGAAATATGCCTGTTGATCAACAATCAGCTGTTCTCAATGAATTGAATGACACTGTGACCAATCTCGTAGATCTACATACTATCTACACACAATATACAGACTATCTACACACTATCTACACACAATATACACACTATCTACACACAATATACAGACTATCTACACACAATATACAGACTATCTACACAATATACAGATATCACACACTATCTACACACAATATACAGACTATCTACATATACACTACACACACAATATACACACTATCTACACACACACATATACAGACTATCTACACACAATATACAGACTACACACAATATACAGACTATCTTCACACTATCTACACACAATCTACACACAATATACACACTATCTACACACAATATACACACTATCTACACACAATATTCACACTATCTACACACAATATACAGACTATCTACACACAATATACAGACTATCTACACACAATATACAGACTATCTACACACAATATACACACTATCTACACACAATATATACACTATCTACACACAATATACACACTATCTACACACTACCGAGGCATAAAAACAGCTTTTATATAAAGGCAAATTAATGTAAAATCTACACACAAAATATCATTCTGTTTTGAAATACAATGTACTTGAATAATACAACATTTAAACATACACATTCACACACACAAACACATTATTATCATAATGGCAGGACCATTCTTAGGGCCAGTGATTTTCCATTTCAGATTTGCTTCAATTCTGTTTTCAGTTTTGATGAATTCCATTTTTTTTCTGTTTTCATAAGAAAAAGAACTAAAAACATACTTTAGATGAAAAATATTTAATAATACAGACTCATAATCATACTTTCAATATTCTGCAACACCAATTTAATGATAGATTTAAATAGGGAATTAAATAAAACATATACATGTATATGCAACACTGTATGTTTTTATGATTTTAAAATATTTGTTAAATAATTTGTAAGTCTGTAGGCCTGTACTCATATACATGTAGGACACAAGTTTTGTTGGAAATTGTACAGGTAATTTCTTATTACTTATTTTTGCTTGAATTTATCACCTAACTTAGAACAAGTCTGTGATGTTTTATTTGGTGTTTTTTTTTTAATTTAGATAAACTTATAAAGTAGATCTACATGTACATATATTTAATTTTTAGTCTTTTAATTTATTGTATCAACACTAGCATAATCTATACTATGCTGACAGACTTTGCAAAATTAAACATCACCATCTTCATAAAGATTCTATGGAAACTATAAACCCGTGCTGATGTATTTAAATGGGAGGACGTCTGGTGTGACCAAGTGTTTGTGTTGGTAACAAAAACCGGCTGCCAATCGAGCGGTATATCGTAAAAAGTTAGGATGAATTGTACATTGTGAAATTTTACTATAAATTATAAAAATTGGTATATATATTCAGAAATTGAAAAAAAACATAATGAAAACCTAATTCAAGATATCAAATTAAAGCTATTTTTGTTTTGGGAGACACCAGGTCAGCAGATGTCAGTCAGTACTGATATTACGATAATGGAAAAGACTGCTCTTATCTTTTGATGTGTAAATGTAGGCTAACAGATCTACAGGATAAAAAAGTAATTGATGTAAAAATATGTGATGAAATATTTTAAATAAACAAAGATTGGAAGTTTATAACACACGGAAATAGCACACTAGTTCATAGGTTAATAAATTCTATCTCATGTTGGAATTTTTAAAGATTTTTTTTTTCAAAAACACAAATTCTGTTTCAGATTCCCGATTCCGCGATTCTGTCCCCGATTCCACGATCGCGGAAAATCACTGGCCCTACATTCTTAACTTACTGGATATGTCCAGCACTGGTTTGCTGCTAAGTTGGGGTCTGGATTTGTGCCTTTAGGCAGTAAAAGGTCTTGCATTTCCACAGGTTCTTTGGTTTCAGTTGTTATAAGTTCTTGGAGTTGTTGCATGCTGTAGTGTTCCATGAGTGGATAAGAAAGAACTTGATTGGTTGCTATGTGAAGAATATTTACAATCTGTAATAAACAGTATCTATGTCAGCCAAAATACAGAATCTGTGTCAGCGAGAATACAGCTAGTTACAAAATGACTCCATGTGTCATTTATATTTGTCAAGGATTTTTCCCAGACCTTTAAAAATAGAAAGCTAGGACTGATTACCAATAAATCCCACATTAAAATTCCCCAAAAACAAAAACTCTACATAAAAAATTCATGTGCTTTTTTATACCTAAATATATTTACTACCAATGATATGGTCACTATCAAGTTTCTTTGTTTTAACAGCTTACTGTACCTTCATATTAAGTATCGTTTCCAGGACTTTAAAACACCAAGGTCTTCCCTCCATTAATTTTCCTCCCCTCAGTTTAGGATCCCACTTCAACATTATGCATAACCACTGCTCAAAGTAACTTTGCATACTCCTATAAAGTTATAAACAAGACAACACTAAAGGTGGTATGGCATAGATTGTGAACCAATATATCTGGAATTTGAATTTCAAAGTGAAATATGAAGGTCAAAGTACAAATAAAGGTCAACTAATATCATGCAGATTTATCATCATGTGATGTTATAATGTGATACTCTGACATAACGGACAACAGAACTAAACAAAACAGCTAAACCAAAACACAGACAGATCAAAGTATGAACTGACCATCAATATAAATATGTCGAATGGATCATGTCCATGGGAGGCGAGGCAAATTTTATTTTGTGAAGGACCATATTCTCATTTAGGATATGTCTTCAATTGCCACTGTACACATAACTGTGATCAGGTCATCTGCCACTGTACACAGTACTGTGATCAGGTCATCTGCCACTGTACACATAACTGTGATCAGGTCATCTGCCACAGTACACAGTACTGTGATTGGGTCATCTGCCACTATACACAGTACTGTGATCAGGTCATCTGCCACTGTACACATAACTGTGATTGGGTCATCTGCCACTGTACACAGTACTGTGATCAGGTCATCTGCCACTGTACACATAACTGTGATCAGGTCATCTGCCACTGTACACAGTACTGTGATCAGGTCATCTGCCACTGTACACATAACTGTGATCAGGTCATCTGCCACTGTACACATAACTGTGATCAGGTCATCTGCCACTGTACACAGTATTGTGATCAGGTCATCTGCCACTATACACAGTACTGTGATCAGGTCATCTGCCACTGTACACAGTACTGTGATCAGGTCATCTGCCACTATACACAGTATTGTGATCAGGTCATCTGCCACTGTACACATAACTGTGATCAGGTCATCTGCCACTGTACACAGTACTGTGATCGGGTCATCTGCCACTGTACACAGTACTGTGATCAGGTCATCTGCCACTGTACACATAACTGTGATCAGGTCATCTGCCACTGTACACAGTATTGTGATCAGGTCATCTGCCACTGTACACAGTATTGTGATCAGGTCATCTGCCACTGTACACAGTATTGTGATCAGGTCATCTGCCACTATACACAGTACTGTGATCAGGTCATCTGCCACTGTACACAGTACTGTGATCAGGTCATCTGCCACTGTACACACAGGTCATCTGCCACTATACACAGTACTGTGATCAGGTCATCTGCCACTGTACACATAACTGTGATCAGGTCATCTGCCACTGTACACAGTACTGTGATCAGGTCATCTGCCACTGTACACATAACTGTGATCAGGTCATCTGCCACTGTACACATAACTGTACACAGGTCATCTGCCACTGTATTGTGATCAGGTCATCTGCCACTGTACACAGTACTGTGATCAGGTCATCTGCCACTGTACACATAACTGTGATCAGGTCATCTGCCACTGTACACAGTATTGTGATCAGGTCATCTGCCACTGCACACAGTATTGTGATCAGGTCTGCCACTGTACACATAACTGTGATCAGGTCATCTGCCACTGTACACATAACTGTGATCAGGTCATCTGCCACTGTACACATAACTGTGATCAGGTCATCTGCCACTGTACACATAACTGTGATCAGGTCATCTGCCACTGTACACAGTACTGTGATCGGGTCATCTGCCACTGTACACAGTACTGTGATCAGGTCATCTGCCACTGTACACATAACTGTGATCATCAGGTCATCTGCCACTGTACACAGTACTGTGATCAGGTCATCTGCCACTGTACACAGTACTGTGATCAGGTCATCTGCCACTGTACTGTGATCAGGTCATCTGCCACTGTACACAGTACTGTGATCAGGTCATCTGCCACTGTACACAGTACTGTGATCAAGTCATCTGCCACTGTACACAGTACTGTGATCAGGTCATCTGCCACTGTACACATAACTGTGATCAGGTCATCTGCCACTGTACACAGTACTGTGATCAGGTCATCTGCCACTGTACACAGTACTGTGATCAGGTCATCTGCCACTGTACACATAACTGTGACCAGGTCATCTGCCACTGTACACAGTACTGTGATCAGGTCATCTGCCACTGTACACAGTACTGTGATCAGGTCATCTGCCACTGTACACAGTACTGTGATCAGGTCATCTGCCACTGTACACAGTACTGTGATCAGGTCATCTGCCACTGTACACATAACTGTGATCAGGTCATCTGCCACTGTACACAGTACTGTGATCAGGTCATCTGCCACTGTACACATGTGATCAGGTCATCTGCCACTGTACACAGTACTGTGATCAGTTCTGCCACTATACACAGTACTTGATTTCATCTGCCACTGTACACAGTACTGTGACAGGTCATCTGCCACTGTACACAGTACTGTGATCAGGTCATCACTGTACACAGTACTGTGATCAGGTCATCTGCCACTGTACACAGTACTGTGATCAGGTCATCTGCCACTGTACACAGTACTGTGATCGGGTCATCTGCCACTGTACACAGTACTGTGATTGGGTCATCTGCCACTGTACACAGTACTGTGATCGGGTCATCTGCCACTGTACACAGTACTGTGATTGGGTCATCTGCCACTGTACACATAACTGTGATCGGGTCATCTGCCACTGTACACAGTACTGTGATCAGATCATCTGCCACTGTACACAGTACTGTGATCAAGTCATCTGCCACTGTACACAGTACTGTCGTCAGATCGTCTGCCACTGTTTTTTGTTTTTTGTTTTTGTTTTTGCTACTGACAATCCATAAAAACATGGAAAACAGTCATGTGACTTTGTATACGCAATGAAATTATGACATTTTAGTTCGAGGCAAAATGAAACTATCAATTTGCATTTTTCTTTATCACATGCAGTATCTTTTTTTCAACATGTATCTAATTAGGTATGCAAATTTTAAACACTGAAATGAAGATATTTCAGTTAACACAAATATTTTATAATAAGAAAAATCAATACATTGCATTTTACGAAATGAATATATCATGAAGTTTTACTTACCGACAAAGATAATTTGGTGATATTATTTTCTTGGAAAATTTAACCTCACCATCAATATTGTAATATGCACAAATATCATCTGGGGACTTTTTGCAAACTTCTCTATGCCTTTAGCAAAAAGAAAAGAAAGATAATATTAATTTTCTTCACATACTTTCAACTTACTTTACTTCTTGATAAAAAACAAAAATATTTCTCGAAAATCTGACTTTAAGTTTAAAGAATTTAATTGTATGAAATAACTACATGCATGACTTTGTCTCAACTTTGAATATATGATCAAACAGACTAGATAACTTAGATTAACGATGCAAATTCAAAGAAATAACAGTTATCCATGGAGGTATATTGCCACGATACATACCTTAACAAAGGCAAACAAATCTCTGAAATAAAGGTTGTGAGTGCTCAATTTTGTAAACCAGACTCTCTTTACATATGGTGTGTATTTGCACCAAGCATAGTGAGCTGACATATGATTTGTACAAAGAAAGTCCACAAAGGGGAAAAACTACAGAAATAAAGGTTGTAAGAGCAAAATGATGTACAATTATCATTATTTGTACATGTATATGTACTTTAAGTATGGTCAACAAATCTGGTGAGCTTAAATTTAGGTGAAAAAACAGTTTCGACTCACAAAAATGTGAATAACTAAAAATAAATCTTGAAATAATGATGATTTAGATTACTGCAGCATAAGTTTTTGTGTGAAGAGCCAACACTAGATGTATATTTGAAATATGGTGACCCTAAGGGGAAATGGCCAAGATATGGTTCCAAAAATACAATCAATAGGAGAGAATATCTCTATAAATCCGGGTCATAGTTCAAATTTTGAAGTTGTCACTCTAACTAAGATGTGTACCTGCACAATATACGGTGAGCCTAGGTGAAGAAATTACTTAGACAAATAAAATTGACATACAGGAGAAACTCCATATCATGTGTAAAAAAGCACAATTTTTGTTTGTATCACTCAGTCTACCTACATGTAGGATGTATATCTAGACCAAATATGATGAGTCTGAATCAGAACTTATTTAGATGTGGGTTGGAGGATTGCAAACTTTGTATGTGAGACATCATCTACTAATGATGTATATCTGCATCCAAAATGGTGAGACTAGGTGAGAGAATGAAGAATATTTGGGCCAGAAAAATTGAATGGATGGATGAAGAGAAAGATGGACAAAAACTAGACCTACTTTCTTTTCCCCCAGGAACCAGTGGTGATTAATAAAAGTAAAACTGTAATAAATCCTTGGATTACTACTAAATGCAAAGTGCACTACAGGGGGTCAACAATCATAAACATTTCCACTTGTCCTACAGGACAAGTACCGGTAGTATTGAAATCTACTTGTCCAATGCAAACATTACTTCTCTGAAAATTGAGTGTAACATGTCTTTTATTTGAACAAGTTATCTTTATAAAATCTATTTTCCGTCCTCTCGGACAAGTGAGAAGTAATAATTACTTGGCTGACTGCAAAACTGACTTGTTCCGGACAATCAGACAAATGTGATTGCTGAGCCCAGTACTATCCACAGATATAACAGAACATTAACTAACCATGTAACTGGAGGACTTTGTGGAAGGAATGGACGATATCCTGTAATACATTCAAACACAACCGTTCCAAATGACCAGTAATCTACAGTACAGGTGTACTTCTGACTAGCAAACAGTTCAGGTGCCTGAAATAAAACAAAACTTTAGTATAATTACAGTTTGCCACTGAAATGTGGTCTTTCAAGACAGATGGTCTCTCAAAAGAGGTTTTATTCAAAGGATTATTTAACTAAGTGGTGTTCAGAATGTGGTCTCAAAAGACAGGTGGTCTTTTATGACAGTGGTCCCTCAAGACAGGTTTAACTGTACCACAAATACAGGTGACAATTCAAAATTATATAGCCTAGATATTAAGAAATTTCTCTTTTTCTACATTTCTTCTTACAATTTCTATTACAAAAGTTCAACTGTATAAATATAATTAAACTTGAATGTACTGTAAGAATGCTTCACCTAAAGAAATCCAGGAGTTTTAGAGAATTAATACTAAGGTAATCAACAAGACAGGTGTCACGACAACAGTTTATACATATAAAGGCAAATTTGTAAATAACAATCTACATAAATTCTTGATAATCTTCTGACATTCTTTGGGAAACATGATAATTATCTTCTGTAGAATGACCAAGATTACATGATAAAAATAACACGTTTTACATATTTTTCACCTAGATGACATAGCAAACAGAACATTATCTTCTGTAGAATGACCAAGATAGCATGATAGAAATAACTTTTACTGTGTGATAGATGATATAACAGTTATAATACCTGTCTTCTGTAGAACTTGTCAAAATATCAAAACAGTCTAGAAATAACATATGTATGAGCAACAACTAGATTAAAAATTGTTATTTGAGGAAAATAAAGCACATTCTAAGTGTAAGTAAAATGACCTTGTTTTAATTTTAATCTTACCAAATATTGTAAGGTTCCAACAAATGAAGTACAAACACTTCCTTGATCCAACTCTTTAGCATATCCTAGATCTATTAGTTTGTATATCGTCTGAAAAATAAATATTATTCAGACAATAAAGAATTTTTACATTTCTACGCAGATTTACAGAGACAAAGACAAAAAGAGATACAGAGAGAAAGAAATACTGAGAATGTATTCTTTTACTGATAAGAATGTAAATGCATGTTCAGTACTTCATATAGAGATGCTAGTGTTCCAGATTTCACCGGAATTCTGGATTTTTTATTTCCCATCCCCATACATTCCAGATTTGATTACTATTCCGTTATTTAGTATAATCAAATTTCGGCATTTGATTACTATTCCGTTATTTAGTATAACCCAATTTCTCTGGTTCTTTTCGGTAATTAGGCAGACCATTGAGATACATTTCCGGTTCATCGGACGACTCTTGTTTATTCATTCGTTGATCGTAACCAAATTGACTAAACAGCATCAATGTTGCTTTGACTCATTGCTAATGTGAGGTTGACAGTTTAAAGCACATGGCATGCATGGTGTCAGAGCGAAATTTGAAAATCTAACATGAGTGTTTTAGATTGATCCGCTAATATAAAAATGATTGACCAAGGCCAGGGATTAAGAACAAGTTGCTGGAGGAAAGGGATGGCATGGGTATCTTCATGACATGTCAGATTATGTCCGTAAATTTGATGTAAAGGGGCAGTGTTTATGTATTGTGTGCAATGATCAAATCATTTTATATGTACACATTTTCCCTAAGCAGAACAAGCCTTCAATATATATTACATAGTGGTTGGTTTTCACCTTGCTTTAAATGAATATGAAATTTATATTGAAAGAAGCACAAAACAGTCATTATTTTCTAAGTCCTTTATTGTAGTCAAACACCAGAAAGTATGCCAGAATCAATCTCAGAGCTTCCGGGGGCCTAGGTGGCCCCCAGACCCCTGGCCCATATTGGCTCAGTTAGTAATTTCAGGAATTTTCCCAGTAAGCCACTATCATCTCATGAAATTGCAAATTGGATTAAGATATCTCTTACCACTTTTCATTATACATTACAATATTTTTTTCAATACAAATACAATATAATGGAATTACTCAAATGTACAACATTCAAATTTTAATTAGATTTACATGTAAATGTTTGTGCTATATTTAGATACAACAAACGCGACTTCCTACATGTTTATGACAACAATGAGTACTAATGTACTCATAACAATCATATAAATAAATATACTGTAACTCAGATATTTCCATTCTCATCTAATTTTTGCCATTTTCATCCCTAGATGAAGGGCAACTTTAAAATAAAATAAAATAAAAGCCATATTTTCAAGCTAAATAACTGACACACGACATATATACAATCCTTCAGTCTTAGGTCATTTACAGTGAATTCAAGATGAGGTGAATGTTTTCTGTCAAAACAAGGCAAAAATAAACAGAGGTGAGAATTTCCAGGTAAACATATATGTTACATATACATACTCTGTCTTCATGTGGTTCCAGGACTATATTTTCAGGCTTCAGATCTCTGTGGATAATTCTTTTACCATGTAAGTATTCCACAGCCGATGAAATATCTTTCACCAAACTTCTTATTTCAAACTCTTTGAGACCACAGCAACTCTCTGGCTTATTTAAAACCTAGGATAGATAACACTGCTTTTGTAACATATTTCAGTGATAACTACCAGTACATGTTTACTTGTTTATATACAGAATGATTTATAACTACCGGTACTGGTATATGCATAAATAGAAATGTAATTATAGTCAAACCTGCTTTTAGTAGTTGACCTATTAATTCAGAGTCTGAAAATTGTCAAGTTATAATCTGTGCAAACATGTACATTAAATTTCAAATACAGATATATCATTTTGTGTAATAGATACCTGATTGTACTACCGCCAAACATTTCAATTATGCAAATCAATTACCACCTGTCTTAAGAGACTACTTCTAAAAGGCGGAATGATCTCTAAACATATACTTAAGTCAGGACCTATACTGTAGATCATCTATATACCTGTCTGATTATACATGGAGTGTATAGATCATCTGTATACCTGTCTAATTATACATGGCGGATGAAATGATCTCTAAACATATACTTAAGTCAGGACCTACACTGTAGATCATCTATATACCTGTCTGATTATACATGGAGTGTATAGATCATCTGTATACCTGTCTAATTATACATGGCGGATGAAATGATCTCTAAACATATACTTAAGTCAGGACCTACACTGTAGATCATCTATATACCTGTCTGATTATACATGGAGTGTATAGATCATCTGTATACCTGTCTGATTATACATGGAGTGTATAGAACATCTGTATACCTGTCTAATTATACATGGCGGATGAAATGATCTCTAAACATATACTAAAGTCAGGACCTACACTGTAGATCATCTATATACCTGTCTGATTATACATGGAGTGTATAGATCATCTGTATACCTGTCTGATTATACATGGAGTGTATAGATCATCTGTATACCTGTCTGATTATACATGGAGTGTATAGAACATCTGTATACCTGTCTAATTATACATGGCGGATGAAATGATCTCTAAACATATACTAAAGTCAGGACCTACACTGTAGATCATCTATATACCTGTCTGATTATACATGGAGTGTATAGATCATCTGTATACCTGTCTGATTATACATGGAGTGTATAGATCATCTGTATACCTGTCAATTATACATGGCGGATGAAATGATCTCTAAACATATACTAAAGTCAGGACCTACACTGTAGATCATCTATATACCTGTCTGATTATACATGGAGTGTATATCATCTGTATACCTGTCTGATTATACATGGAGTGTATAGATCATCTGTATACCTGTCTAATTATACATGGCGGATGAAATGATCTCTAAACATATACTAAAGTCAGGACCTACACTGTAGATCATCTATATACCTGTCTGATTATACATGGAGTGTATAGATCATCTGTATACCTGTCTGATTATACATGGAGTGTATAGATCATCTGTATACCTGTCTGATTATACATGGAGTGTATAGATCATCTGTATACCTGTCTAATTATACATGGCAGATGAAATGATCTCTAAACATATACTAAAGTCAGGACCTACACTGTAGATCATCTATATACCTGTCTGATTATACATAGAGTGTATAGATCATCTGTATACCTGTCTGATTATACATGGCAGATAAAATGATCTCTAAACATATACTAAAGTCAGGACCTACACTGTAGATCATCTATATACCTGTCTGATTATACATGGAGTGTATAGATCATCTGTATACCTGTCTGATTATACATGGAGTGTACAGAACATCTGTATACCTGTCTAGTTATACATGGCAGATGAAATGATCTCTAAACATATACTAAAGTCAGGACCTACACTGTAGATCATCTATATACCTGTCTGATTATACATGGAGTGTATAGATCATCTGTATACCTGTATAATTATACATGGTGGATGAAATGATCTCTAAACATATACTTAAGTCAGGACCTACACTGTAGATCATCTATATACCTGTCTGATTATACATGGAGTATAGATCATCTGTATACCTGTCTGATTATACATGGAGTGTATAGAACATCTGTATACCTGTCTAATTATACATGGCGGATGAAATGATCTCTAAACATATACTAAAGTCAGGACCTACACTGTAGATCATCTATATACCTGTCTGATTATACATGGAGTGTATAGATCATCTGTATACCTGTCTGATTATACATGGAGTGTATAGATCATCTGTATACCTGTCTAATTATACATGGCGGATGAAATGATCTCTAAACATATACTAAAGTCAGGACCTACACTGTAGATCATCTATATACCTGTCTGATTATACATGGAGTGTATAGATCATCTGTATACCTGTCTGATTATACATGGAGTGTATAGATCATCTGTATACCTGTCTAATTATACATGGCGGATGAAATGATCTCTAAACATATACTAAAGTCAGGACCTACACTGTAGATCATCTATATACCTGTCTGATTATACATGGAGTGTATAGATCATCTGTATACCTGTCTGATTATACATGGAGTGTATAGATCATCTGTATACCTGTCTAATTATACATGGCAGATGAAATGATCTCTAAACATATACTAAAGTCAGGACCTACACTGTAGATCATCTATATACCTGTCTGATTATACATAGAGTGTATAGATCATCTGTATACCTGTCTTATTATACATGGCGGATAAAATGATCTCTAAACATATACTTAAGTCAGGACCTACACTGTAGATTATCTATATACCTGTCTGATTACACATGGAGTGTATAGATCATCTGTATACCTGTTTGATTATACATGGAGTGTATAGATCATCTGTATACCTGTCTAATTATACATGGAGTGTATAGATCATCTGTATACCTGTCTGATTATACATGGAGTGTATAGATCATCTGTATACCTGTCTAATTATACATGGCGGATGAAATGATCTCTAAACATATACTTAAGTCAGGACCTACACTGTAGATCATCTATATACCTGTCTGATTATACATGGCGGATGAAATGATCTCTAAACATATACTAAAGTCAGGACCTACACTATAGATCATCTGTATACCTGTCTGATTATACATGGCGGATGAAATGATCTCTAAACATATACTAAAGTCAGGACCTACACTGTAGATCATCTATATACCTGTCTGATTATACATGGCGGATGAAATGATCTCTAAACATATACTAAAGTCAGGACCTACAATATAGATCATCTGTATACCTGTCTGATTATACATGGCGGATGAAATGATCTCTAAACATATACTTAAGTCAGGACCTACACTATAGATCATCTATATACCTGTCTGATTATACATGGCGGATGAAATGATCTCTAAACATATACTTAAGTCAGGACCTACACTGTACTTGACCAAGGGCTAAATAATTCTGTGATAGACAAGCAGTTGGGTGTCTGTTAGGTGACCGACAATGGTAATCTCAGAAATTAAATATAAATCACAATAAACAAGTGTTAAAAATGAAATTAATGATAAAATGATGTAAACAAAAGATCATTCGAAAAACAGTATCGGTATGTACCTTTCTTAGATCTCCACCAGAACAATACTCCATTGCAAGCAGAGGTAATTCATCTAATCCCACATCTAATGACACAGGTACATCACGTGCAGCTATGACATTAGGGTGGTCAAGTCTTTTCATAATGTCTACCTCTAATGCCCATCTCTGTCTATGTTTTGCTGTCATTTCACTCTGAACTCGACATCTTTTCAAGGCGATGTGATCGCCAGTATCCTAACACAATAAAATATATTGTATCAAAGTAATTACATTTCCATAAAATGATGATAAAATCTTTACTACAACAGGAAACTATAATAAATAAAAGGTTATCATATTTACCAAATTATAATCATGAAAATTTCAGAATAATAACAGATGTAAAAGATAATATAATTCTATTATCAAACTTATATCTAGTGATATTCAGAAGTGCAAGTGTCACTACAAGTACAAGAACATATATATACATTTCCAGTAAAATTGGGAAAATACACACAATTCAGGGGTGGAGTGGAATAAGACTCATTTGTCATGGGAACGGTCTTTTTAATTAATGATTGTAATTTTCAAATGAAAAATAATCACTGAATATGAACATATACTGACTCATACTTTGGAACTTTCATCGAGTATAAATATATTATACCTGTAGCATAGACTGACTCACTTTCTGGTACTTTTATAGAGTATAAATATATATAGCGATGTCCGACTCCACTTTGGTACTTTCATTTACTTTATAGAGTATAAATATATATAGCCATGTCCGACTCCACTTTGGTACTTTCATTGAGTATAAATATACATGTTTAGCCATGTCTGACTCCCACTCTGATACTTTCATTGAGTATAAATATACATGTATAGCCATGTCTGACTCCCACTCTGATACTTTCATTGAGTATAAATATACATGTTTAGCCATGTCTGACTCCCACTCTGATACTTTCATTGAGTATAAATATACATGTATAGCCATGTCTGACTCCCACTCTGATACTTTCATTGAGTATAAATATACATGTTTAGCCATGTCTGACTCCCACTCTGGTACTTTCATTGAGTATAAATATACATGTATAGCCATGTCAGACTCACTCTCTGGTACTTTCATTGAGTATAAATATACATGTATTGCCATGTCGGACTCACTCTCTGGTCCTTTTATTGAGTATAAATATACATGTTTAGCCATATCTGACTCCCACTCTGATACTTTCATTGAGTATAAATATACATGTATAGCGATGTCGGACTCACTCTCTGGTACTTTTATTGAGTATAAACAAATAGCCTAGTCAGATTCACACCAATAAAACCAAGTGAGCTAATAATTGCAAGTCTTCACTTTATATTTATTGTTAATTGCAAAGCATAACTGCCCAACTTGAACTAATGTTTTTATGTTAAGAAATTCTAATTTGCTTATGACGGGCAGTAACACAGAATGTGATTGTACAATTAACGGTATTTCAAATGAGCCAAAATATGACTTAGACAGTCATGCTATGGGACTACATTAAAAACAGACGATATTGATGCATTAGAAAAACTTACTCGGTTCTTCCAGAGAACCACTTGACCAAATCCTCCGGATCCTAAAACCCGGACTTCTTCCCATTTTTCTGTTTTAGACACTTTCTCATTCATTTTATATTTCCCATATAACTTTTACTTCCTGTGAATACAAAATATGTTATATTTTCATTCATTTTATAATATTTCCTGAACTTTAGGAAATATATGATGCCATGTACATGTAATTGTTATAATATACAAATGTAGAGGGGAATTATACATACACAACCATATAGAGCTCCAGATAATTTTAGCATTAGCATATTTTATGCATAAAAATCATTGGATAAACAAGCAAACTAAAATTTTAAACAATCAAAATCAGAAATATTAATGGGACTAATTCATGTACCACATGATACCCAATAATGTTTGTGCGGGACTTTTGTTTCTACTAGTGATGGAATGACACTAGCAAACGATATCCCGCGGTAACGTCATTTCAGCGGGAAGATTATGTAGAGTTACATTCCATCACCATTGGAGATACTAGTACTGCACAAACGTTATCGGTTATCACGTGGTACATGAATTAGTCTCATTCAAATCACATGTGCATCAATGTACATTTGAACTGATTGTCAATTTATCAATTTAACAAGAAATCTTAGAGGGATCTTGACCCCCACCATCGAATGTTCTTCATCTGATCTATGACAGACTGTTCTTTTCTCTTATTTTGTTAATCAACAGTGAATTTGACCTGCAATGAGTAAAACAAACATTACACATAATAATCTGTCTCGCTGGACCCTGATTTGATATCAAATGTACGTAACAAAGTGTATATTTCAGGGATGTGGCAGTACCCCCACATACACTACTGAATGTGTTTTTTCATAACAATCAATAATATATATGGTTAAATGGAGGGCTGTAAACGGTTTTTAAGTTATAAGTAAAAATATAAATTTCAAGGGGTGAGGAAGGACCCCCCATATGACCCTATGATCATACACCAATGAATGTGTCTACCCATAACAAATAAGAAATACATGTCTTAGTGGTAGACGCTGTAAATGATTTTCAAGAAATACAACATAAACTTTAATTGTCAAAATCCAAGATCCACCTGGCAGCCATTCTGTGATTCGACTTGCCTGAAAATGAACACTGCATAACTAAACCTCAAGGAGGACCTATATGTCAAATTTCATAAAGATCCCTTCAGTACTCTGAGAAATAAAGATAAGAAACTTGAATTGTCAAAATCCAAGATGGACGCCTGGCAGTCAATTTGTAATCGGACCCGCCTGAAAATGTACACTACACAACTAGACCTCAAGGGGAACCTATATATCAAGTTTCATAAAGATCCCTTTGATACTTTCTGAGAAATAGCGATAACAAACTTTAATTGTCAAAATCCAACATGGCCGCCTGGCAGCCTTTCGTTATCCGATCCGCCTGAAAATGTACATGTACACTGCAGAACTAGACCTCAAGGGGAACCTATATGTCAAATTTCATAAAGATCCCTTCAGTACTTTCTGAGAAATAGCAATAACAAACTTTTATTTTTAAAATCCAAAATGGCTGTCTGGCAGCCATTTTGTGATCCGACCTACCTGAAAATGTGCACTGCAAAACTAAACCTCAAGAAGAACCTACATGTCAAATTCCATAGAGATCCCTTCAGTACTTTCTGAGAAATAGCGATAACAAGAATTGTTTAAGGACAGACGACGGACGATGGACCACGGACGCAGGGTGATTAGAATAGCGCATTTTTTTCTAGATCTACTGGTAAGATACTTAGATAGGCCTACCAACTGAGACTTGATGAAAGTTTGCAGATATCTAATTACCTTAAAATAGATGCATAATTATCATATTATTATATATATACATATAGTTTAAGATAGAAAACTTATTCAAAATTGTTGTATAAATGGTTTAAAATAATATAAGTTTGTATATTTACCAACTTGCTCATTAAAAAAACATCAATATCAAGCCAAATGACTGTAAACATGGTATTACATATGCAAAGGTACGTTTAGAATCAGGGTAAAATGACTCAGGGCGAACTGGTATCTCGACAAAAAGACCTTGGGGCGAACTGGAATCAGGGCGAATCGACCCAACTGCGAATAATTTCTATTGAAACATCAAGGTCATATGTTCTAAAAATTTGACATCATAATGTAACTTACATCATTTTGCGGGAAACGAAAGGTGTTGCCCTACTGTCCTAAAATTGGGATACATTCTCGATGAATGTTTTTCCCCGCATATATAAAACAAAGAGCTGCGCTCTCTTACAAGGCATTTCCTTAGTTCATATTATTTTACTGAAAAGATACCAAAATTATCCATTTTTGTGTATTTATAGATATCCGTCCCTCTAAATCAGTAATTGAGTAAACGAAATAATAACTACTTTCACTTCTAAATTACCGTAGTAAAACACGTATAAAAGTATCTGTACTATGATGGCGACCTCTGGGCGTTCAAGGAACACTTTTGATGAACAGAGGAAGAGAAGATAATGATAAAATTCTTGAATAGCTCTGTACCACAGCTCTGTCATCGATAAACGATCAACCGACAAGTTTCGTGAGTGAGACGGACATAAAAGGTACAAAATATGGAGTTTCATTTTTTTATGAGTCATGGCAGTTTACTTACGATTAAACCATTTTCTTTTTAAAAAGTTGCGGATCTTCTGCTATTCTTTACATTAATAAAAGTTGTGACATCTTCCGCATGTATCTATTTCTGTTCCTGATTTCCAACGACATGAACTTAAGAAAGTAAAAGGGGAATTCTAAAGTTAACTAGGTCGATTTAACGAAGAGGAATTTGGAATTTACGTATTCGGAAAGGAAAGTACCCGAGAACGTCACATCGGTTCGAAGAAAAGAGTACGCCGATCCCAATCAGACAGAGCGAAAAGATATTTTAAGGATGCAGATGCATAAAATAGTTCAATAGTCTAGGTGTAAACTGTTTAGCCCGTGGTTTTAAAGAATTCAAGAATTTTATCATTATCTTCTCTTCCTCTGTTCATCAAAAGTGTTCCTTGAACGTCCAGAGGTCGCCATCATAGTACAGATACTTTTATACACATGTACGTGTTTTACTACTGTAATTTAGAAGTGAAAGTAGCTATTATTTCGTTTACTCAATTACTGATTTAGAGGGACGGATATCTATAAATACACAAAAATAGAGTAACCGGAATGACACCTGTTTACCGAAATGACGTTATAATACACGAAATAACACCAATATAGTCAATATTTTTACATATTTGTGTTGTTCATGATCAGTTTCACTTTCAGCATAAAAGTTCATATTTATATATACATATTGTTACTTTTGATAAGAAAAGATAATGCTGAATTTCCTCCGACACCTCATTAACAAGAATGACCGAAATGACGGGGCATTAACCGAAATTAAAGGGTATTAACCGAAATGATGCTTTGATACCCCCCAAAAAATAACACTCGTGTAGAATGAGAAATGGAAAGAGGACATTCGTGCTATTATTTTTTTAATAACCAAAATAATCATATTTAACTTTATTACTTTTGTTTATTATGACATCCAGTAAGTAATTCCAGTATTGTTCAACGGCTCAGAGACCCGAAAAAACACATCCCTGAAACTCCACGCAAATATCTGAATTATCAACACAACAGTATATACAGTACTGTTCTATGGCACAGTGACAAAGAAGACCACAGCCATGACACTCAAAACTAATATTTGGATCACCAATTAATACAACAGTGATTCATGTATTGCTCTATGGCCCAGTGACATGGAAAACCACAGACACACAACGCCAATATCTGATAATCAACATAGTTGATTCCAGTATTACTCTATGGCCTAGCGTTATGGAAGACCAAAGCCATGACACTCGATGTAAATACACAGCAATGAAGCCAGTATTATTCTATGGTTCAAAGAGAAGGGGAACCACAGCCCTGAAACTGTAAATACACAAAAATGATGCCAGTATTACTATGGCTCAAGGACACAGAAAACCACAACCCTGACACTCAAAGTAAAATCAACAATGATGCCAGACTGTATTGTTCTATGGCTCAGACACAAGAAAAACAGCCCTGACACTTAACGCAAAAACATAACAATGATGCTAGTATTGTTCTATTGCTCAAAGATATAAGAACCACAGCCCCAACACTTAACAAAAATACACAACAATGATGCCAATATTACTATATGGTTCAAAGACACAAGAATCACATCAATGATACTCAACCTAAATACACACCAATGATGCCAGTATTGTTCTATGGCTTAAAGACACAAGAACCACATCCATGATACTCAACGTAAATACACAACAATGATGCCAGTATTGTTCTATGGCTCAAAGACATGGAAAACCACAGCCC
This sequence comes from Atrina japonica, assembly GCA_030159075.1. Taxonomy (NCBI): domain Eukaryota; kingdom Metazoa; phylum Mollusca; class Bivalvia; order Pterioida; family Pinnidae; genus Atrina; species Atrina japonica. The sequence continues at coordinate 144,798 of BROG01000967.1, forward strand.
AGACACTCAACATAAATACACAACAATGATGCAAGTATTGTTCTATGGCTTAAAGACACAAGAACCACATCCATGATACTCAACCTAAATACACAACAATGATGCCAGTATTTTTCTATGGCTTAAAGACACAAGAACCACAGCCCTGACACTCAACGTAAATACACAACAACAATTATGCCAGTGTTGTACTATAGCTCAAAGACACGGAAAACCATAGTCTTGACACTCAACACCAATATCTGGATTATCAACATGACTGTAACAGGGGAGGATCCAAGACTTTTCAAAGAGCGGGTGTAAAGTTTATTATTAATTTTTTTGGTTGTTTTTTCAAAGATGGCGGGTGTAAAGTTTATTATTAATTTTTTTGGTTGTTTTTTTGCGGGGATGGGGGTGGCAAGACTCCGTACGCCACTTTTTTTGAAAAGATAGGCATAGGTGTTGAAAATTGGGGCTTAGCCCCCAAGACGTTTCTGGCGTGTGTGTGTTTTAAGTTGGTTTAGCCCCCCCAACTTCTGGCATGTGCGTGTTTTAAGTTGGTTTAGCCCCCCCACTTTCAATTTGCTTCCGACGCCTATGTTCTGTGTAATGAATTCGAAATCATCTATGATTATATTTTGCAATCTTAATTGATAATAACACCAGGAAATCGTTTTTACAGTATGATTCAATTCTTGTTCATGAACAAATCATCATATTCATACATGCAGAGAAAACGCAAACGAAAATTCCTTTCCTGATATGTAGGGCAAACACTTCAGAGAGACACTGAAATACAACAATGCGTAGTCAAAAGCTATAAAATCTCAAACATACATTTCAGGATTTCAAATTAGAGGAAGGAAGAGTCAAGAAATATTTTCGCCCAGTAATTTATATTTATGAATTTTCCAACTTCATACATACATTTATATATAGGTTTTAACCATTTTTGTCAATTTCTGGACTTTTGAGTTGGTTTTTACTGTAAATACATCTATATTCTGGCATCGAAAGGGGGATTGGGATGGCATTGGAACAGTTGCCCTGGACCAGTATGTCTGGAATTCATAAAAGTACATTTTATTCTTGGCTTAAAATTATATACAGGGACTCTCACCTCCCCTGGGCTAATGGATTTTTTTATTTACCAATTCTTTAGGGGTAGGGATAGATCATGGTAATTACTGGATAAATGGTCTTGGGATTTCAGCAAATGCCTATATAAATAACATGAATGAAAGTTTGATCAAATGGTGGGTTCTGGTTGACATTCAAAACTGAATTTTTATTGAGTAAAATCACCAGTACAAATGAGTTAATCTCTCACCAGCAAATCCTTAGTTAAGGAAGACAAGTTGCAGCCTTTGTCAGAGTTGTGGAAGTTCAATACATGTAGATAGAATATGTGAAAGTCCAATATGTGTAAATAAAATAAGTGAAAGTATAATACATGTAGATAGAATATGTGAAAGTCCAATGCATGTAGATAGAATATGTGAAAGTCCAATACATGTAGATAGAATATGTGAAAGTCCAATACATGTAGATAGAATATGTGAAAGTCCAATACATGTAGATAGAATATGTGAAAGTCCAATACATGTAGATAGACTATGTGAAAGTCCAATACATGTAGATAGAATATGTGAAAGTCCAATACATGTAGATAGAATATGTGAAAGTATAATACATGTAGATAATAAAATATGTGAAAGTCCAATACATGTAGAAAGAATATTTGAAAGTCCAATACATGTAGATAGAATATGTGAAAGTCTAATACATGTAGATAATAAAATATGTGAAAGTCCAATACATGTAGATAAATTAGAATTAACATGATTACAAAACAAAACACATTTTTTGGATATTGAAATTGAATTTTAATATTCAATCAAAGTGTATAAAATCAACAATGTGTGACTGACATAAAAACCTGATAAAATAAAATATCACAATTAGAAGAACAAGTTATATCACAATCAATTCTATAATGTACATATAAGTGCCATTTCATGAAAACATCTGACATATCATACACTGGATAACATGGAGAGGTATGCTAATAATTAAATAAATTTGACATTTTACAATGACATTCCCTGAGATGTTTAAAGAATTGGAAGACTATTTCATAATTTGTGACTTTTTCTCTCAACAATAATACATACAAGTTATAAAGTCTTAAAACCAGGCAATTTGACATCAAAACTATAAAACATAAAAGAACATGGAAATACTGCATATAATGTGACATTTGAGAAATTGTATGAAAATCTACGATGCCTAAAATCACTCAGGAATCAGACTTAAACAAAATACATGTATACAATTTTCGAAAGTACAAAACAAATATTATTAAGGGAGACTACCTAAGTTAATACATTTCTGAAGTACAGCTAAATCACAAATAATTTAGATATAAAAATAGTATCCATATATTGATTAAATCCCAATTGTTAATTCATCAACCCCTGTGGTTACATTTAGACTCACCCAGATCAATAAATAGTATGGTCTAATGTCATAAATCGGGAGTGAACAAGTTTATATTGCATAATAAATTATTACAAATTTTGGATTGTAAATCACACACCCTTGATTTCTGACAGTGGACTTAACCATTCTTTGGAATGGGCAGGTTCAAATGTGCCTTCTGGAGTCTATCACTATGAGTTAAAGACATTTTAAAGACATAACAAACAAAAATAAACAATTAATTTTCCGACAAGGGTAATTTAAGTACCTTTGATTATAAACTTCACCACAGTTTGTCATTTCGCCATCTAAATGAATACTGTCACAGCTATAAAATGATGGAGTATCACAATGGCTATATTGATAGAGACAGACAGTTACTATGATGAATAATGTCTTGCATTACCTCTTCAAAGTGATCTGTTTTGAAATGAAACTGATTGTTTATAGTCTATGCCTTTTGTCATGAATATTTAGGCAACATTGATTCATCTCTGCCATTCTGAACGACATTACTTGATCATTGCATTAGCTGTTTAGGGATTCTAAAGATTTTTATTTATTCGTTCTTTTTGTCCGTACTCGTATGCATCTTGTAACAAACAGTCAACCAAAGACATAATGAGAAGGCAAATAAAGCCTGGAATATGTAGATGAACTTTGGTCTGTATCCAGGAGCTCCATAGAAACCCATTTGACACAAAACTACATCAGCAATAAGGGCCATCACGCATCGGGCCGCTTCATAGTAAACTGCTTCTGACCTATTTAAGATAAAAATTATTGTCAGTAAAATTGTACAAATGAAATTTTGATGAAATTCTTAAAACATTAAGTATTTGAAATCATCATAGTTGTATATAGTATAAATATTATACTTAAGTTATAGGTTGCTGAAAAAAGGCATAAAGAAATGCTCAACATGATCTTAGTTGATAGATTTTTTTAAAATGTGGTATTAGACAGGGCAAAATACTAAACCTAACCGTATTGTCAAGTCTGTCCACTGTAAAATGATGATTAGCTTAGTTTTTGAGGTCATACAAGAATGTGTACTAAAATAATGAGCATTTTAGTTTTTCAGTAGCCTATGGCAGCCATGTTTGGCCCTAGCCCCATTTCATCAGCAATCTTTATGTGACTTTACATGGTTATACTTCCTGTCAAGTTTGGTTCAAATTGGTCCAATGGTTCTGGAGAAGTACCGGTAGTCAAAAATGTCGAAAATTTTACAAAAAAACCTTATATTTTCCATTTACTTAGGTGCCTGTGACCTTGACCTGTGACCCAATGACCTTGAAATTTTGTCAAAATGATCCTCAGATAATTCCTAACAACTTTCTCATATATCTTTGTATACAACAAGAGGCCCAAGGGGCCTTAAGTTGCTCACCTGGTAAAATTGGTCAACATTGCAGAAAACATAAAGAATGTGTAAAAGATAAAATGGCTAATAAACATGAACAACAATAGGCTCATTGGGGGCCTTAGTATTCACCTGAGTGAAATGTATTTTACTGACAACATACTGAAAAGCAACCAAAAGCTTGAAAAATCCATTGAAATGGAGAATTAACTAATAAGGGTAGACTTGCTTTGCTAATATTTTTATAGATCTTTAAAGATAATGTGCAACAACAGTAGAAAACATGCAAAATCCATTTAAAAGGGGAACTAACTTTTACAAGGATCACCCTCACACGAGTTAACCTTAAAATTTAATTCCTGTTACTTTTTTGTAGAGATTTGCATACTGAACATTTTTGCTTCTTCCTCTTCCCCTCTATCTATTATACTTTTCAAGACAATAGGACAAAACTGTCAAAAACATGAGAAATCCACTTAAAAGGGAAATAACTCCCATAAGGAGCACCCAGACATTTTTGTAGATGTTTGCATGCTGAACATTTTTACTTCTTTCACTTTTTCTCTATCTATTATACTTTCAAGATAATGTCAAAAACATGAAAAATCTGCTTAAAAGAGGGAACAACTCCCATAAGGGGCAACCAGACAATTTCAGCCCTATTGACTTTTTGTACATCTTTGCAGGCTGAACATTTTTGCTTCTCTCTCTTTCTCTCTATCTATTATACTTTTCAAGATGTCATAAAAACATCCAAAATCATGAAAAATCCACTAAAAAGGGACAACCTCAAAATTTCAGCCCTATTGACATTTTTGTAGATCTTTGGATGCTAAACATATGTGCTTCTTTCACTGTTTCTCTGTCTATTATACTTTTCAAGATAATGTCAAAAACATTGCAAAAACATGAAAAATCCACTTAAAAGGGGAAAAAAACCAATAAGGGGCAACCTGACAATTTCGGCCTTCTTGAATTTTTTGTAGATCTTTGCATGCTGAACATTTTTGTTTCTTTCTTTTTCTCTCTATCTATTATACTTTTCAAGATAATAGAACAAAGCTTTCAAAAACATGAAAAATCCACTACAAGGTGAAATAACTCCCATAAGGGGCAACCTGACAATTTCGGCCCTCTTGACTTTTTTGTAGCTCTTTGCATGCTGAACATTTTTGCTTCTTTCACTTCTACTCTATATATTATACTTTTCAAGATAATGTCAAAATACATCCATGTGCTTTTGATGCAAAAATATGTCTAAATATGAAAGCTGTTGAGTTGCTTGCTGGAGTTGGCCTGGCTCAGTTGATAGTGCCCTCGACTCTTGATCATAAGGTCGTGAGTTTGAGTCCAGCTGATGGCAGGTTGGTTTCCTGTCCTTCGGATGAGACAGTAAAAACTGAGGTCCCATGTCACAGTAGGTGTCGGCATGTTAAAGAACCCTCACTGCTCAATGAGCGTAAGTGCTGAGCATAGGCCAAAATTTGAAGCCCTTCACCTGCATATGGCGACGTCTCCATATGAGTGAAAGATTCTTGAATGGGACGTTAAACAACAACAAACAAATAATCGAGTTTCTTGCTACAATAAATAAACATGAATATTTTTGCTCACAAATGTCAATAAATGGAACATTATTATACACTTTTGAACAAGTACTGTAGATATGGAATATAGGCGGGGATCCCGTCCGCTATTTATAATCTTGAATGTCATTACTCCACAATATATTCAGGACATAGATTACATGTGTAAATTATAATGTAGTTGTGAGTCATTGAAGGTGACTACTAATTCATGGCCTGAGACTGCCAACAGTGAACACTATGACGTCATCAAATATTTTTGGTGAATGAAATCGATGTCAACTAATAATGTATAATGCCAATTTTCTTATCCTAAGTAATACTTTTCCAGATTTTTCAGAGTGTCGAACTTCCACATTACTATTTAAGTTTCTAAGAATTTTAAGACTTACTTGTTATCAAATATTAAACCAAAGCAGGTCAATGTGTATCCACAGTACAGGATAAAGAGTATCAGTGATAGCTGTGACAAACCCTGAAATACAGGAAAAAGAGTATCAGTGATAGCTGTAACAAACCCTGAAATACAGAAATACAGGAAAAAAGAGTATCAGTGATAGCTCTGACAAACCCTGAAATACAGAAATACAAGAAAAAGAGTATAAGTGATAGCTGTAACAAACCCTGAAATACAGAAATACAGGAAAAAGAATATCAGTGAAAGCTGTGACAAACCCTGAAATACAGAAATACAGGAAAAAGAGTACCAGTGATAGCTGTAACAAACCCTGAAATACAGAAATACAGGAAAAGGAGTATCAGTGATAGCTGTGACAAACCCTGAAATACAGAAATATGGAATAAATACTAGTGTATCAGTGATAGTTATGACCCTGTGACAAAGACTGAAACAACAATGCAAGAAAAAAGTATCAGTGATGACTGTGAAAAACTCTGGAATGCAGACCCAAAGGTCATGAAAGTAAAATCAAAGAAGGTACTGAAATGGTTTGTTATTTTGGAAAAAAAGAAATGGGATTCAAACTACATCTATCTAACATATATGAAATGAAAATAAATCAAATTAATGTAGATCTAAAAACAAAAACCAAAAAAAAAACTTCAATTTCCAGCCTCTAAATAAATTCAAAATAAACATTCTTAATTTTATTTGTTGTATCTTCCACACCAACTTTAAGTATTGTCCGTTGTACATCAACACTTATTTCAAAATAAAACGTGAGCATTTATGGAAACTACTTAAATTTAAACCAAACATGACACTGGGAACAGGTAAAATAAATTTGTTCATAGCCAAAATGGTTATGATTTAAAACATATTTTAGGGCTTGTAATATTGAACATAAACATCTTATTTAGGGCTATTACTATGGTACATGAACATATACGCTGCCTAGACTAAATAAACAACGTTCTCTTTCTTGTATTAATTAATTAAAATAACTGTATATGGTGAAAAAGACAGTTAACCCAATGTTTATTGTTAAAAAAATTATTTTTCATCAACATAATTCAGGCCTAAAGTTGCAATTTCACTCATAGACATCAACGCTTTCGGCAATGGATAAAACTTTTTTGTTGTTGAAGACATCATTTCTGTTTGAAATCCATTATGAACAAACCAATTACACAAAAAGTTTAGGTTCATATATCCCAATCTAACTGTGATTAACTTCAAAAGTTGTGAACACCCGACAATGCCGATTTTCCCCAACTTCCGCGGAAACGAGAACTGGAAATTGTAACGTTCAATGTTTGAGTTACTTTCCTTTGCGATATCAATACACACAATATACAAGTGACTGTCTGCTGAAATTGAGCAGTCGCTGGTTATGTAAGGCATCTCATTAAGGTAGGTTATGTACAGCGATTAGTTGACAAACATGATAATTTGATAGTTTTCAAAATGTATAGGAACTTGTTCATAATGAATTTCACGCACCATTTGCATAACAAGCACCTTGTACTCGATGCTACCCCCTCTATTCTGCTTTTATTTCATTTTTCCATGGACTGGAAAACATACATATTCTTGAGAGTTCAACAGAAATTGATTTAGCTTCATGTTGGTATTAGCAATATATAATTATTTCTATTTACATCGCTGTATACTTGTAGCTGTCAATATCAATATGATGAATGGCGGAGTAATACTTCAGTTTCTCAAGGCAGGCTCAACATCACTGGAATCCTATATAGTGGAATTCCATATTTATAAATAGATCAATGACGTTTTGTTGAAACTAACTACAAATCGTATTGTATAATTTCGAAAGGCAGAAGTAAGTAGAATTATGTGGTATTTCATTTAATGATTATTTAAACTAGATTTAATTTCATTTACACCAGAATATTTGACTTTTCTGTAAAAGTTGAATTCCTGAGTTGGACTATATATTACATGAAATACAAATGCAGCCTACATGACTTCTCCACTACTAACAGGATAGCCCTCGATGAAAAGTAGAAGCAAAACCATAATAGGTTGTTATTACATAGCAACCCATAAAAATTGTTGTACACATATTCTAACGCTAAATACCAAATGTGAAGAGGAATAGGATTGTGAATTTTTACATGTTTTAGAGAAAAAGTTAAGGCATTCAGAAATTAATTTAGCATGCACATGACCATGATGGTGACGACATATGACAACAGAACATAAAAGGAATCAACAAACATGTAAGTTATCATAAAGACACTAACAAACATGCAAGTTATCATAAAGACACTAACAAACATGCAAGTTATCATAAAGACACTAACAAACACATAAGTTATTCTAAAGACACTAAGAAACACATGTTATTCTAAAGACACTAAGAAACACATAAGTTATCGTAAAATACACTAACAAACAAGTAAGTTATCATAAAGACACTAACAAACATGCAATTTATCATAAAGACACTTACAAACATGCAAGTTATCCTAAAGACACTAACAAACATGCAAGTTATCATAACGACACTAACAAACACATAAGTTATCCTAAAGACACTAACAAACACATGTTATCCTAAAAACACTAACAAACACATAAGTTATCCTAAAGACATTAACAAACACGTAAGTTATCGTAAAATACACAAACAAACATGTAAGTTATCGTAAAGACACTAACAAACACATAAGTTATCCTAAAAACACTAACAAACACATAAGTTATCCTAAAAACACTAACAAACACATAAGTTATCCTAAAAACACTAACAAACACATGTTATCCTAAAGACATTAACAAACACGTAAGTTATCGTAAAATACACTAACAAACATGTAAATTATCGTAAAGACACTAACAAACACATAAGTTATCCTAAACACACTAACAAACACATAAGTTATCATAAAGACAATATCAAACACATAATTTATCCTCAAGACACTAACAAACACACAAGTTATCCTAAACACACTAACAAACACGTAAGATATCCTAAAGACACTAACAAACACATAAGTTATCCTAAAGACACTTGTCTATATAATGAGATGGGTGGAGAATGCTACATAACATTTTTATCTAATAATGATCATATTTAATTTGATAAATGAACAAAATATAGACAGTCAAGTCATATAGTTTTCCATCCTTTCTTGATTTCAAAATAACAATTTTATATGTATCTAGATATCTTAATAACAGATCTATTTGTTATGGAAGTGTACGTTTAATTTTTTCAATAGTATGAATGTTTTTGTTAAATTCTTAAATTCCACAGGGAGCAAGCGAAAAATCTACATTTTTCAGTATCAGAAAAATATAAATAAAAGAATAATGATAAAAAGTATTCTAGAACTTTGAATTGAATTTAGAAACTTACATAAAATGTAATTGTATTAGGATTTTGCTTGTTTAAAGATAACAAAATTCAGATAAACTTTGTAAGTTGTCATATAAATAACTTGCCTCTTTCCTTGCTGTTAACTCTTGGAAGAACAGCAATGCTACAGGAAAGTGTATAGAAGCATACACACTAACCCACAAAGGAACTTTTTTGCTATATTTTGGCCATGGTGCCTTCACCTGAATTTGAAACAAAACAAGAATAAATTGTCAAGACCATGGTATTTACTGATAATTTAAAAAATTTGAGTTTCAACATCATTTTAACTCTTTGAATATATCAAAATCCATTTTAAACTTGTATTTAAGATGTATATCAATATTTAATGTTATACATAGAATTTTCTGAAATCATCCAGTTTAAAGAGGATAACTTTATAACCCTTTATGTCATTTTAAAATGAAATTAAATATTTTTACAATACAGTAAAAACTAACCTCAGGAATATCCTGAATGTCACCTGTTCTAGGTTTCCCTGGAGACCAACCAGGTCCACAAAATAACACAGCCAGCTTATTCTTTATTCCTTTCATTTCTCGAAATCTTCCAATCATATACTTCAAATACCCAAACTGGAAAGCAAATCAAAGTGTTGTTGTACAAGTTGTAGTTTTAGAAATAATTTCCCAAATAACAAAGAATGATACTCTTCAGGCAATTAAATATCTTAATCTTCAACTGATGACAAAACATACAGGTAAATAGGTGCTGTTTATAAAATCCATTTACATAAAACTTGAAAAATCCCAACAAAGAACTTGAATAATTATTTTTTATACATCAGAAAAATATCATTCATCACAAAACTGACCTGTTTTATTATTTCTTATGCTCATGTCCTAAGTACTTTATTACACATGTGCCATTACAGCCTTTCTGGCCCTGTGATTGGTCAAAACTGAAAATTGTATTTTTCCCACAACCATTACAGATTTTGTTATAAGATGAATTTGAAATGGTCAAATTGTTATCATTCACTTGCCTACATCTCGGATATATATTGTATTGAGAAAAAAAAAAATAGAATTGTTTTATTTGGAGTGGAATACTGGAAATATTTTTATCTCAGACATGTAATGATACATTTATAGTGCTAGGAAACAATAACACATGTTGAATTTAACAAGACTGGTCACACCATAATTAATTAAATTGAATATATTAATACGGCACAGGCCTGAAGATTAATGTCATAGCAAATGAATGAACTCAATAAATAGGTTAAATATGACATGGTCACTTATGTCCCTCTATATCTCCATGATCTTTATTGTAGCTTAAATGATTTCATTAATTTATGACTTCAATACATAAATGATATAACAGAGTGATACCAATATGTATTGAAGTCATGTAACAGCAACATGATAAGTAGATTGGCAATGGTTTAGGATATCTAGATATGTCATCTGCAATTACCTGTATTGTGTTGGGTTCAAATGTACCCACTGGATGTGTCAGGCCATATACCACTTCTTCATTTTCTGCTTCAAATGTTCCTACAAAAATCAAAATTCGTATGATTTGTCTTATTCAGTCTTGTTTTGATAACATTACATGGTTATGTATCACACCATTATTTGAGAATGCTTTCAAACTTTGGCATTTCTACACCATTACAGTGACATTTTGCAATTTTACTTAAGCACTTTACACCATAACTCAGTAGCCTAAGTCATAAATTACTTGGGATGGTCTTTAATGTATATATGTAAATGGTGGACATAGATGTGTCCTTACATTTACACACACAACAGTCACACACAAACAACTTTATGCAAATTTTAAAATCCACTACATACAGATTGGTCATTGATAAAATAATGATCTTTATCCATTGTCTGCTGCAATCAATGTAAAACTTACCAAACATCCTGTCCCATATAATGAGTGTCCCTGCATAGTTTTTATCAATGCAATACCTATTTCTTCCATGGTGAACTCGGTGGTGACTAGGAGTATTAAGGATGTATTCTAGAGGCCCCAGGGATTTCACGTACTGAAAAAATATATAAGTAATCATACCATCTAATACCTAAAAAAGAGGCCTGATGGGCCTTGACAGTCACCTGAGAACAACATAATTAGCTCCCATAAGCACAGACATGACAATAACTGCCCCAGTGGGCATTTCTGCTTCTTTCACTTTTACTGTATCTCAAGATAATGTAAAAAAAACAGCCCAAAACATGAATAATCCACTTAAAGGGGTAATAACTCCCATAAGGGGTAATCTGACAAATTTGGTCCTATCAACTTATTTGTAGATCTTTGTGTGTTGAACATTTTTGCTTCTTTCACTTTTATTCTAGCTACTATACTTTTCAAGATAATGTCAAAAAACATCGAAAAACATGAACAATCCACAAAATAGGGGAAATAACTCCTATAAGGGGGTAACCTGACTATTTTGCACTTAAAATGTTTTGTAGATCTTTGCGTGCTAAACATTTTTGCTTTTTTTCATTTTACTCTAGCTATTATACTTTTCAAGATAATGTCAAAAAACATCCAAAAACATGAAAAATCCACTTACAAGGGGAAATAACATCCGTTTTGGGTCTACTGACTTTTTTGTAGATCTGCGCATGCTGAACAATTTTGCTTCTTTCACTTTTACTCTAGGTATTATACTTTTCAAAATGATGTAAAAAAAAAAACATGAAAAATACATGAAAAAGGGGAAATAACTCACATAGGGGTCGACCCGATAATTTCCACCAAAATTGACTTTTGGTAGATTTTTGTAAGCCACTCATTTTAAGGTAACAGTTTTTTTCTCTAGCTTTAATAATTTTGGAGATACATGTATTAAATAAAAAAAAAACCTGCTGACTTATTCATTCTATTTTTAGCCATGACAGCCATGTTTGGTCCTAGCCCCTTCTCATCCGTAAACTTAATCCAGCTTAACATGGTTATACTTTCTGTCAAGTTTGATTCAAATGGACTCAATGGTTCCGGAGAAATAGTAAAAAATAATGAAAATTTTACTCCAAAAAAACACCATATTTTCCATTTAACCTTGACTTTTTTACCTTCAAAAAAATGATCCTCAGATAATTCCTAACATACTTTTTCCACTTTCTCTATACTTTGTTTTGTGTTATTAAACAATTTATTATACAATTGTGTGAAGTGCCCCCTAGTGGGCTCATTTATAAACACATTCATTTTCCCAAATTTTGTAGATATTGATACATTTGCAAATAAAATTTGAAGTCATGACATTGGTTCATGAGAAGAAGATTTTTAAATACCAAATTGACCCCTTTTACCTAGAAGTCCTAGCCCCATTCGTAAACTTTATTCGCCTTCACATGAGGATGCTATATGCCAAGTTTGGTTGAAATTGGCCCATTGGTTCTTGAGAAGTCGAAAATGTGTAAATGTTAATAACGCACAATGACAGACACAACGCAATCGCAATAGGTCACCCTGAGTTTTGCTCAGGTGACCTAAAATCTACTAACTTACTGAGGTCTAGGTAACTAAAGCCATCTTCAAATGTTTTTTGTATACTGTCAATATTCTAACTAGCAATAACTCATTCATCCCTAAAGATACATTTGCTTCATTGATTTACAGAAGTACATTGTTTTTCAGGGATTGATGAATCATAATTTACTTTATAAAAAATTCAGTGTTAAAAGGCAACTAGAAACCTTATCTTTGTATTTTTCTTTGAATAAGAAACAATTTCATAAAACATGTAAAACTGAAACCCTTATCTATTTTTCAAAAACTTAGCGGACATGAAACTGTCTCATGTTGACAAAGATGTTGGTGTAAGATGGCAATTTCTGAGGAAAGCCCACATACTCATGTTCATCACCATCTAACATACATTCCTTCCCAATTCCAGGATTGAATCATGTTGATAAAAAATGAGTACTGTAATCACACCCCATACCCCCACACTCTACAAATTTAATGATATCAACCAAATATTTATCAATAGTAATATGGATACTGGTATATAACAGCAATTAAATATTTTGTTACCTTGTTACATTTTCATTACCTGTGTGTGAATCCAAAACTGATACAGAATGTTAAGTTCATTGTGTACCATGAAGACCGAAGGTGGAATAAACAGAGCTAGAGGTAGGTAAAACATCTGAAATCAAAGACATGTTATATATTTTACTTTTAAGATGTGGTATCTTTACACTTTACAAAAATATTGATCCTGTTTAGCAATAAAGATAAATGATGCATTGTAAAGACCCATAACACTATTGAAGACTCAAGCTTAGCCTAAATTCCACAGATATGTTTTGATATGAAAACCCTATATAAGAAATGATTAGAACATTTTTAAACTGCAAGGTGCTTTAACAATTTTACTAAAATCTTCAAACAAAAGAATAGGACATGTGTAGCTTGGTTACCCATGATGTATACATCTGAAATAAGGACTGTTGTAAAGATGTAGTTAATCAATACAGTAACACATACAGACAATATACACTTACCCATGATGTATACATTTGAAATACAGACTGTTGTAAAGATGTAGTTAATCAATACAGTAACACATACAGACAATATACACTTACCCATGATGTATACATCTGTAATATGGACTGCCATAAAGACATAGTTAATCAATACAGTAACACATACAGACAATATACACTTACCCATGATGTATACATCTGAAATAAGGACTGCCATAAAGATGTAGTTAATCAATACAGTAACACATACAGACAATATACACTTACCCATGATGTATACATCTGTAATACGGACTGCCATAAAGACAGAGTTAATCAATACAGTAACACAGACAGATGATATACACTTACCCATGATGTATACATCTGTAATACGGATTGTCGTAAAGATGTAGTTAATCAATACAGTAACACATACAGACAATATACACTTACCCATGATGTATACATCTGTAATATGGATTGTCGTAAAGATGTAGTTAATCAATACAGTAACACATACAGACAATATACACTTACCCATGATGTATACATCTGTAATATGGATTGTCGTAAAAGCAATACAGTACAGATGATATACACTTTATGTATACATCTGTAATACGGATTGTCGTAAAGATGTGTTAACAATACATAACACAGACAATATACACTTACCCATGATGTATACATCTGTAATATGGATTGTCGTAAAGCTGTAGTTAATCAATACAGTAACACATACAGACAATATACACTTACCCATTATGATCTGCAATACATCGTAAAGCTGTAGTTAATCAATACAGTAACTGACAATAACACTTACCCATATGTTAAGCAATACGGATTGTCGTAAAGCTGTAGTTAATCAATACAGTAACACATAGAGACAATATACACTTACCCATGATGTATACATCTGCAATACGGATTGTCGTAAAGCTGTAGTTAATCAATACAGTAACACATACAGACAATATACACTTACCCATGATGTATACATCTGTAATACGGATTGTCGTAAAGCTGTAGTTCAGTAACACATAGAGACAATATACACTTACCCATGATGTATACATCTGCAATACGGATTGTCGTAAAGCTGTAGTTAATCAATACAGTAACACATAGAGACAATATACACTTACCCATGATGTATACATCTGTAATACAGATTGTCGTAAAGCTGTAGTTAAATTATAGTATTCGGAGCTATGATGCACTTGATGTGCTGCCCACATGAAATTGACCTCTGAAATGATGACACAAAAAAATAACAATTTTAACCAAGTAGACTAAATACATTTGTGTATAATAGAACATATAAAAACTAGAATGGTAAAGTCATTAAATCCCAAAGTGAAAATTACTGATGTGTACTAAAAAGTACAATAAATTTTAACTAGGTTTCTTTTTTGTGAGACAGTAATATGCTTAAGAATCATACAAGTCACACTTAATTCAATTTCTGATGTTTTTCTACATTTAGTTTGAAGATAGTCTATAGTTAACAATAAAAAAAATGGAATATAATATACCATGAGCCATTCTATGAAACCAGTAATATCCCAGATCCACCCCTAAAAAGCATAACCACCATGTCCATGCTGAGTCCCAGGGCAGTTCTGTTATCCTGTAGTTTTCATAAATCCAAGCATAACTCACCAAGTGAATAGACTTAAAGATAATCCTGAATGATAAAAAAAAAATATTGAATATTGAATACTTTTTCTACTACATATACACCTCTATATCACTTGCAGATTTTTATGTTAAGGTAATGTCTTTAGGCCTGATTATATTCAAATTTGAATCTCCATACCAGTATTCATTATAGTTTAAAAACTTTGCCAATTTATATGGTACGACTACTTTTATGAAAATGCAATTATTGAATAAAATTATACAACCAGGAAAGAGTATCAAAATAGGTAATCAGTCAATGAGTCAAGAACATACAATGGAAATCTGGAGAATGAGCCAGCACTAAGAGATGTGGTTGAGTCACTCAAACTGATCTTGTTGTCCTTTTTGTATAGGGTTACAGCTAACTCCAATGTGATACAGACAAAGAAAAATGGAACTGCCTGGAATCAAAATGTAAAGTGAAGTTTAGACATTATATGTTCAGTGAAATTTCAGTTAATTCTGATATTAAGCATTGATAAGACTTGGACAGGAAACTTAAAAGAGTGCAGGTCGATTTAGTTGTTTGCTAAACAAACTCTTAGATAGCATATGTACACACCATAGAAAGTGACAGTTCTGAGTCAGAAGCTGTACACTGTAGAGCCTAGATCATTAGATTGGACAACCTCAACCTAATTAACACTCCCATCTCACTCACTACAAAAATATTTCAAAGACTTTTTTCTGCTTTAATATTTGCTTTAGTAATATGTTCTAAATATTTTACGCCACAATTAAACTGTGATATCATCTTGTGGGTCAGGTGTTGCCCTTGTTGTGAGACCAGGTATACTTCTGATGAACGTTATTTCCTGCATTTGTAAATCAATGAGCTGTGATTCCTTTCAAGGCATGAATTCTAGTAATTTTGGCATCAAGTATTTTCGGCAACAAATAATTTTGGCACTTGCATAAGTAACTTCCGCACTTAAATCAGCAACAGGTATTTTCGGTACACAAACAGGCTATATCAACAGCTAATATTGATCAAGATAAATAAATTAATATCTCATGATGTATTTTAATTCCTAAAAAAAGTTTTAATGCATGATTTTGGAATTATCGAAAATACTTGCTTACAAGTGTCGAAGTTAGAAAATACCTGATACCCAAGGCAATGCCTTAGTTGGGTTGCTACTAGACAGAGTATACTAGAGCACACCAGAGTACACAAGGATTTTCTTTGTTATACATATGATATGGATTAAAATTATATATATATATATATATATATATATATATCTTCAAGAAAATCCTTGTGTACTCTAGTGTACTCTGTTTAGTAGCACTGACTTATTCGAGTTAAGGCCAAAAAAAAATATATGTCTGTTTAGGGTTTCCCGACCGACCCTATTTTTTTCGCCGATCCTACACCATTTTATCTGTAAAATAAAAAGTAAAATCGGTAAAAACTTCAGACTGTCGTGTGATTTAAATATCAAATATGGATCACGTGCCCAAGTGTCAGTTGTGTGTTTTATTTAATCACATTTTATATCATTTGCGGTGTGTGTACTGATTATGTACATGTACATTGCTAATACGCTACCAAACAAATCCTCATTAGGTTTATTATGTCCTATGTAACAGCATAGTGATTTAAACTTCCTATGTCGCATCCCAACTTCTGTTAATTTATTCATAACACATGTATACGCGTGTCATCATTACTTCCATAACTTCAAAGACTACCGCGCAAACCTTATCAGTTGAAGGTCACACACAAACGACACACTTCACAGCAGGGTGCCAAGATGAGGAGCTTGACTGATTCAGGCCCAACATTAAAAAATTGTTTGCTTTACAGGACTTGTCCAGTTGTTTCAGAAGTGGATGGGTCGGTAGAGAATTTATTATTTTAAATTTCCTTTGTAAATTTGATATGTTAACTGAGCAAAATTTCAGATTTTTGTTGGGACAAAAATGCACTACACTGCCTTATAAATCAGGTCAGATTTTTTTACCTGGGTTGTTCAGATTACACTAAACAATATTTTTAAATATTTGGCCTGATTACGCAAATCGTACATGAAAGGGATTAGTTTTTACCCGTATGAAGAACACAATGTTTTATGCACACGTGAGGTACCTTATTTATTTATCATTAACATACATCGATGTTTAAGTATTGTTGTCTTAGATGTCTGTCTCTCCATCATAGTCCATACGGCCTCAGATTTCAAGACCACGAAATCCTATTCCCAGTATAAGTCGCATGGCAAATATTACACACATATTTTGAGTAAAAAACTGCGACCTGTACACAAGTATATACGGTAGCAGTAAATTGCAAGCAATTTCAATTTCAACAATTTCTTTGTATTTATTGATACCTGTGAAAGACATGCTCCAAAATTAATATCATTTTTAAACCTATCTGATTTAAAGGTACAAGTATTTATGATTACAACCAAGATTAAATATCTATATTGTATCAACATGATCATTGTAAACAAATGTCTGAAACCATTTCTCCGCATCTCTTGGGTCATATGCTCATTAGGTTTCTCAATACCTAAATCCATTCAACAGAAAGAGTAATTTATATTTGGTTTGAAGATACTGTAAACATGTGCATGTAACAAACAACATTGGGGTTGGAATTTGGTAAAATAATAAGAGCAACATGTACCGAAAAAATAAAATGATTGAAAATGCCTACCTACCTACCCTATTTTTTTTTAGGCTGAAACCCTAAACAGACATATATTTTTTTTTGGCCTAATATTACAATCACATATTTGACATTATATATGAAAAATTCTATATACAGTGCAAAAATATACTCCATGTAGCAGAAGACATAAATTCAATTCTAATTCAAAAGTGAAATGTTTATTGAACTGGCTAAGGGGTGGCAATCGAGGAAATTTATATCTTTAAAATGTCAAGATTTCAAGAGTTGAATTATGTGTTATAGAAATCGTGGACTTGATGTATAACAAAAGATGAAATAACAAATAACTTATGTTATTTAAATATGTTGTCTGTATCCTGTGAAGTTTATGTAAGTCGTAGGGATTATCTGTTCAAATTCAATGACAATGGACAAAGTTCAAATTCAAATTGGTAAAGCACATAGCAATGATACACGTTCAATAGTTACAAGAATTGATTAAATAATTTGACTCTTTTACCTCATCAATATATCTAGGAACATTTTCGAGATTTTCGAACGATGTTTCATTAGCTGACACAGCATAAAACAGACGTCTGACACCAGTAAAAAAGGGCACTTTCGCAAGATTTGACATTTCTCTTCCGGACGCGAACCTTACAACATAATAAAAGAAACCAATGGCGGTTTGTAATATTTCCCGGATGCCGCAAAATGTTTGTCTCGAAGCAAATACATAATCATATATAAATTATATATAATTATTTATGTAGCCTATGTCTCTAATAGAAGGACTTCCATAAAAACACATGCTGATGTCTGAAGTCTTTACAAACATTTAGTCCCATATGGCTTTAGATGTATTTGTATTAGGTGAAAATATTATCACTTACTGCATTATTTTGAAAAAAAAAATCATACGGGGGCACCTAGGTATACAAAGGTTACAAATACCAAGAGTTAACAGTGTGAAAGTCATAAGACACAGACAAGTAAATAGTGAACATATGAAATCCGGGAAATCTAGAATAGGTGTCTGGTGCCACGGAAGGAGAATGCCCCCCCCCCACCTCCGGACGACGGTCACCTAGATCCACCGTGTATCCATTATAGGTGGGGTACAACTAGTAGTTTGTAGTTTTCTACAATCGACATTGTTAATGTTTCCCTGTATGTCTCATCTTTCAAGTGAGTGTTGACCTATAAATCATACTTGGATCTGTTCATTGTCATTTCCGCAATCAGAAATTAAACACAAATCATGGGAAATGCATTTGTTTTCTGTCACTCGTGCATCTTACAGCCCTCAGCAGCTTTATAGTTAATGGACAATAAGATGTGAGTTCAGATACTTTTCAGAAAATCAGCACATCAAAGTACAACCAGTAAAATTATGCTGATTCAACATTTTCAATTAATACATTATTTCATGTAAAATAGATACAATATGGATCAGACACCAGGTTACTTGCCTCTGGATCAGTTGAATTCCAGTAAAACAAAGTACGAATACATATTGGTAAAAGTCGATAAAGACGATTCAGGAACTACTATAGAACAGGTAAATAATCAATTATGTCGTAATTACATACAAGAATATAATGAAAGTTGCGACATGTTAAATTCAAACGTGATTTTACATATACTTCTGGCAACAACTGGTTACTAAGTTATTTATCTCTGGATATGTAATGGTCGTATGTAGAACACGCTTAAGCATATTGCATCATTTCGGAAATATGCATAAAACACCACATTTAGGTGATAAAGAAGCTATTACTTCTGTAAAGGTCTATCTGATGGTTATATGTATTTTTCGTATTTGTTTGTTTAAATGATTTTTATTGTGTGTTTCTGTTTCAACTCTCACTCAGTTTATTACTCGCTGAACGTTTTGAAGTATAGCATAAGCTTTCTCCAGATGCAATAATAGTTGAGCAAAACATGTTACCTTTTGTTATGACTGTCGTATCGGAAGTAGATACCCTAGAAATAATTTTCATTAAGTGGTATTGTTTTTTTTTTTTGTTTTTTTTTTTTTCGTAGCTGCTTTTTCAGAACAAAATGTAAAATAATGTACGGACTCATTTGTTCTTAGTGACAGCGGCCATATCGTACCCCCTTGTTGGCTTACTTGACACAACGTTTAAAGTATAAACACTTAGTTAAACGATGATTTTACAAAGTATGGTTAGTAACCCACAGAGTGGGTTAGAGAGGAAGATATAGGCCTAAAAATACACCCCCAGAAAACAAACAAACAAAGAAACCCCAAAAAAACAAAAAACAAAAAAAACAAAAACGAAAACAAAAACAAAAATAAAAAAATAACACTGACAATGATACCGACACGAAATGATGTCAATAAATCACCCAATGAACTAAAATATTTGCTATAGTAATGATTAATACAAACTATGTGTCTATATATTTTCAAACGATTTCCTTATGACATCCCCTTGAGCCACATTGGGCTGTTATTACCTTCCCCATCCTATGCATTGCATGAACATGTATTTTCCAATCAAATTATGCATTCTAATTGTCACATGCTTTACAGAACACAACTCTTAGTAGCCTAAATAACCTAGTAAACTACCTAACTAGTCAAGATATACGTAATATTTATGTTGCATTATACTGTCCGAAATTGAAATACTACTTTCTAAGTTTATCTTTCCAGTAGGTTCTATGGGGCAATTAATTTAAGGTTTGTGAAAAAAAATTGAAGTACAAATGTATATCATTTACTTTGCCGATTACTGACTCGATAGATATTTTACTAAATTATCACTTTGTAAACACGGACAAGAAAAACGAACGGCGTTATCAATGTATCTACATAGTTTCAATGTTGACTCTTAATACAATCTCAATGGAATGGGTTTTATACAGTTAGTGTATAAACTGTAAAGTCTTTGATTATAGGAGAGCATATACAACTGAGTAAAAGTTTATAGGATCAATTAAAATCTTAATAATTAAAAGATGTCGGCAATTTGGATGTTATTTGGTCTTGTGATTGAGTTGACGCTGCTGATGTCTGGTAAGTAGGTGTTTGTGTGGGTGAGAGAGGGATGGGGACAGAGATGTTCAGGAATATTTTAAATACAATATCTCAGAAGATATTAATTATTATATACTATTGTGATATAATTATATTACAAAAGATATATCAACTCAAACTTGATTAATTACTTCAACTAAATTGGTACATAAAAGATGTGAAATGCTTAAATTCGAGTACACATTATGAAATGCGTATATTCTGATTACAGTAAAGTCCACCTGTGACTCAATAGATGTTCCACCACTGGTGACCATCAACGAAACTGACCAAGTGGGTAAGTCAATATGAGACTAAAACACTTACGCTCCCACGTGTAGGCTACTTGGCCCGGGAAAACGAAGCAACACAATTAACCCTACATTACTTGACCCGGGAAAACGAAGCAAAACAATTAACCCTACATTACTTGGCCCGAAAAAATGAGGCTTAAACAATTAGGCCTCCATGAACTTGGTTCTGGGGAAGTCAAAACAATGAAGCCCCCAAATGTACCTCTCCCGAGGAAATGGGTGATGCATATTTCATCGATACCAAATAAAATTTTATGGGCGTCACCTCTGTTTAAACTAGTTCTGTCAATTTCAGCTACTTTGCATTTAAGATATCTTGCTAACATTTTTTTCTCGATTTTCACATTTGCTTTTTATGACAGTACTTATTGTAGAAATCTTTTTCAAGTTTTAGCAGTTGACTTTAAGACGTTTTGTCAATTTTAGATAATGTCAATGTTTATACTTATGTCAATGTAATATATACCAACGAACTAGAAATTAAGGGCACAACAGAATCAAGCACACACGCTTCTTACTGGGACATATTGCTTAACATATAAATATAAACATAGACAGGAAATCAACAACCAGGCTGTAAGACAAATGCGATGATTTCGGCTTTCTAATTGTTAAGTTACCACATTTCAGTAAATATATACCATCATATACATATGGTTTTTCCTTCTCCAAAATGATCCGATATGCTAATATTGATAGCAGTTGTTGAGTCGATAGTACCAATTGTGACGAGGATTTGTTCCTCACTTATTTCATTTGGATTTGACTATGGACTCCCGACGAGCGTGACTAGTCAACAGGGGATGCTTTATCCTCAATGGCACCTGAACCCACCTCTGGTTTTCCAAAGGTCCGTGTTTGTCCAGTGTTCACAAGATTTGAATATGTGTTTTGGATATCCTGACGATTTATACTTTGGTATTTGAAATTTTTATATTGGTGTTTTTATTTCTATCTGCAGGTACAGTTGTGGCTTCGTTTTCCCACTCTGGTGACACCGAATTTGATCTTGACATACATGTAGATGGAAATCAGAGTACATTTAGTGACAGTAAACTGAAAGGGTATTTTACCATACACACAGTCAACAATGAAACAAGCATAGTGGTAACACGTGTACCAGATCTGGAGGCACTATATGTTTTAGTTGTATGTTTTCCATTTTAGCTTGGTTGTATATGTCCTTGATCTAGATAAAACCCAGTACGTATAAGAAAAAATAACAGTGATTTCAGATCATAATTCATGGAATATTAAAGCGAGATTCTTCATCATATCTTAAGTTGTTTTCAGTTGTCATGTTAAGTCCGACTTTAAACTGATCTGAACTCTTACCTACATCTTTAAAAGATTTGTGTTCTAAGGGATACAGCCGTATGTGTGCTTGTAAATCTTCTGTAAAACTTGCTTGGTCATAAATGTTAACGTTGGTTGGGAAAATTCAAGCTCACTTTTTTCCATTTACAGGGTGAAATACAGGAACTATCACTTGAAATAATTTGTAACTCCATTGAGGATCCTACTTCTGAGGTATGGTGTTTTGGATATTTATCTATGATAATTACTGTTATAGTACAACACGGTTAGGTATCTATGATATACAGAGATAATCACACTTCTCTAGAATAGTATAAAACATATATAAATGTTATAAGATGTTATAAAAGTGAGTCAAGGCATGCGAACAAATTCTTATTTTTGATACAAATAATAACGATAAAATTTGGAATAAATAACATACAAACATATACAATGCGCTATTTTTCGCTAAAACATTATCTAATATGATTTTATATCTCAAGTGAAATTTCACATGTGTAATTTTATTATAAGAAAATGTCCTATCTCTGTATCATGGTATTGCAATAGATTTATCTATCATCAAATGTTTTAGTGTGAAAAACTCTTGAGGTAACTCAAAATGTTAAAAACATAATACCAAAGTTATACTGCTCAAAACTATCGTTCTGTCAATTAGACTTCATCCGAGTAACCACTGAAAAAAAGATGACTGTCTTAGCGTTTGAAGAATTTAGAATTTAAATGGCGTTATCAGTGCGAAATATCACTTTAGTATAAGACTTTCATAAAAACTTTGTAATGAATTTTAGGTTTTCAAGACAACATTAGTGATAAATGCAGTCGATGAATTTCAACCAGTGTTTGTTGGAGCCCCTTTCAAAGTTCTTTTACCAGAGGTAAATAAATGGAAAGGAAAATCATGATGAAGAATAAAACCAATTATCCAATTCTCTCTCTCTCTCTCTCTCTCTCTCTCTCTCTCTCTCTCTCTCTCTCTCTCTCTCTCTCTCTCTCTCTCTCTCTCTCTCTCTCTCTCTCTCTCTCTCATATATTCATATATATATATATATATATATATATATATATATATATATATATATATATATATATATATATATATATATATATATATATATATATATATTGGTTATACCGTTGTATGAAGGACACTGAAGTTGGAACTGTCGTATTCGACCTACAAGGACTAGTGAGAGATAATGACGTCTTGTCACCTCAAGAAATCACCTTTCGTATCCACCAGTACGGGATCACCGAGGTAAGTCATGAGCTTGCTTAAAAATAGTGTGTGTGTGTGTGTGTGTGTGTGTGTGTGTGTGTGTGTGTGTGTGTGTGTGTGTGTGTGTGTGTGTGTGTGTGTGTGTGTGTGTGACAAACGTATCAGACAGAAGTACGTGTATGCAACTTTTGTATCAAGATTTGTTAAAAATAACACGAGCCAGAAAATACCGATTGTTCATATTAAATGTATTATCAATAGGGCCTACATATTGTAAAAGATTGAGAGCAATTAAACAAAACCGAAAAAAAACTTGTCGACAAAAATGACAATTCCTTTGCACGCTTGTAAATGATTATATATTTTATCCTAGATAACACTTATAATATTATCACCATTCCTACAAATGAAGTAAAATGATTTTATCAAGCATTACCAGTCTTATAACAGACACTATAATATGGATCATCATTTTACTTCCCCAACTTTATATTTTTATATGATTTTATTATATGTATCACTATTCCACTGCCTTAGTATTATAAACCACGTGATATTTATCACTATATCACTACCTCAATATATTTTTCATCACGTGATATATTTCACAATCCCACTACCGTTGCAGTTTGATGGCCGATATATTTTCTACATGCCCGAACTGAACGGAAAAATATACCTGGGACATAACCTCGATTTTGAACCAATGAAGAAAGCAGGACGTCTGTTTTTTATGTTGAACGTTTCTGCACAGGTAATATTGACATGTTTATATAAACTCAAATTCATTCTTTTTAATATTAATTGATGTTGTGCTGATGCACTGGGTATTCTTATTGCATATTTGTTGTTCCTAAATGAACAAATAGCTCGTGGTGAACCTGGGGAAATGAAAACATGCTTTTTCTGGAATATTTTAGATTTGTTTTTATGTTATTCGGTCATATTATAACCATGGCAATGTCGTCATCTAGAGGCTACTTACACTTCGATATGATTATCATTTCCAAATTTTTGTAGATCTACATTAGCATTGTCCAGTACAATACATTTTATCATTAACAAAAGAGAAGACAAAAAATTGTAAATTATCCCATGTTTACATGGTGATCGCTGCAGTACATATTTTTGGTATGTTGTACTCATTTCCATCCTTTAAAAAGCCGTAAGGTCATTTGACCTTTGGTGACACATTTGTAAAAAAAACTTATGTTAACGCGGTAATTCTAAGCGAACCATCCTAGAAATCAGAAATACCACTGAATCAAGCACATGTGTTTCTTACTTGGTCATTATACAAAAACATGGATAGGCCTAGAATACTGATAACTATAACTGTGTTGATTTCGACTTTTTATCATTCGCTGCACTAATTCAGTAGTATCTATTTTTTTACCTGATGATGATGATATCTCAAAAAATATTCGGTTTTGCCGGATCTGTTAAAAAATTATGATTTCATATACAGCGGCATCCTACTCAGTGATAAGTTGTTCACGATTGATATAATTACCTTGATTCTAATTACCACGTCTTACTCTATGAAATGCCGAGCTACATATTCGAAAGCAGTTGTTGAATTTTCCTTACAGATAGTGACTTTAAGTTATCCCTAGTTTTTCATTTTAAACACATAATATCTATAACTTAGCCCTAGTCTTTATTTTTTACACATAATATCTATAAGTTAGCCATAGTCTTTATTTTTTACACATAATATCTATAAGTTAGCCCTTGTCTTTATTTTGTACATATCATATCTATAAGTTAGCCCTAGTCTTTATTTTGTACACATCATATCTAAAAGTTAGCCCTTGTCTTTATGTTATACACATCATATCTAAAAGTTAGCCCTTGTCTTTATTTTGTACACATCTTATCTATAAGTTAGCCCTTGTCTTTATTTTGTACACATCATATCTATAACTTAGCCCTTGTCTTTATTTTGTACACATCATATCTATAACTTAGCCCTTGTCTTTATTTTGTACACATCATATCTATAACTTAGCCCTTGTCTTTATTTTGTACACATCATATCTATAACTTAGCCCTTGTCTTTATTTTGTATACATCATATCTATAACTTAGCCCTTGTCTTTATTTTGTACACATCATATCTATAACTTAGCCATTGTCTTTATTTTGTACACATAATATCTATAAGTTATCCCTAGTCCTTTTTTGTACAGATAATATCTATAAGTTATCCCTATTTTTTGTACAGATAATAAGTTTAACTTATCTCTAATTTGATTGTGTATAGATAATGTCTATATGTGATTACATGTGTTCTTATTGTGTAGATATAGTAAAAATAAGTTATCCCTAATTTCCTGTTTTTAATTTTTAGACATAATAACAATAAGTTTTTGTTGATTTGTTTTATATGTATACTATTGTGGACTCACGGCGGATGTAGACATGAGATGTTAACTCCTCCGTGACACCTGGATTCATATCTGTACTTTACGGGGCTCCGTGTTTGTCACTATATTTGTTGTCGTAAGAATGTCCTTACGGTTGACGCTGAACAAAACGTTTAGACACAGACTGATAAGCCAGAGTTATTTACTTTTGTATGATTGACTTCATTTTAACGATCTAATTTCCTTTTTTGTATATAATGTACTTAATGGAGTACTCTAATATAGTTAATCATTTCTTAAAGCTACTCCGTTGGTAAAAAAAATTAACGATGAATATACCAAGTAAATGCTAATGTAAAGCAATGCTGTTTCGTGGGGAGGGAATACGAAGGAATAAATGAGAAGAGTCTTAAGTAGTAATATCCCTCAGTCACCCGCATATGGAGTTTATATTTCACAAATGATCCGATATGCCAGGGCGTGTTCAACATATGAATTTCATATACTTCATATAAACTACTCACTGACAAATTATTGATATATGGAAAACCCCGTTTGATGTCAACGTTCCGCAAATTTTACGGTCGGTAAAATAGTCTTGTTTCCGATTACTCTGTTTCACTGGGTGAAGTGTTGAGTTGCCTTTTCGTTGGCGGTTGTTGAGACGTCTGTGCCAATTGTGACGAGGATTCGTTCCTCACGTATTTTATTTGGACTTGACTGTGGACTCACGGCGGGTGTGACAGGTCGACAGGAGATGATCGTTTATGGTTACCCAATTCAACAATTTCTTTACACAAATCTTATTGTAAAGGGCTTTCGTGAAGGTATTTTTCAAGCTCTAGAAGATTCTGATATTTTTTTCATACACAGCACGCACCTGTGTTTTATATTATATGTATTTACATTGTTAAAATGAGTATCAAGCAACGTCTAAAAATAAATTATGGCGTCAAATATGATTGCACAGATAATTTAATTGACTAGACTGATGAAGAATTGAAAGTGTTTCATGTTATATGCCCTGGCGATTGAAAACCGATGAGGTTATTATTATGTCACTTTATAAAACTAACAGGGCTTATTTCATTCCTTAATAATGTCTTACAGTGTGTAATTGAAACATAGCGTTACTCATTTTTTGGATACTTTATTTCATATTTTCATTTTTACTTCAGGACAGTGGAGGACTCATGGCACACACAACAGTCAACTTCACTATCACTGACGTTGATGACCTTGGACCAGCTTTTGACTTACCCGGATGTTTGCAACCTTGTGAATACGTGTCTCTTACGGCATATACAACACAAAATTATACGGTAGGTTACAAACGTACCCGATAATCATGATTGAATATATATATACATATACAGCAGAAAATTGTACGGTAGGTTACAACTATAAAAATTCGGATACCAATGTATAAATCTTTAAGATGTCCAGGACACAAATACAAATCCGGCAGAAATGGAAAACACGGACCTCTGGAAACCAAGAAGTGGGTTCAGGTGCCATGGAGGATTAAGCATCCCCTGTTGACCTGTCACACCCGCCTTGAGTCCACAGTCAAGTCAAAATGAAATACGTAAGGAACGAATCCTTTTCACAATGGGTATAAACGCAACATAACATTTCGTATCGATAATCATGATCGAAAATGTATCTAGTTATACAAAATATGATATCACAGATCACTACGTGCTTTGTAAGTATTATACATAATTGGTCCGTGCAAAAGACAAAACTATTCATGTGAGTGATTATAATTGTAATTAAATGATGTTGATAAAATTGTAGAATAAGACAATACTCAAGATAAATGAAAGGTATCTATTTCAAATTGTAGCTCAACTGATGAAGTCTAATTAATAGAAACGGTCGTCTTGAGCATTATAACTTTATCTTTATTTTAATTATTGTCAAACTGTAATCAAAACCTCTATTATGAGAAAACAGAGAATTTATATATACTATCAACGTTTCTATATATACTTTAGGGAATATTAGAAACAGAACCTTGGCGATTAAAAGCAAGAGACCAAGATACGCTGAAATCACAAGTGATTTATAAACTTCAAGGTAAGAAAATATTCAAACTGTCAACATACAATAGATAACTATTGAAAAAGGTTGTGATCATGTGTCGTGGAAGGCAGGATATTACTAAACTACACTGTATAAGATCGTGAGTTCGAGTCCAGCCGGCGGCAGGTTGGTTTCCTGTCCTGCGGATGAGACAGTAAAAACCGAGGTCCCGTGTCACAGTAGGTGTCGGCACGTTAAAGAACCCTCACTGCTCAATGGCCATAAGTGCCGAGCAGAGGCCAAAATCCGGAACCCTTCACCGGCATTTGGTGACGTCTTCATATGAGTGAAATATTCTTGAGTGGGACGTTAAACAACAAACAAACTAATTACCGGGTATAGCATATCCCGAAAATAGACATTATAAATCATTGTACACAAAGATCCATTATGTTTCTTTTACTAGTAAATCTCAGTATTGTGAAAGAGTATTTTAAAGAACGAACTAACATATAATATAGGTCTTGGAGCCAATAACACTTACATATTAATTCTATGATATTAAAAATCTCCTAATCTTTTACAGATGATGAAAATATAACAGATTACTTTGATATCGATAAGGATAATGGCACCTTGTACCAAGTTCAATCATTGGTTGAGACAGATTTTGTAACCACTGTGTTACAAATAGAGGTTAGTTTCTGTAAACACGGATGGTTGTGTTCAGTGTATGTTAAACTAGTTACATGGTCACATTTTAGTTTGATAATGCACTGTATTAAATGTATTTTCATAAGATGTTTCGTGAATATTATAAACATAATACCAAAGTTACAATGCTAAAATACCGGACGTGACACCCTTGGATTTTCCGGGGGTCCGACTTTATAAACTTTTTATTAAATTTGTATACGATTCACTGGGCCATCTGGTGGTATCTGTGCTTTTTATAAGATTATTGCTTTTTGTATCCCCCAACATCAGGAGTACAACATATTTCTACCTTTGTTACGGAATGCAGTGAATATGTATTATATCTGTCGTTCTGGTATCTTTCATTTACTTCATACAGTGATCCAGAAGTAGTAACTGAACTGGATAGATTACATGACCAATATGTACTGGTACCAGCAGACAAAGTTGCTTAGTAGAGCTTTTATTTGTAAGACACATTAGTTTTACTATAATATAAAAATATAAAAATTTCAGATACCAAAGTATAAATCAATTGTTTATTAGAATAACTAAGGTTTAATACGAATTCTGGTAATCCTACATACACACGCAGCCAACTTTCAAATGACGAGGTCCTTCAAAATCACGTGTTCGTATTACGCTCTTTAGATGCACCTACAACCGATACTGACTTTGAGCTTCCATATTCATATTTGGTACCTAAACTTCACAACACCCCATATAAGCAAAGGTACATAGCAGGATCCAGCAAATGTTCTATCAATCCTTTATCTTTACCCCTTACCAATATACCGACAGCCGTTAAGGAGAAACCTGAGAAATACTGTAAAGTTGCTTGACCCAGAAGTGGTGTAAATCAGATGTGAATACCGTATTCGACCCATTAACCGCCCATGTCTCAATAAGCGCCCCTCCACCTTTATACATACGATTGAGAATCTTTTCTAGCTGATTGAAATGGAGATATGAACGCGAAAATCTCTCAAGTAACAGTTTACCCGTAGCCCAGCAGCAGAATTATGTTGTTAGGTGTCCACGGTAATAATTACAACAACTTTCCCACTGTGCATGTTGAAAAAATAACTGTTTTACGCCAATTTGAGTATTCATTGGTCACATTAAAGTCCCACCCCTTTTTCCTGATTTTTGTAGCGCCCTGGGCGCTTAATGGTCGAATAACGTACTTAAAAATTCTAAACAACGTTTAGAAAAATCTGAGGTCACACAGGTTTTCTTAAATTCACAGTGTAAAATTCCACATGAAAAATTGAAAGAGAGACTTTTTAGCATCATAGACATCTGGTTTTTTTCACTAAAGATAGTACCCAATAATTTAAATATCTAGTGATTGGCTATCAGGATACTTATTTTGTCTAACACCAGTATGATTCTAAACATAACTACACTGAAGTTGATATAAAAAAGATGCTGGAATTTCTAATATACAATATATTTGTAATATTCGGAGACGTGATCTTTCCACAAACTGTCAGCATTCCTTTTGGGAACCGATTGTGCCCCTTTATTTGCTAACCTGTTCCTCTATTCACACGAAGCAGACTCCATTCATAAACTGTTGAATAAAAAGAAGATAAAGCTAGCGGTGGCCTTTAATTTGACATTTAGATATATCAACGACGTTTTGTCAAATAATAATGGCGATTTTCATACATATGTCAATGCAATATATCCCAAACAAACTAGAACTAGAAATTAAAATGCAACAGATTCAAACACACAAGCGTCATACTTAAATATTTTACATATTATAGACATAAACGGGACATTAACAACTAAGGCGTATGATAAACGCGACGATTTTGGCTTTCCCATCGTAAATTTTCCAATTTAAATAGTAATATCCCACAATCACCTGCATGTGTCGTTTATACTTCACAAATGAGCCGATATGCCAGGCCTGTTTAACATATGAACATTTCATATACAGATGTAAACTACTCACTGACAAGTTATTGACACAGGGATAATGAAAAACGTGTTTGATGTCAAGGTTCCGCAAATTTTACGGTCGATATAATAGTCTTCTTTGGGATTACTCTGTTTCACTATTAAAATGTTTACTTGCCTGTTCGATAGGGGTTGTTGTCGTTCCCCACGTATGTCATTAGGATTTGACTTTGAACACACGGTGGGTGTTTCCGGTCAATAGGGGATGCTTACTCCTCCATGGCATCTGATCCTACCTCTTGTTTTCCAGAGGTCCGTGTTTGTCATTTTTTTACCTTCGTACCTATATCCCAGACATCATAAAGATTTATACTTTGGTATCTGAGATTTTTGTATTGTTATATCTGGTTCAACCTGTAGCCATATCCCTGCCAATTAGGAATGTAGGGGAACTATACAATTCCTGGTCAAATATCATAAATAAAAATGTTGTAAACAGAAATGGAATTCTATTGAAACACATTTGAGTATTTTCCTATGTTCTTTAGGCTGTAGAAATTGATTGCAACAGAACAATATATGCCAATATCACAGTCAATGTTACAGATAGAGGTAACTATGATTTATTATAATTCTTACTATTTTTATGTCATAATCATACTATAAAATTTGAGATGTTATTCTGATTTGTTGTAAATTAAATATACATATTTTGAAATATGACCATTGTTTAATTGATAAGGATGTGCAATATATATCATAAGGATATGCAATATCTATTATAAAATGTACATTTTGAAATATTTACACCCTCGTTCTTGGCGCGAAGAAGGGTGTCGCAAGCTTGGTCCTTTACACCGCCAAAAACTTGGGCTGTGTCATGTATAAACTATTTTGTCCGTTCACTCGTTCCTGTAAAGTAAACTACAAAATGTAATGTATTTAATCTTCAGATGAAACATCACGTATAAGAAACCGAAAAATTTAATAGATGTTAAAGTAAAACAGCATAGGACATACTGCGAAACAATGTCCACGTAATATGATTGTATTATAGCAAGTACTAAATTATCTGTTTCTCCATCTGTTTTGATAAAGGGTTTGTCCGTTTTCGTTTTGTTCTGATATTCCGTTGATATGTCTCTCTGTACTATCGGTCTTGTCAATTTGTAGGTAAATTTGTCTGTCTGTGTGTCAACAGCCTGAACATTCTGTATAATGACATAACATAATGGTTTTAGGCACAAGTAATCTTCATTTAATGCACTTTAACACACACAGACAGGAACAGGTATATGCCTTGATAGTAGTCTTAAAACATCATCTTGATCTTATCTATCGTAACAGTTTTGTTTGAGATTAGATTTAAGATAGGCACTTCATATATGCACTTGTACTAATATTAGTGTTGGTTTCTTGTTGTATTTTTACCATTTTATACATAATGATAAAGAATGTGAAAAAATGTTACTCAATTAACTCGTTCACCCCTAAAGACACGCTTTAACTAGTCTAAGTCATTGATTCAAAGAAAAGTCCATTGTTTTTTCGGGGGTTGATGAGTGAATCCCTGTATTTGCGTATTACTATTGGTCATATGTGATTGAGATTGGGATTAAGCTTCAAATTAAAAATATGTGTATAATGTTGACTGGCAGTCATCTGAAGTATCTATAAATCAAGTCAGTTATAACTATGTAACTTTTCATAAATCGAGACTTTATAAATGAGCGCGATTTGATTTCAAACCAACTTCAACTGAATGCAAATGGACATCTGCTACCGTGAGTATTGAAAAAGGTAAGATCATCCATATGATTACTGTGGCTAACAAAATTCACCCAGATGAGAGAAATTATTCCTTTTCTTTATTTGTTATATATATATAATTCAGTGTACTTAACTGTTGTTTTCTTTCGACAAAACTGCACTCATAGGTGCTGGACTGACAACTGACAACCAAAATGTATGTAATACTATCTTTCTTTATTTTCTGTCATTTAAGTCAACTTTGTTAGTTTTGAGTGGAAAGTGTATTTTGTCACAAAAGATCAATGGATATTATGTAAAGTATATGTAAATATTTTATAAAAGTGAAACAAAACTTTGTAATGTGTTAATATCCATGCTTGCATTTTCATAATCAATTTGTATTTCATGTATAATGTATAATGCAATTGAATATTAATGATTAGCAGCAAATGTTGAATGAATAGATTCTATTCTACGGATATAGAATTGGATATTAGCCTTCAGTAAGAATTTCTCTGTTTACGACGTGAAAAATGAGGGAAAACATTTGTTTTATTGAAAACATCTGATCATCGAGAAAGGAATTTCGCGCACTGGTGTTGTTTTACATATCGCTAAAAACTTTTGACTTATATTGAGATGTCACCAGCTTTAGGTGAAATCCTACAAATTTTGATGTGTGCTATGGACGATGGCAATGCAGTGACTCGTGACTTTCACTTCGTGAGCGTTTGGTGTTTGACAGTCACTGTCTAAAGACTTTGGTATGACTTGGTACCGGTAATCGAACTCGGGACCTTCCGCTAACGTTCCACCACTAGATCGTCGCAAGCAGTGAACATTCCACCACTAGAACTTCGCAAGCGGTGATACGAACATTCCACCACTAGACCTCCGCAAGCGGTGAGACGAACGTTCCAGCACTAGACCATCATAAGTAGTTTGTATCTTTGATTACAACTGATTATATCTGATTTATTTGAAAAGTTGCCTGTTTCAGGATGCGATACTGAAAACCATTACAGTTTGAGAAGACAAAAAGAAAGTACACATCAAGTGTCACGATAGCTATATATCATATTGCATCCATAAAGTAAGGCTTTTTCCTCTTTTCAATTGTAAAGATAAATATATGAATAGAATACACGAAAGAAGTGTAATTTACCTGTCAATATATTGTATCTGTAAGGTGTACCAATTTTTTATATTTTATATTCTTTGTAGGCTGTGTAGAAAGAGCTATATTTGTTTGGAAAATCGAATGCAAAAAATTGAGTTTTATAGTGTTTCAAAGAAATGACATCAAGTAGTGTCAGTTTATATGTGAAGTGTACAAAACAGAATTCAAAACAATATTTCCATTTGCATAACAAGCAAGGAGTAGTCTCTTGAAGAAGATCATCATCAAGTGCGTAGACGCGTCAGATATGATAGCCTTCTTTTGAAGATTCACATGTTACGTTACTTACGGTAGGTTAAGTACTTTATTGCTGTCCAAGACATACGTATAAATTAATGGTGTTTATGTTACAGTGGCGATATTTATGCATCTTACATGTCACATAAGTATATAACATACAATGATTAACATTATTCATAGCATAATGGAGGGCGAGGTGAAACCGAGCTTTCCATGGACTTTGATCAACCCGATGCTTCTGTTGACGGTTAGTAAACAACCTTAACAACTGTTGTTGAGGACAATATTTTCATTTTGGAAATGACTTATACCGCCGCTTCAGACTGAAATGTGCATCGTATCTACCGATCTGTCGTCTATATTTGCTATTGACCGTACATAGATCCATTGACGGCAGTCACGTAACTCTTCCTAACCAATGAAATGGTTACATTTCATTCAGAGACAAAATTACGGGACCATTCTTATATGTCTTGGCAAATTGCACGGCTAAATAGAAATTGTATTTGATGGTGTATCAGAACGTAACAAATGCAAATGTGTAGGGGTATTATATTAGACACCATTATATCTATTTGAGACGTCATAGTATTCAAAGAGCATACTGTCACAAAATTGGATTGACCACATTCAGTATTGATTTTATTCATAGATGAAACACATGAACGAATATATTGCAACCATATTTTTATTTCCTGTCAGTTTCCCAATAATATACATGAACACAATTTAAAAAAGTATTAAAATATAGAACCTCTTAAAAAGAAATATAATAGTATGCTGTATGTTGTATACACTTATTCTCTCTCTCACATTTCCATATATACATTCTACCATTAGTATGAAACAAATATGTTTACATTTATCCCCTCAGTTATATAAAGCGTGATAATATATCATATAGCTCATACTTTTAAAAAAAGTCTATGGTGATTTGGTTTGAGAGATTTTGATAAAAGGTTGTAAATGAATGAGTGAAGGAAGGTGAAACTAGAGAGTTCTATCATGTTCGTACTTTTTGGTAAAACCCCTGGAAAATCAAAAAGTGGGAATTAAATATTACTTAAGGTATCAGTTTAAGTTAATTTGACATAAGAAGCAATTGAACAGGGGATGCTTACTCCTCCATAGCACCTGATCCCACCTCTTGGTTTCCAGAGGTCCGTGTTTGTCCATTTTTACCGGATTTGTATCTATGTCCTGGGCATTCTATTGATTTATACTTTGGTATCTGAGATTTTTAATATTATAGTATCAATGGCACAAAATTCTAATTTTGAATATGAGATAATCTTAACACAGAAATCCTATTTCCACTTTGAAACAATCTCAACACAAAATTCTGATTTTGATTTGAGATAATCTGAACACGGGATTCTTTTTTCACTTTTAGATAATATCAATGTAGAAGTCTAACTTTCACTTTGAGAAAATCTCAACACGGAAGTCTTACTTTCACTTTGAGAAAATCTCCACACAGGATTCTTCTTTTTTTCATTTTTAGATAATATCAATGTAAAAAAGTCTAACTTTCACTTTATTTTTGTTGAGAAACACAGGTAAGTGTTCGACGTGATTTTATTCAACCTCTCGCTAGTACAGATATACAATGACGAGCATTACAACCAGTCCGCCTTTTAAACCTGTTGTTTGACTTATTTACAAGTATGTCTGCTGTGTGGTGAAATGAAGTGGGAATGTTTCCAAAAAAAATTTTTTCAACACAATTTATTTACTTCCTAGTTCAGTTTTAACAATAACAAGATCTAATTCTGATATAAGCCTAAGATTGCTTGGCGACAACACATCTCCAAGGTCATTCTAATTTAAATACTAAATGTCACCTGATATTTACGTAACAATCATCCGAGACATTTCAATATACATGTACTGCTGTAAAATTGAGGACATGTTTACACAGAACACCGCTCCTGTGCACATATAATTAATATACTACTTTTCAAGGCAGCAAGTCAATACAGCTTAAAACCGACCCTACAATTAACCCAAATATACCCTCAGTGTTAGTGATTATGTTTGCTTCATGTTTAGAAATATCATCTTCTTAAAACTGCGATGATGACGATGATAATGATGATGATGATGATGATGATGATTGTGATGATGATGAATACATGGCCTGCTATTGCAGTATATACCTCGTTCTCTGGTTCTGGATGATCTCCCCTGTCATCTTTATATTCGTTATCCATCATTTGCTATCATATAAATCAGATTTGTTTTCAATGCTCAATTAGACATATCACTGACAGGAGAGACAGCCATAAACACATTTTATCAATTTAAAGAACATTGTCCCACGATCGGAATTGAAACGTTTGTGTATTAACCCCACGTCAACATTTACTCAGGCAACCACTTTGTAAACACGTGCAATTGCGTAAGGGAATTCTTAGTGACCGAACAACATAAATATACAAAGGCAAGTCGTGCAGCACCATTTAGCAACAATGAAAGACAATCAGATGGACTATGGCGTAACTGTTGATTGATCACGAACAGATTGAAAAACATTTTTACTATCCAGGTCTGGCACAATTCCATAAGGACGTAAATGATATAGTAAATAGTCTATTAAATACATATCAGCCGGTGACATATAGTGGAAACTGATACTGTAATCACTACAACAACCAATACCCTGAAACAGACAACGTGTATATTATAAAAAAATAAGAAAAATAAGGTGTAAATTCCATATGCTGAAATCAGATAAATGTTAAAATATCTATACAACTAAGCACGTTTTGTATAGGCATATACTTTTGCGAAGTCAATATCATGGATATATTTGAAATTATCAAATATAAATATCTCTAAAGCTGTCAGATTTCAGTATGAGACTTGTAGCCATTATGCGGAGAATATTCTACTATCCTGCTACTGCATCTACTTGTTCTACTACTACTACTACTACTAACACTACTACTACTACTACTACTAACACTGCTACTACTACTACTTCTTCTACCACTACTACTACTACTACTATTACTACTACTACTACTACAACTTCTACTACTATGTCTACTTGTTCTACAACATTTACTTGTTCTACTACTACTACTACTACTACTACTTCTACTGCATCTACTTGTTCTACAACTACTACTATTACTACTACTACTATGTCTACTTGTTCTACAACATTTACTTGTTCTACTACTACTACTACTACTACTACTATTACTGCTACTACTACTACTGCATCTACGTGTTCTACTACTGCTACTACTTCATGTACGTGTTCTACTACTACTACGTTTACTTGTTCTACTACTACTACTTCTGCGTCTACTTGTTCTGCTACTACTACCACAACAATAACTACTACTACTTATACTACTACTACTGCGTCTACTTACTCTACTTCTACTACTAGGTGCTGTAGCAACTTCTAACTCTAATAACACCACTGCTTCTGTCGCCGCTGCTCCTACGTCTACTTGTTCTACTAGTTACTACTACTAATTCTACTATGTCTACTTGTTCTACTACTACTACTACTACTACGTTTACTTGTTCTGCTACTAATACTAGCTACTGTGGCAACATATACCTCTACTAACATCACTGCTGCCGTCGCTGCTGCTATTATTACTACTACTGCTATTAGCTGCTGTGGCAAATTCTACCTGTACTAACACCACTGCTTCTGTCGCCGCTGCTACTACTACTACTGCATCTACGTGTTCTACTACTGCTACTACTACTACTACTTCATGTACGTGTTCTACTACTACTACTACTACGTTTACTTGTTCTGCTACTACTACCACAACAATAACTACTACTACTTATACTACTACTACTGCGTCTACTTACTCTACTTCTACTACTAGGTGCTGTAGCAACTTCTAACTCTAATAACACCACTGCTTCTGTCGCCGCTGCTCCTACGTCTACTTGTTCTACTACTGTTACTACTACTAATTCTACTATGTCTACTTGTTCTACTACTACTACTACTACTACTACTACGTTTACTTGTTCTGCTACTAATACTAGCTACTGTGGCAACATATACCTCTACTAACATCACTGCTGCCGTCGCCGCTGCTATTATTACTACTACTGCTATTAGCTGCTGTGGCAACTTCTACCTGTACTAACACCACTGCTTCTGTCGCCGCTGCTACTACTACTACTACTACTACTACTACTACTACTAGCTACTTTGGTGACTTCAACCTCTACTAACACCACTGCTGCTCTCACCGCTGCTATTATTACTACTTCTGCTACTAGCTGTTGTGGCAACTTCTACCTGTACTAACACCACTGCTGCTGTCGCCGCTGCTATTATTACTACTACTACTATTAGCTGCAGTGGTGTGCTTCTACCTCTATTAACAACCCTGCTGCTGTCGCCGCTGCTATTATTATTACTACTACTACTACTACTATTAGCTGCAGTGTTGACTTCTACCTCTATTAACAACTCTGCTGCTGTCGCCGCTGGTAATATTACTTAATAGTACTATTACCTTTCTGGGTTTATGTGCACTGTAGTCAAAAAACCATGCTGGATGATTCCCTTCTAGGTGAGCAATAGGTACAAAGGGATGGAATGTCTCTCTATCGTATATATCTAGAGATTCTCCGGCTACAATACCAAGTTTTTGCATACACTTGCCTATCTCTGCATCTTCTGAACCCCCATCTTGACGGCATAATAAAGGATTACGTAAACCAACTGTCACAAATTTGTATAAAGCTTTGTTGCTTAATACATAACCGGCCCCTCCACTAAAGTACCCTTGTTTTATAAACTTTTGGAACTTGTGTCCAAAATACTGTAACTTTTGTGGATCATGATGATACAGAAAATATCTCAAGTTTTCTACTACGACATATGTATCGTCGTCTGCTTTTAGGAACCAATCAAACTGATTTCCGTAGTGTTCATAACAGTAACGGAAGGCTTGTACTGTTTTCCCCGTCAAATGTTCTCTGCCCTCTGATACGTTTAATCCAATAGTTGGGAATGATGTATTGGTAACACTGCTAAAGAATATATATTTATTACATCTTTTGGCCCAAGTGTTTTTGACGGCCGTTGCTTTCTTTGCCAAATTTTTGGGTGCTGTCATTATCCAGCAGAGCACGCGCACTTTCCTTTCTAACTGCTTTGCTTTTCTATCGTTGACACCTACAAATGTAGAAATATTAACATTGATATATCTTGTGTACAGTTTCATATTAAGTAACATATACCTGAAACAAAGATAAGCAAATAATCACTGTAGTCAACAATACAACAATATTATTTAATGTTAAATGTTACCTCACATTACCATCACTCTATTGTCTATTTTCGAGAATACAAAGTTTATGTCGAGTATGTCTTTTTGTCATACACTCATTGCGACAAATATGGAACTGGTAGTAGTCAGTATTCCATGTCAATATGTCTCACAGCAGTCAGAATTCCTTGTCAATGTCTCACAGTAGTCAGATTTCCTGGTCAATATGTCTCGCAGTAGTCAGAATTCCTGGTCAATATGTCTCACAGTAGTCAGAATTCCTTGTCAATGTCTCACAGTAGTCAGAATTCCTGGTCAATATGTCTCACAGTAGTCAGAATTCCTTGTCAATGTCTCACAGTAGTCAGAATTCCTGGTCAATATGTCTCACAGTAGTCAGAATTCCTGGTCAATATGTCTCACAGTAGTCAGAATTCCTGGTCAATATGTCTCACAGTAGTCAGAATTCCTTGTCAATGTCTCACAGTAGTCAGAATTCCTGGTCAATATGTCTCACAGTAGTCAGACTTCCTGGTCAATATGTCTCGCAGTAGTCAGAATTCCTGGTCAATATGTCTCACAGCAGTCAGAATTCCTGGTCAATATGTCTCACAGTAGTCAGAATTCCTGGTCAATGTCTCACAGCAGTCAGAATTCCTGGTCAATATGTCTCACAGTAGTCAGAATTCCTGGTCAATATGTCTCACAATATTCAGAATTCCTTGTCAATGTCTCACAGTAGTCAGAATTCCTTGTCAATGTCTCACAGTAGTCAGAATTCCTAGTCAATATGTTTCACAGTAGTCAGAATTCCTTGTCAATGTCTCACAGTAGTCAGAATTCCTGGTCAATATGTCTCACAGTAGTCAGAATTCCTTGTCAATGTCTCACAGTAGTCAGAATTCCTGGTCAATATGTCTCACAGTAGTCAGAATTCCTGGTCAATATGTCTCACAGTAGTCAGAATTCCTGGTCAATATGTCTCACAGTAGTCAGAATTCCTTGTCAATGTCTCACAGTAGTCAGAATTCCTGGTCAATATGTCTCACAGTAGTCAGACTTCCTGGTCAATATGTCTCGCAGTAGTCAGAATTTCTGGTCAATATGTCTCACAGCAGTCAGAATTCCTGGTCAATATGTCTCACAGTAGTCAGAATTCCGGGTCAATATGTCTCACAGTAGTCAGAATTCCTGGTCAATGTCTCACAGCAGTCAGAATTCCTGGTCAATATGTCTCACAGTAGTCAGAATTCCTGGTCAATATGTCTCACAGTATTCAGAATTCCTTGTCAATGTCTCACAGTAGTCAGAATTCCTGGTCAATATGTCTCACAGTAGTCAGAATTCCTTGTCAATGTCTCACAGTAGTCAGAATTCCTGGTCAATGTCTCACAGCAGTCAGAATTCCTGGTCAATATGTCTCACAGTAGTCAGAATTCCGGGTCAATATGTCTCACAGTAGTCAGAATTCCTGGTCAATGTCTCACAGCAGTCAGAATTCCTGGTCAATATGTCTCACAGTAGTCAGAATTCCTGGTCAATATGTCTCACAGTATTCAGAATTCCTTGTCAATATGTCTCACAGTAGTCAGAATTCCTTGTCAATATGTCTCACAGTATTCAGAATTCCTTGTCAATGTCTCACAGTAGTCAGAATTCCTGGTCAATGTCTCACAGCAGTCAGAATTCCTTGTCAATGTCTCACAGCAGTCAGAATTCCTGGTCAATGTCTCACAGCAGTCAGAATTCCTGGTCAATATGTCTCACAGTAGTCAGAATTCCGGGTCAATATGTCTCACAGTAGTCAGAATTCCTTGTCAATATGTCTCACAGTAGTCAGAATTCCTTGTCAATATGTCTCACAGTATTCAG
This sequence comes from Atrina japonica, assembly GCA_030159075.1. Taxonomy (NCBI): domain Eukaryota; kingdom Metazoa; phylum Mollusca; class Bivalvia; order Pterioida; family Pinnidae; genus Atrina; species Atrina japonica. The sequence continues at coordinate 185,990 of BROG01000967.1, forward strand.
AATTCCTTGTCAATGTCTCACAGTAGTCAGAATTCCTGGTCAATATGTCTCACAGTAGTCAGAATTCCTTGTCAATGTCTCACAGTAGTCAGAATTCCTGGTCAATGTCTCACAGCAGTCAGAATTCCTGGTCAATATGTCTCACAGTAGTCAGAATTCCGGGTCAATATGTCTCACAGTAGTCAGAATTCCTGGTCAATGTCTCACAGCAGTCAGAATTCCTGGTCAATATGTCTCACAGTAGTCAGAATTCCTGGTCAATATGTCTCACAGTATTCAGAATTCCTTGTCAATATGTCTCACAGTAGTCAGAATTCCTGGTCAATATGTCTCACAGTATTCAGAATTCCTTGTCAATGTCTCACAGTAGTCAGAATTCCTGGTCAATATGTCTCACAGTAGTCAGAATTCCTTGTCAATGTCTCAGAGTAGTCAGAATTCCTGGTCAATGTCTCACAGTAGTCAGAATTCCTGGTCAATATGTCTCACAGTAGTCAGAATTCCTTGTCAATGTCTCACAGTAGTCAGAATTCCTGGTCAATATGTCTCACAGTAGTCAGAATTCCTTGTCAATGTCTCACAGTAGTCAGAATTCCTGGTCAATATGTCTCACAGTAGTCAGAATTCCTTGTCAATATGTCTCGCAGTAGTCAGAATTCCTTGTCAATGTCTCACAGTAGTCAGAATTCCTGGTCAATATGTCTCACAGTAGTCAGAATTCCTGGTCAATATGTCTCACAGTAGTCAGAATTCCTGGTCAATATGTCTCACAGTAGTCAGAATTCCTGGTCAATATGTCTCACAGTACAAGTCACCCATAAATGTCAAAGTGTCAACAATTATAAATAATTTCAGTAGCATGAATGTAAAATTTCCAAATTTAATTTTGATTAATTATACACTGCTCCTTATTCTGACATTAAAAACTATGGGTTTTTGTCAAGCTGTTGTTTCATTAATAACAAACCAAAACGGGTGGGGTAATAACTTTTTCAGTCCATCTTATTCAGCATCTCAACTATGGAAACGTTATGGGGCACTCTTATGAATATCGTTATTAGTCCCCTACCGGTGAAACCTGGAGGACTATTCGTTTTGTCTGCGTACATCCGTCCGTCCCTCCGAAACCTTTGCTTAAGATTTTATTTTTTCAATGGTTCACAATTTATTTTATAATAGTATTAGGATGCTGATACTTTGCATAGAGGTTTTTTAGGGGTCGAACATTAATGTTGGAGAGTAAACTGGAAAAATATTTTAATTATTTTCTTCTTTTTTTGACATGATAATGACTTGAAATTTCAGACACGGTTTCTTATTATGATGGACTTTCATATATGTAACGAGGTTTCTGCCGTTTGAATATGAGCATTATTGGCCATCCAACCCATTAGTGTTACACAAGACCTACAGATTTCCTTTGCCATCACCAATCAAGCCAAGGCTGGAGTTAACATAGGGGACGGTAGGGGACATGTATTGGTTCATCAATACTCTCAAATATAATTTGCACAAAGTTTTAAAGTCTTGGAAAACTTGCCTTCATGTTTATGTCCATGTTCCATTTGAATCGGATCACCAGAACCCCGGAAGTTTTCATAATCCAAACTGTCATAATCCCAGGACATTGCATCATCTAGGTATTCAATAAAATGATGTTATTTTTAAAATAACTAAATGTTAGTATTAATCTTTACCATCATCTTATATATCAACAAATGTTTTCCCTGACATTATCTTAACGGATGTGAATTACGATTATCTAGGTCCTGTTTATGTTCTTAATCGTTGGCGAGAAAATGGTATTAATAGTTAAAGATTTTTGTCCAACAAAACGCTTTTCGAAATGAATTACAACATATGTAATTTATATACATAGACAAGCAGTGTATGGAATATCGCGACACCATTACCAGGTTCATGCAGTGAGTGAATGTGTTGCATAGTAATAGCAATATTGCACACAATTTTAACCAAAACTCTGCTATCCCCATATGTACCAGGAGCTATCTATGGGATAACAGATCGTATCTCTGAATATCACCATGTATCCAGGGTTACGGGTCAGCTAGATACCGCCATATTTCATATGATAATAATGCAAACTGGACTTAACTACAAAATCAGTTATGGACCGCACGAGGCTGGAGCTCTCTCTGACTAGCAACGAAATACATTGTGATTGAAATTGATAGAGTCAGTACTCCACAATGAGGCCCACGTCGCTATATAATTTTAGTGTTGCATACTCCCATCACTATCACAATATCGAGTTAAATCTTTAGTTCGCATTTTGCTGATAACCACACACTTGACTTGAGAGTAACAAGTGAAAGTGTGTCATTTGTGATATCTCAACTATTTGATTGTTTTACAAGTTTATGGTACTGAAGCACCTTTGAACAGGGAACAACATTTAGTGAAGAAATACTTCGTAAACTGACTGAAATACGAACTAAGTATTTGTGTAACTAAGGAATGTTATATTGACACTCACTTTGTCTATCGTAATTCTGGAACGCCATGAAGATAGTGGTAAAACTGAATGTAAAACAGACAATGCCAAACAGCAACTGAACTCGCTTACGTCGAGAAATTTCCAGATCCATTCTAGTCTGGTTCGGCTATATAGAGGTCCGAAAATATCCCTGGAACCTTACCATTGTAGTTCTAAAATAAAACAAAAAATATAGATTATTTACATATGACTGTGTCACAGGTATTTTCAATAAACTTGTCAAGTATACATATACACACTCTCTCTCTCTCTCTCTCTCTCTCTCTCTCTCTCTCTCTCTCTCTCTCTCTGAAATAGAAAATGTTATCCTTACCAATGTACTTACATTGGTATCTGATTATAAAATCAGCTACAGCTAAGGCTTCTAGTTTCCCCAGAGCATCAGTTGGATTGCTGTCGTACACACATTGTGTCCTTAAGCTAAAGTTTGTCAGCTTATCCAATTGTAAAAGGAAACCAGATTTCGCCTCTTTGCGGATACATCATGAGAAATTTATGTATTATCTCTTATCTGGTTAGCATCTGGTTATCATATCAATAGTCATTTAACCTTGTTAGGCTTGTGGTTACGTTTGATTCCCATTGGCTACAAGCTGAATTACAGCACGTGACAACTGAAAGACAACTAAATGTCGTAAGTGGTAATAACTTCTGAGCCATTGGCCCAGTAGACTGGCACTGAAAGTCAGTTGATGATAGCTAGTAAGATACATATATCTAATAAACTACACGTACCTTGACCAGCAGTTGTATAGTTGCCGTTTTGAGACGTTTTACAACAGTAACATACAGGACAAATTTGACCAGAAGGTCAGTAGTTGGCTAGCTGTCGTTTTGTGACGTTTGACAACAACAGTAACATACAGGACAAATTTGACCAGAAGGTCAGTAGTTGGCTAGCTGTCGTTTTGTGACGTTTGACAACAACAGTAACATACAGGACGAATGGCCAGCAGTTGGCTAGCTGTCGTTTTGTGACGTTTGACATCAATAGTCATATACAGGACGAATGACCAGTAGTTAGCGAGTTGTCGTTTTGTGAAGCTGAACTCATTTTTAATTTATTAGAAATTGAAAATTATTAAAGGACATATAAGTAAAAATGAAGAATTACCAATTAACAATCAAAGCTCAAGTCCATTAGAACACGACGAATTAGATGTGCAGTGGTCTCAACATGAAGAACAATTGCGAATCGCAAACGGGATAGGACCAGGTGTCCGGAAAGAGTCAGTATCCTCTGCTGGCATGCCACACCCGTCGCAAATGTTCCATGGAAACCTTTCCAGTACGATGAACGGGTCAAATTCAGTGAAAAGTTTGATGAAGAGATCAAGTTCGTAACCGTGTAGTTGTAAACGATTTCATATAGAAATGGATTTAAATTTTTACCCACTGTGTCTGTTTTCACACTTAGTATGTGCTACAACACATAAACGGTACATAGTTTATTTTCTGCCGTTTTACTACAAAGATATACGCTTCGATTATTTTGCAATAAATCGTTCAAAATCACATTTTCTATTCAATTTGAAACAACATATCGGTGTGATAGCTTTGTTTAAATCAATCGGATAACATAAATGTAATATTAGACACACTTAGCCCACCCACCCCGATATATTTCAAATTCGGTTTTAAATCGGTATAGCTTTTCCCAGTTAAGTCTAATTAACCATGAATACAGGTTTTATCAACACCATTTCAATGTAACCCTATTCAAATGATTACCCAATATAATATACAAAATTACAAAGTAGTTCCTTTTAATAAGTTTTACGAAAGCCACATGTCTGTCGTTTTACTAAACGTTTTACTCATCGATTAATTTTTTATTTTATCGTTCAAAATAAAATGGCCAAATGAGATATTTATACATAAAATATTGTTTTACTATATATTAAATAGCGACAATATACCGGACAATCTTTGCCCTTAAAATATCTTTATTCCCACGATTTTTGTCGGCATAGCCTTTTCCGCTTACAAATTTTAACCGACACCGGGCATAAATTTATCGTGTGCCGTTTTACTTTTTAATACCAGTTAGTGATATCACTCTTTTGAATAGGTGATATTACTTATTCGAGTAGGTGATATCACTCATTCGAATAGATGATATCACTTTTATAAATTCTAAAGTGATATCACTTATACGAATGAATGATATCACCTATTCAAATTAATGAGTGATATCACCTACTCGACTAAGTGATATCACTTATTCGATTAAGTGATATCACCTATTCGAATAGGTGATATCACTTATGAATCAATGCCAATTAATGTTCCATAAACAAAAATAAAATATATTCCTGTGTCTAACAAATATATGACTTGTGTCATCTTGGGCATTATAAATTATTTATTTTTCTTTTTGTTTCCTTAAATTTGGTCCAAAGAATTATATAGGGTGTTTTAAGTTCAACCACTTTTAAAACAATTTTGTGCGGAAATCGGACCCAAGTTCAAAAAGGCAGGAGTCGGCGGTATGGTTTCGGTGGCTCTGTCTGCTTTTAATGCTAAACTCCGTTCAAATCATACAACAGGCACGGGATATGATTCCGATTCTGCAGCGCTGCGCTCTTATCACGATACCGTAATATCGTCCTTTGTGCTTTGTTCTTCAATATATATAGGCCTGGTGATATTCACTGCAGATCTACATTTATGGAAGAGATGGGGAGCATAAGGTTTTTACTGTTTCCAAACTTGAATAAGTGATATCACTTATTCGAATGAGTGGTATCACTTATTCGCTTTGTAAAGTGATATTACCTAATAAAAAGTATTCGAATAGGTGATATCACCTATAAAACGTATAAAGTGATATCTTCTATTTGAAAGAGTGATATCACCTATTCGAAAGAGTGATATCACTTATATGAATAGGTAATATCATTTATTCGTTTTTATAAGTGATATCACGTAATCGTATAAGTAATATAACTCTTTCGAATATGTGATATCACTCTTTCAAATAGGAGATATCACTTATTCGGTATTCCAGTGGGTGATATACCCATACGAAAGAGAGGTATCACTAACTGGTATTAAAAAGTAAAACGGCGCCCCATATAAATTAGACTGAATATTTAAACATATACACAGACATATAAAACGTCTAAGGGTACACGCTGTGCAAAGGATCTCGCTTTAAACTGTTATGGTGTTTACTGTGTAGGTGTTGGTGTACATATTTTACCGATTTCCCTATACATTTCTTACTAGTAAAGTTCATAAATGCAGCGATAATCAGTCAACAAGATACCTTTGTGTCTTTACTACTGCCTTATAGATATACATTCTACATTGTTTTGTGTTATAAAACATGTATTTGAGATAACATAATCAGAGATGATCTTACATGTCTAACACATGTATTCAGTAGGTGTTTGCTACTTTCAAATAAGATATTTGCGGATATTTCGACCAGATTCCTGTTTAGTGATTTCCGCCATTCATATTAGTTAATCTACTGTAACTTTAAAAACAAACCATAACTGAACTGCACAGCAAACTAAATGCGTATTATTTAATTCTTTTTTCAATACAATTTGTTCCCGTGAGACGTAATATCAAACATTTTTACTTACATTAACGACAGTGGCAACAACTTCCGACAACTTCACAAACTTTAATCCTAACCTGTGTATTTACAAATAAACACACCCGGGTTCGTTAAGGTACACACAATGTCTGTTTTAAATTGTTGAGTCTTTTGAAATATTTCGAAACAGTTAAAATGTTGTTGATGAAAGCCTGGATAAGATACCATGCTTTGAAATTACGTCTCTCAATATTGAATGATCATTTACCTGTGACGATAGAATAACGAGTGATCAACAAAATCTTGTTTTTACACGCATGACTGCCATTTTGGAATATTGCAAATGTATTTTTATATTCGTTCAGTCACGTGATTGACACGTCTCTGGATGCCCAAGGTAATTTCGTCTACCTTTTAATTCAATGTGTACATTGTAATTTCAATCCACCAGTAGTTGCCTGTTTGGTGTACGTAATACAACATAGGTACAGGGTTTGCGGGAATTTACAAGCTTACTGAAAAGCTGTGTAAGTCGACCGTGAAACATTGTGACTGGTCATACGTGAGTTTATAGACGATTGTTGAATGTAAGCATATCTAAAACAGAGGAGGTTTTCTGTTTACTTTTGGTGGGAGTGTTGTGTACAAATGTTTAACAACTGATTATCTGTATTGTAAAAATATTTTTGACTAAAGTGAATTGTATCAAGTTGGATTTACAACTGAACTTGTGCACTAGTCAGCACAATGCCAAAATACAACAAAAAACACATGTATAAAAATCATATAGTTGATTGTTGTTTCGCTTTCATCTATTATCACACCAGTGTCGTAAATTCTTTTCTCAAACTTTTTCTATAATTCTATGTAGTTTTCCAAAAGTCAAGGTTGATCTCAATTTGTCCACATGTTCGTGCATTGCAAGGTTGGAAAAGTTGTCATCAATACTGCAAGTTATTGGTACAAAAAGGTAAAATAAATTCATGTACTGAAGCAAATTCACAATACAAAATGTTATCATTCTCCTTGACGATGATATTAACTATATATATATATATATATATATATATATATATATATATATATATATATATATATATATATATATATATATATATATATATATATATATCATGTTTCATTAAGGCAATGACGTATGAATTGACCCAAAGTTTTCAATAACAACGCGCAATTTCATAACTTTTTGTGTGTCCCTCTTGTATACAATGGGAACCCTTGATTATTTCATAGCATACACCCTTCATAATTTAGTCGCCGTACGTGCGAGTTCTCCTGGAAATTTGACCCGGGAAAAGCTCCCCAGACAGAATATCTCTCTCACCACGCCTCCTCCTTCGATAATAGCCATTGTCCGATTCACATAAGATGGAGGGGCGGAGTAACCTTTTGATTACCATATGGATTATAATGCTCACTTTTCAGTTATGACAAGAGGGGAAAACGTTTTATCCCTCAGTGGATAATCTTATATACAATGACAAGTAGGAAAGATTACACTAGTCGTTGTTATTTTTAATTTTATGCTTTATTACCTAAATTTAAACTCGTCAAGGTAAAAAAGGGATTAACAAGACACCATACCATATGGACCCAATGTTTATTTAGATACACTCAAGCCTTTATCGATTTTTTTAAGTGAATGGAATCCGGAAAGAAGAGAGAGATTCTATCTCAGGGTAGTTTTTGTGCCTGATAAAAAAATTATATAGAACATTTAAACAGGGTCTACGAACGATCATCGAAAAAATTACTTATTTCATAAATAATGTGTTTCTTTCCATGCCTTTTTGTGCTACAGCACTGATAAGAACACTTGACAGCGCATCATATCTGTTAATATATACATCTATGCAGAATTTCTTCGCCGATGGAACGTGCATTGGATACATACCGTATATTGTGGTCATAAATTCATCACAGTTTTCACTGGTGGGATATTCTGACCAGTTATTAGTTTGAAATACAGGTAAAAGTACAAGTGGGATGTTCTGATTTCTTCTCATTTTATGTTATAAAATTAAAATAAGTGTATCTTTGGAACTTCTCTGTTTCGGTCATTACCTGTTTTGCTTACGTTTTGTTGTCTTTGTTTAGCTTCCCATTACCCATTATATGTGATAGGTCGGTATATTTACTACCTATATTGATGAAAAATACAAAACTAATTCCCACATAATGAATAAACAACAATGTACGTTACACTAAAGTACTATGATTTTGCACTGATTACACCATTTAAATTCTAAATCTGTCGGCCGTGTTGGATTCCGATCTCTCTGAAAATACAATATGCACAACTAGACATCAAGGGGAACCTCTATGTCAAATTTCAATAAGATTCCTTCAGTCCTTTCTGAGAAGTAGCGGTAACTTCCTTTCGGAAACCTTCATGTCAAATTTCGAGGAGATGCCTCCAGTCCTCTCTGAGAACTAGCGGTAACAAGAATTGTTCAGGACGGACAGACCACGGA
>BROG01000968.1:0-42500 GCA_030159075.1 Atrina japonica
AAACCAAAACAGAATTTAGTGAAATTTTACCTGATAAGATGCTGTGTTTCTCTTAAGACATTCTGAGACAAATTTACATGCATTTTAACTAGAATTATTAATTACTGATAAATACTAACCTTTTCTATATGGTCACGTAAACTTTTAAAAAGTTTTATTTGATAATGGTTTATTTATATACAAATGGTACTTTTGAATATTTTGAGTAATATAAAACTATACTTGGAATGAGTCACATGTATTATATTGTTTTTTGTTGTTGTTTTTGTTGTGGCTTTTTACCAAAAATCGAGTTACTTTTGCAACGCATGCAAATTTTGAATAAATAATTCAGCGAGCATACGTTCTTAAGTCATTTGTGGTTATCTAAGCACCTGGCGGTGTAGGGCATTAGTTGTGTATTTCGATATTTTCTACTTTTAATTGCTGTATAATTACAAATAAGCTACACATGGGCATACATAAATGTTATATACCTATAAACTGTGTGAAAGTAGGTCAGGCTTAGAGGGGTATCCTTATACAAATAGTAAGGTTGAATGGAAAAATGCCAAACCTGGATTACAAGAATTTTTCACGAAATTTATAGGAATTTAATCACAGCCAACGTTCTATAAACTTATGTTAAACGAACAGGCTAACCATAGGGTTAACAAATCAATGCATTGAACAGCGTACTGCCATTTTTCTTATCCCCCGTAAATATTTCGCTTTACGGTATTTTCCTGGACGGCTTGGAAGGTAAGGAGACGAGTTAATTTTCATTGTTTCATTTGAAAGCCTTTTTTTCTCTATATCAATGGTTTTCTATAAAGACAAGCGTTGCTAAATGCATACTAGTGTAGTATTATACCTAGTATGTATGCATTGCTCACATTATTTTTTGTTGTTGTACATATTTGTATTTTAACATTGTATGATGATGATACATTTACGGCGGCTGTGTGCATGGCTGGTTAGTTGACAAACAGACATTGTGTTTTAATGGTTAGTAAAGAACAGACCATGTAATTTTATGAAACTGATATATCTGAATTTTTAAGCATAAAAACATTTAAGGACCCATCTATTTTCTGCATTCCATGCTTATTCAACAGTATTAAATCATGACATCGTAAAGGCAAACTCAAAGTGTTTGTTGTCGTCCAATTACAGCTTTAAGAGAATTCAGGTCTTTCTGAACAACTCTACTCAGCGGTAAGTGTTTTTGTATTACTTCTTTAATAATCGATTTTGTTATATAATCGTATTTGATGAATATAGGTGCATTGTTAGCATATATTTTACGCCTGTCAATAAGTCCAACATGGCAAAACAAAACAGTGATAATTTGTTATCGTCAATTTGGTTGACAATTTTAGAAGTTTCTATATATTATACACATAATACCAAAGTTACAATTTAGTAAAATTGAAGAAGTACCAATCAATAATCAAAACTCAAGTGTATTATAACACGACGAATTAGGTGTGCAAACGGTCTCAACATGAAGAACAATTACGAATCCTAAACGGGATAAGACCAGGTGTCCGGAAGGAATCAGCGTCTTCTGCTGGCATGCCACGCCCGTCGCAAATGTTCCATGGAAACCTTTCTAGTTCGATGAACGGGTCAAATTAGGTAAAATGGTCAAGTTTGGTGATGAGGTCAAGTTCGGTGAAAAGCATGATTGGAAGAAACGGAGTCAATGTCTGTGTTCGTGATCAAGAATATTATCTAATATCTCTGAGAGGGGGACTTTATAATGTTTAACAAGGTACCCATATCGATCATAAAACTTCTTTAACGACGACTCCAAGCGTTCAACAACGTGACCTGGTGTAAGTAGTTTATCGGCTAGTCGTTTAGCTCTCAGAATAAAACATTCATAAGAAGAGGATGCCCTGGCATAACGTATAAATTTTGAAATGAAAACGCCATAGGCAGGAGAAAATGGAATATTACTACTTAGAAACGGGAAGTTTGTGATAGGGAAATTGAAATCGATTGTCATAGAGGGATGTGTGAAGTTGACCGTCTTTTCCAATCGACAGGAGTAAATCTAGGTAAGAATCAGACGTGTTGCTCTCTCTCTCGTATCATTGATCTCTAGCTCAACAGGATAAAAAATACGAAATAACGTAGGGCATATTTAAAACTTCATTATATTTCAAAAAGTTTTTGTATGGAAATGCAATTTCCAATAAAAGATTCTGGACTTATGAACTAGTTTGAAACCGAGGAAAGTGAGGTATAATTAAGCCTTTATGGTATTTCTGTTTCGGTGTCCAGTTGCCTGTGGTTTTTTTTTGGTCGTCAAGGTCGTTACGTTGAGTCCATTTGAAAACCAACACCATCAGGATAAGTTCTTTACAAGTTTAATACAATTCACAGTTGATATGGACAAGTTATATACATTACATCACAATTTGTACGAGCGGCATTTTATCCATTTTAGCACTCTGTATCGCGTCGGGGCCAAAGGGCTGCTTGTGACAACACCCACAATTTCTGCTCCCCTCCCGTAATCTGCAATTTCCTATGTGTTCTACTATTCATTTTCTAACCCTTTATATACTAGTAATACAAAAAAGATTATATGTGCTTCGTAGTTAGTCTATGTAAATTTACTTAATTCAGTATACCTAGATTTTATGGATTACATTTTTCGTCTTTGAAGTTGTTTAAGAAGTTACTTAATCAGATATGTCTTAGACATGATTAACTAAAATATTTATAACAGACAAATGTAATTAACCATGTATATGTGATGTACTGGCCATAATGTATCCATGTGGTACAGGCGGTACAAGTGACTATGCATTCTTAGTGTTAACATATGTACCAAGTCATTTAATAAAACACATGTTTTTGTAATTTGCATAGGCATTTCTGTGTATTGAAATAGACCTTATATTTACTATTGATTAATTAATTTACCACCTAATTTGACTAATTACGCCACAAAAGATGGAAAACACAATATTTCTTTATACACAGTGACCGTGTCAGCCGTACAAGAGGCTTCATCAAGATTATACACACAGGGAATTGTCTACACAATCGTCATATGGGAATTTCTGTCTGTCTCTCTCTGTCTGTCTCTCTCTCTCTCTCTCACACACACACATATAGATTGATATAAAGCAGATGTAGCATTTTTGGTTAAAGGGCTATGCTGTTGATTTTGAATTCTGCATGTAAAAAGTTGTATTAGAGGACAACAGTATATGGAAATTCCTGTGTACAGATACCCGACGTTTAATTGTTGTGCATCGAGATACAGGCTATTCTGTTTGTTTACATCTCGCCGGTCGTTGGACTCCTTTATGTGTTTTACATAATAAAAACAAGAGTGCCCCGAGCACATGATACGCCCGTCTCTGTCAAACCATTTCCCATTTTCATGAAAAAAGGACATAGATATGATGTATACAGCGATCTGTATCACCAGGTGATAAGTGATTAAACCTAGTCACGAAGGGAAATAACTCCAATGCCGCGGGAAGTTGAAACACGATAACAAAACCCGTGATATATGTCAAACACTATTGCTTCTTGTGAAACCATACCATTTAAAAGGAATTGAATGAATAATGAAGATAGTTTGCGTAAAGGTGATATCACTTTGATAAATTCTTAAGTGATATCACTTATACGAATCAGTGATATCATCTATTTGAATGAAATATATCACCTATGCAAATGAAGGAGTGATATCACCTACTCGAATAAGTGATATCACTTATTCGACTAAGTGATATCATCTATTCGTTTTGTAAAATGATATCACCTATTCAATGCCAATGATTGCCCCTACACAAAAATAAAATATATTCCTGGATTTTACAAAAATATGACTTGTGTCATCTTGGGCATTTTTTGTTTCCTTACATTTGGTCCAAAGACTTTTATAGGGTGTTTTAAGTTCAACCTCTTTTTTAAAAAAATGTACGGAAATCGGACCCTTGTTCAAAATGGCAGGAGTGGGCGGTATGGTTTCGGCGGCTCTGTCTGCTTTGAATGCTGAACTCCATCCAAATCCTACAATAGACACGGGAGAAGATTCTGATTCTGAAGCGCTGCGCCTTTACCACTATACAGTTATATCGTCAGTTGCGCTTTGTTCTTCCATAGTTATAGGCCTTGTGATATTCACTGCAGATCTACACTTATGGAAGAAATGGGGAGCATAAGGTTTTTACTGTTTCCAAATATGAATAAGTGATATCACTTGTTCGTTCTGTAAAGTGATATCACCTAATCGAATAGGTGATATCACTTATTTGAATAATGATATGACCTATAAAAACGTATAAAGTTATATCTCTTATTTCAAAGAGTGATATCACCTATTCGAGAGATTGATATCACGCATACGAATAGGTGATATCACTTACTCGTTTTTATACGTGATATCATCGTATAAGTGATATCACTCTTTAGAATAGGTGATATCACTCTTTTAAATTGGAGATATCACTTATTCGAGTTGATATCACTTATTCGGTGTTCCAATGAGTGATATTACCTATTCGAAAGAGTGATGTCACTAACTGGTATTAAAAAGTAAAACGGCGCCCCATACTTTATAAGTTTCAGCAGTCAGGTTTTATTTTTTGGTGATGCAGCTACATATCTGTATTTTGTCGTCAGAAGTTAACATATATATGGTTCCCCACACAGTGTGAGTAAAACCTTGTGTCCATATACATTATAGCATTCGTATTTTATTATGCAAGTAATAATTTGTATCAAGAAACTGTCTAATAGCAAGTATTCTGATTTGAAATAGTTCACGTGTTGAATGTATGGTGCTAAATAACTATCATAAGCATTATTCCATCGTTCTAAACAGAGTCTGCCACGTACGCAAAAACTATGGAAACCCATTCTGGGCATTATTGTTTATTTTTTGTCAGTTTTATTTCAAATTGTAACAGAAAGCTGTCAAATTATTTCTAAGTGTTTTCTTTGTTTGTAGCTTTTTACCACCAAATCATGGACCAACTAGTAAATAAAACGATCTGTAATTGGATCATATGATGTGGTTGTGCTGTCTGCATTAAGGTAGTGCAATAAGTGAAAGATTTCGTGACAGGATGTAAAACAACACTCAATAAAAAAAATCAAATACAAATGTATGTCCTATAGGTGCTTTACAGTGATAAGGAAGAGTTCAACCTCCTAATTCACCGTCATACTACACTAATTACCAACCTGATGACGTTGGTAAATACAATGACTATTTTTAGATGTAACTTTGACTATCTCATCTATAGATTTGAGTTTGTCCAACATTTTTGTAGACTGTACAGGTAGCCTGCTTTAGATCATTAATTATACTTTTTGCCTATCTTAGCGATAAAAAAACTAAATACTGGATAGGAATATTAATCATGGTTGAGTTATAGTATCACATAAGGTGGTACTTTTTATATAGGGCGGGTACTTTTTATATGGGTATATTTTGTACATAGGTACACGTACTTTTTATATGTCGGACATTTTTTATATAGGACACGGGGTTGATTTTGAAAGAAAATCTGAAAAATGGAGTGATATATTCAAATTATTTGATTATCTTAATACTATAGTTTATGGACATGTATACATAATAATGTATAACTGATTGACTGGCAGTTGCACTTAGTTGGTTGTACGTTTTCCTGCCCGCGTTATCATGTAATTATAAAATCCTTAAAAAATTAATAAATATAACTAAAGATTGACTGGATTTGAGTTTTTGCACTAATTATACATAGAAATTGATAAACCCACCATGTAATGGGAAGTATAATTGCACAAATGAAAACATATGGGGGAATAAACTCTGTGGGAAAAAAATCAGTCCAACCATTAGCCTAAATGGATTTTCTCCATGAATTTACATACGGGGAAAATTTGCCCATGAGTTTATTTTCCCAATGAGATGGGGTCAAAATTCTACCAAAACCCCATGGGGTTTTACCTTTGGAAATCAATATATCTGCAGGTATCAACAGGTAAAACCTAAATTTAGTATACGTGCTATTGGTCATAAATGACACTATCTATCAAAAAGGAAAAAAACTCTGCAGCACCACTAGACATGGTAGCTTAACGTCCGGACTTTGTCGTGTCCGGAGTTAAATCTCGCACTGTTTTTATTGTATTGTATGTTATGTAAAAAGGGTATTTCTGATGGTGTTCAAACAGTTGTTTCAATATTATCTGAATCATTTATAGATGCAGAATTTCATCTAATAATTTCTAGTAAATTGAAAACAATTTGACGAAAAGTCAGAGAAAGCTAGACAGTGAAACCTTGGCAGAAAGCGATGCTGGATAAAACTTTATTGCGAGAAAAACTATGTAGGTTAAAATCGTTTAAGGAATAAAATGTGTCCAATATGTTGTTTTTCGATATATTAAAACGTCCTTAATGTTGTAACGGGTCATTTGGTGGTAAAAATATGATTTTGATGGCTAAAATAGAAGATACGGCTGAAATGTACCTTTCATAAAGCTCTTTTTAACATGAAAACGGACAGAGAGACTATTTTGAAATTTGGTGTATAAAATATTTATGTATATATCTTTCAATCCGTGTAACTGTGAAATGTATTGAAGTTAATTATCTCAACAAGAACACATTTTAAATCATTTTGTTAAACTTTGTAGGCGTGACAAACGAGACTTTACTGGAACAGGCTATGCCGATATAAATCGAGGAAACTAAACACTATCGTGGACAAAGTGCATCTAATGTGATTTCATACAGCTTGCTCAAAAAGTATTCGAAAGTATATGGTGCAAAAATGTGCCCTTGTTGAAGCTCAAAATTAAGCGTGAAAATGGATACAGTTCGTTAAAATATTTATATCTGTAAAGTTAAATCTTTATATGTCAATTCGTGACGATATGAAACCGTATATAAGTCATTAGTTTCAAAATACGGAGACATAATAAATGTTATTCGCAAGGCTACGACTCGATCGATCGAATATAAAAGAAGGTAACGGCTGAAAGAACTGTGCACAGGAGCTTGATTTTTTATCTGTGTATTAAAATCAAGAGTCAAACACTCGATCGTCGGGCAAAGAGTTAGCTCTAACTGTGTTTAGTTCACTCAGTAATAAGAACTAAATGCACTGAATATATATTTTGTTGTAAAGGACATAAACAGATTATTATTAAATAAGTTTTCACAAAATATATAGGACCTTAAGAATTTTTTATGCCAGTGTATATCTTTTTATTATTGGAAAATTTTGATGGCATTTTAAGAAGTAGATCATTTTTATCTATCTCTGCCATTATCTAAAATATTAAGATACCTAGACGCGGTACGGCGTGATCGGTCGACAGTGGACTATTTCTCCATGACAACTGATCCGACCTTTGGTTTTCCCAAATATGTGTGTCAAATTGGAATTGGACCGGAAACAAAATCACGAATATTTATTATATTAATGTATATGAAACAATAATTCGGGTGACAGCATTTTGGTGGGTCGGTCGGAATCAGACAATTAATATTTTATGTTAAGCCTAAGTTCTTTAGCTGAGGAGTTTTACATATAATTTTGTTAGTCATTTATATATCGTACGATCTATGAAAAAAGCCTTAACTTCAGTTTAAATTTCGTAAAATCAAATACGAAACAATTTTTACGTGTTCATCAGAAAGAGTATGTTATAGGTGAAAATATTATAAAATGTACTTGTATCTGAACTAAGTAAGAGCTAAGTATAATACGCTTTTTTATAATTACTTAAATAAGCTATGTAAACCTAGAATGCAGAAATGTATCGAGTGACATGCATTTTAGTTATTTATACATGTAAGTTGATGTAAGTATATTCTACTCATTGAGTACTGACAGAGAACTCAATACCCTAGTAGTATGAATATTATGCTTTGAACAATGAAGTCTCTCACATCTTGCCAGCGCAGATTAGAACCCCGCTGGAACCTTAGCGGATTTTGTGAGAAAGTTTGTCAGTTTACTCGGCAACTGAAAACTGATCGCCACATGTAACAGAAAAATTGGCGTTACTGACCGAAACAAATACGAAATTGATCCTACACACTTTAGTGTATGAACTAGAACCACTGAAAACATGTAAATCGTCATTCCTACTACATTGCAGGACACTGCCGAGAGCAGAAAACATGATTACCTCTGAGGAAGAATTTGAACTCGGCGATCGGAATACAGATATTGAAGATAACGATGAAAAACCAAAGGTAGAATGGTCATCTAGATTCGAGTATGTTTTGTCTATGATTGGTCATTCAATAGGACTAGGAGATATATGGAGACTTCCTTACTTGGTATACAGGAATGGAGGAGGTAAAGTCATAGATATCGGTATGCTTATCGTACTATATTGAAGACACGTATAAAGCAAGGTGACTGTTACTTCACCAAAATCCAAAATTCATTTTATGACGGTATCAGTGGAAATATACCTCTCTATGTAATACCTTTTGGCAGACTTTTCAATACGACGACATTATTAAATAGCTCGTCAAACATTTGTGTGATTGTGATGCCACAACCGAATGACATTTAAAAGGTTTGTCATATTAGTATGCAAAATCAAAAATTTTGATCCGCATTAAGACATTAATCTTAGGTTATAGATGACCATAAATATATCTTACATAAAGTAGGAGTACGATTTGAAAAGCGGTCTACTGTAAAAGCGGATGTCATCTCTACCAGAAACAACTTTTAGCTGAACTCTTTCCCTTCTCAAATTAACTAACACAAGATATTGAATGTAATCAATGTAAATATTTCGAAACCGGAAGGTACCAAGTGCGCATTTCTGTTGACCTTACGTAATCAAAGTTCAAAGTATTCCGATAAAACTGGACGTAATGGAACCATTAGATAAATGTCTTTCTGAATGCTTTTATAATTATATATATATATATATATATATTGTTTGTTTGTTTGTTTATTGTTGTTTAACGTCCCACTCGAGAATATTTCACTCATATGGAGACGTCACCAAATGCCGGTGAAGGGCTTCAAATTTTGGCCTATGCTCGGCACTTACGGCCATTGAGCAGTAGGGTTCTTTAACGTGCCAACACCTACTGTGACACGGGACCTCCAGCTTTTACTGTCTCATCCGAAAGACAGGAAACCAACCTGTCGCCGGCGGGACTCGAACTCACGACATCACGATCCAGAGTCGAGCGCGCTACCGACTGAGCCAGGCCGGCTCATATATATATATATATATATATATAACAATTAAATTTTAAGTTTTAAATAATGTTTGTAATAAAATCGATATGGTTAAATTTTCATACATATGCCAATGCGAAATATCCGAGCGAAATAGAAATTAACGATACAAGTATCAAAATCAAGCACACACGCTTCAAAACTTAGACATTTTATTACTATAGACACAGAATTAGATGGTGCAAATGGGCTCAATTTGAAGAACAACCACAAACGTGACGATTTCGGCTCTTCTCCCATTGTAAATTTTCCACATTTAAGTAGTAATATCCCACAGTCATGATCCGCATATGGAGTTTCTGATTTTCACAATGATCCGATATGCCGAGACTCGGGTCAACAAACGTTCAACATAAGTAACATTTCTATATACAGATGTAAACATTCTAAGAAGAGCACTGACAAATTATTGACGCCACAAGCAGGATAAGATCGAAAAACGTGTTTGATGTGAAGGTTCCACAAATTTTACGGTCGGAATAATTAACTTGTTTGCATCTTATAGCTGTTTTAAAAATATTTTCTAGAGTGAAATGTTTTGAAAAAAAATCAACCTTTTTTGTCTAGAAGAGTGGCGGGGCTTGTTGAGACGTAATATACCAATCAATCTGTCGCGAGGAATTCGTTTGACGCGTATTTCATTTAGACCTGACTGTGGACTCACGGCGAAATAGTGATACATGGTCGACAGGGGATGCCTAGACATCCTTACATGGCACCTGATCCCAAACCTCTTGGTTTCCCATGGTCCTTGTTTATCCCACAGTCTATTTTTATGCCGATTTGTATCTGTGTTCCTGGACATTTCTTAACAGATGTAAACTTTATACTTTTGACACAGGTATATCTGAGATGTTTTATATGTCCACTGGTTAGTTAATATGATATTCTGAAGATGTAGATTTAGAATAATTACCTCAGACAGTTGCCTTTGAAATTCGCATGTGATGACAGCGTATGAACACTTCCCTATCCTGGTCCAAGCGTAAACATTGTCATAAAAGAGGTATATTAAAAAGTATTTAAACCCGACAAAAAGTAAACATTTAAAAAATGTTTTCTCCGTAGGTGCTTTTCTCATTCCTTATGCATGCTGTATGTTATTCTGTGGAATTCCAAAAAGTAAACATTTTAAAAATGTTACCTTGAAATGGCCTTGTCACAGTTTTCGGGAAGTGGGACTTGGAAAATATGGAACATTTGTCCTTTGCTTCAAGGTAAATAAAATATCTCTCTCTGTCTGTCTCTCTCTCTGTCTGTCTCTCTCTCTGTCTGTCTGTCTGTCTGTCTGTCTGTCTGTCTCTCTGTCTGTCTGTCTGTCTCTCTCTCTCTCTCTCTCTCTCTCTCTCTCTCTCTCTCTCTCTCTCTCTCTCTCTCTCTCTCTCTCTCTCTCTCTCTCTCTCTCTCTCTCTCCTTGAGTAGTTGTATTTATAATAAACTCTAGTAGAATGTTTCACAAATTTTCATATTTCTTATATTTGAAGGTATTGGATTTTCTTTTATTGCACTTAACTGGTTGTTAACTACCTACCTATCAATTTTACGGGCATGGATTATAGAATACTTGATAAGTTCGTTTCAATCAGATTTACCCTGGGATGATTGTAATAACTGGTGGAACACGAAGAACTGTTATCAAGCGGACGTCAGAGAAACCATAATGACTAACACGACCAATATAACACTTTTAAAGGTAAGTGGATTTTTTTGTCAATTTTGAAACATTTTTATATTTGATACTAAAAATATTACTTCTTTCTTTTAGATTTTGAATGGTGTTTACGCCACACTCAACATTTTTTCAGTTATATAGTGTTTCAATGTACCCGGGAAGAGACCGCCGGCCTTCCACAAGTAAGCTGGCAAACCTAACAAAAATCATCTTAGGTTCCAGCAGGACTCGAACCTGCCCTGACAGGAAAGAGAGACTTCATAATTTATTGCACAATGCTTTAACTAGTCGGGCACGGATGCTCTTACTTTCATTGATTACATGTCATTATCTTTTAAAATGCATGTCAGACATAAAAGTAAAATTGAAGAGGTGCCAATCAATAATCAAAACTGAAGTCCATTATACCACGACGAATTAGATGTGCAAATGGTCTCAACATGGTCTTAAACATGAAGAACAGTGTACGAAATCGGCAAACTGCTGGATAAGACCAGGCAAATGTCCATGGAAAGGAGTTCGGAACGGGTCTTCTGTTGGTGATGCAAGTTTGGTGAAAAGCATACCCGTCGATTCAAATGGTCTCAACATGAAGAACAGTTACGAATCCCCGGGATTCTAGTTCGAATGAGTCGGGTCTTCTGTTGGCATCGTCGCAAAGGTCCATGGAAACCTTTTAGTGATGAACGGTCAAATTCGGTAAAAAGGTCAAGTTTGGTGATGAGGTCAAGTTTGGTGAAAAGCATAATTGGTGAAACGGAGTCACTGTCTGTGGCCGTGATCCAGAATACTATTTAATATCTCTGAGAGGGGGACTTCATAATGTTTAACAAGTTCGCCGTATCGACCATAAAACTTCTTAAACGACGACTCCAAGCGTTCAACAACGTTATATTGTGTAAGTAGTTTATTGGCTAGTCGTTTAGCTCTCAGAATAAAACATTCATAAGAAGAGCATGCCCTTGTATAACGTATAAATTGTGAAATTAAAACGCCACAAGCAGGAGAAGATGGAATATTACTACTTAGAAACGGGAAGTTTGTGATATGAAAATTGAAATCGTCTCGTTTGTCATAGAGGGATGTGTGAAGCTGACCGTCTTTTCCAATCGACAGGAGTTAATCAAGGTAAGAAGCAGATGTGTTGCTCTCTGTCGTCTCATTGATCTCTAGCTCAACAGGATACATCTGGCTGAGGTAATTCTGAAATTCTGAATTATTTATGAACATAACATCGTCGATATACCTGTAAGTAAAACTGAACCAAGATGCTAACTGTCTATTTCCTTTGGAGAGCAGAGACTGTATAAATTCCGCTTCATATGTATGCAAAAAAATGTCAGCCAAGAGAGGTGCACAATTAGTACCACTTGGAATGCAGACAATCTGTTGGAAAACTTTCTGTTGGAAGATGTTGTCTAGTACGAACCACAGCTTCGTCTTCAGTGTACTTGTCATTGAAATCAGGGTGATAAAATAAGGTTCTTCATTACCTAACACCAAATATTTATATCTGCGATTTCCATTTTTGTATATAAAAGAGTTTTGTATAATAAATGTTAATCTGTTTTTGATGAGGGATTGTTGTGTAAAGGGTCGAAAAATCAAAAGACTTGATGCTTGGACTTGACTGTGGACTCACGGCGGGTGTGACCGGTCGACAGGGGATGTTTACTCCTCCATGGCACCTGATCCCACCTCTTGGTTTCAAGATGTCCGAGTTTGTCCATTTTTACCGGATTTGTATCTATGTCCTGGACATCCTATTGATTTATACTTTGGTATCTGAAATTTTTATATTGTAATATGTTTGAAATTTGGAGATTTTAAATGTTCCAACAATTCCTTTGAATTCTTTAATTTCCACATCTGATTGACTCCGATTCTTGAGTAGGCAGTTGTAAAGTGCTTCTGAAGACCTTGGTTAATATGTAAAGTTTGGTAAGCAAAACAGATAAAGATAGATAGTTCATTGGACTTGACTGTGGACTCACGGCGGGTGTGACTGGTCGACAGGGGATGCTTACTCCTCCATGGCACCCACCTCTTGGCTTCCAGAGGTCCGTGTTTGTCAATTTTTACCGGATTTGTATCTATGTCCTGGACATCCTATTGATTTATACTTTGATATCTGAGATGTTTTATATAAAGGCTTGGTGGAACACTTAGATGACCCCGCAATGAAGCGAGAGATAAATACGAGAGAGTTCGATTGCGTGATTAAATACGTCATTTTAACAATTTACATTTCAGAATAATTCAACTGAGAGATAAATATGAGAGAGTTCGATCGCGTGATTAAATACGTTATGTTAACAATTTACATTTTAGAATAATTCAAGAAGTTACATCACGGAGATAGGGAATTATTCTGCCATTTTCGGAGCAACAAAAAAGGTATCACCAACAGAAGAATTCTGGGAGTAAGTACATTTTGTCTGTCTCGGGGATCCCTGTTAGCGATCATCACATTTTGGAAATCAAGCACGGAAGATAGAATATCATGTTGCGTTGTATTAAAAATTGATTTTAAACATATCAAGATTTTCGTAAGAACTAAGCTGTTCCACGTCCACCAAGCACTAAGATTGAAAAATCATAAATGAAAACACACGTCAGAAAGGTTCCCAAATAATATCCACGAACCATTTATGGCAGTTTATAAGGCAAATCAACCAACATTGTTTATGTTCTATATTTAAATAGTCTAAACCGGACATAAAATATTGTAGCCTCAAAATAACACAAAACACTACCATGGGTATTAACTACAGGACGCACATTTCCGTAGTAGATACCGACTGCAATTCCCTTCATTGCAAGTATATGAAGCAATATATTGTATATTCTGTAAATGCAGTCGCTTGCCCCGAGTATTAACCGCTTTACTTTTCAGCGTAAGAATACATGAACGAATCAATAAAGAATAGAATATCACATGTTTATTTCTTATATATTTAATCTTAAAAGCCATACATTTGGCCTACCACAAAACAAATGAAAATCACAGAAAGAACTCGGAGACACGAGACTACATCTGTAGCACATTCTACAGCCTACAGGCCCATATCGCGATATATCTAGGTCATGTTATGACCAGAACCACAGACCACAGTCTGGCACAGAAATGAAAGTTCGCATCGTACTTACAACAGAAAAAAAGAGAATAAGGCCTAGTGCAACTTTGTCAAGCATCTCTTGATAAACAAGTCGATTTGTTTGCCTTCACTGGATATTGCTATCATAAACAATTCGTCACCCACATCGTGTGAAATCAGGTCGTGTGAAATAGGCATACTTACGTAGGTTACGTACCAATAAGTCATCATGGTTCCCAGCTGATTGGTAAAAAAATGTGAAATAAAATGGCTACTTTCAGTTGTCATGAATGAATATTAGCTGTCTCAGTCTTTGTAAGTCACGCTCAAAATTTCTATAGTATATCCCATTAACGATATATCAGAATTCAAGCGCAAATTCGTTGTAAATACATTATACATAAACCTAGTACCTGGTATTTCGGTACCAGCTGTTCATCTTATACTAAAGTAATATTTGGCACTGTTAACACTATTTAAATTCGAAAATTGTCTAAAGCTAAAATAGTCATTTTTTTTACAGTGGTTACTCTTAGACGGATTTCGGCTATACTTTTAGAGATATTATTTGGCATTGTATGATACCACTTTATCTTTAGAAAATACACATACTTTTCAAATTGGAGCTCAACTGATGAAGTCTTATTGACAGAAACGATATCGTCTTGAGCATTATAACTTTGGTATTATATTTATAATATTTATAACCACTAGGTCGTTGCCATTGCTGGTGGACCGTTTGAGTCCCCGAGGGTATACATAAACCTAGTATTTCGGTACCAGCTGTTCATCTTATACTAAAGTAATATTTGGCACTGTTAACACTATTTAAATTCGAAAATTGTCTAAAGCTAAGATATTATTTGGCCTTGTATGAACTCAACTGATGAAGTCTGATTGACAGAAACGATATCGTCTTGAGTATTATAATTTTGGTATTATGTTTATAATATTTTTACCTGTACTTGCTATCTTTTTTTATATTTTCAGACATAAAATACTGCAAATGTCCAGTGGCTTCGAAGATTTCGGCAACATGAACTGGATGTATGTGTTGTATCTTTTTATCACGCACACTATTATCTTCATTGCTTTAGTAAAGAGTGTCAACTCCATCGGTAAGGTAAATTTATACAATGTATTGAAACTTGTATTTTGTTCTGTAGAATGTTATTTCAGTAACCAAACATTCAGACATTAGCATGTCTGTTTCTCTCTATCTCCAGTTCACAGACCATTTGAAATTATCAATTGTTGAGACCGTTGTTATATCTACTTTTTCATTGAGCTTGGACTTTTCGCCGAAATTGAGAGGTTTCGATGGAAATTTTGCGTCGGGTGTGATATGCTAATGGGGGCGCTGAACACCATGTCCCATTGAGTTTGTGGTTTGCGAATGTTTTTCATATGGGGAGCCTGGGTCAGTCGGTAGCGCGCTCGAGTTTTGATTGTCAGGTCCTGAGTTCGATTTCTGTCCTTCGAACTGAGACAGTAAAGAACAAGGTCCCGTGTTGGAACGTTAAAAACCTTACTGCTCAATGGCCGTAAGTACAGAGCATAGGTCAAAATTTGAAGCCTTCACCGACATTTGGTGACGTCTCCATTGAGTGAAAGATTCTTGAGTAGGACGTTTAAAATAAATAAACAAACAAAAAATTCATGTTGGGACCATTTGCATTTGTCGTATTCTAATACACTTGGAATTCCGATTATCCATTGGTACTTTTATCTTACATTTTAAATTTTCATTTGTAACGTCTGCGAAAATATCCTTAATCATAATTACGCACTTTGAACAAAACTTGACAACCTGTAAATTAAAAAAAAATCGGTTCAAAATATTCTAAGATTTGTAACAGACCAATTAACCTTTGAATCTCGTCTCGTCTCGCCTCTGTGACCTTGTGGTTAGAATATTGAACTTTGAACCATGAAGTCTCATACGTCCTGTCAACGGTTCGAGCCCCACTGGAACGTTAACTGTAAAAAAGTTTATCAGTTTATTTACGAGAGGCTGGTGGTTTTCTCCCGGGTACATTGTAACTGAGTTCTCTCATCCACCATTTAAGACTGGCCGCTACCATTCACTATTCAAAATTCAAATTCGCGTCTATATAATCTCATACATGGAACTTTTGTTTCAGCTGATGTATATCACGGTAATTGGACCCTGTTTACTGACATTGGTTGTATGGATTAGAGCGCTGACGATTAAAGGGGCCGTGGAAGGGATGCTTTATTTCATACTGCCTGATTTTTCACATCTAGGAAGGCCCGAAGTAGGTTTATACAATTAAAGATTTAATTTTTATGCCCCCGGCCTGAAATGCAGATCTAAAGGACTGCCAGGGTCATCTAGTGTTTGGATTGTATATATATATATATATATATATATATATATATATATATATATATATATATATATATATATATATATATATATATAGAGAGAGAGAGAGAGAGAGAGAGAGAGAGAGAGAGATAGGACTGCCGGAGTCATCTAGTGTTTCGATCGTATCTCTCTCTCTCTCTCTCTCCATATATATATACATATATATATATATATATATATATATATATATATATATATATATATATATATATATATATATATAGAGATATAGAGAGAGAGAGAGAGAGAGAGAGAGAGAGAGAGAGAGAGAGAGAGAGAGATACGATCCAGGGTTACTATATATATATATATATATATATATATATATATATGTAGTGTGTATGTGTGTGTATGTATGTGTGTGTGTGTGTGTGTGTGTGTGTGTGTGTGTGTGTGTGTGTGTGATATTTAAGTATCCCACGGCGAGAAAAAAGAAAATTATATGTGACATTTATCAAAAAGAAAATAAATTATGATGTTTTTGTAGTAACTCAGTATCTGGAAATTATTGACTCTCCTCTTGTCAATTAATGTACACATCAGTTTTAGCTTCCTGATCGCTATCTGGTTATATTGCCATGAACAATCACATTAGATAGAGAATAAATATGTTTATGGTTGTAGGGTAATTTACACACTGTTTATAAACAGGAAAATCATCAAACGATGAGCAATTTCATTAAACAATTTTAGTCTGAAAAGCTTGTCAGTTTCAGTAAATTCAAAATAATGAATGGATACACAAACATTTAAAATGTGTATACACCTCAAATTAAGTGACCTGCCAAATTTTAATTTCACAACTTATACGTTATACCAGAACATGCTTCTTTTATTCTGAGAGCCAACGACTCGCCAATAAACTACTCACCAAGAAAGTCTACAGTCGATACCGGAGATCTTGTTAAACATATACAGTGACTCGATATTGTCACATAGATCTAAAACTAAATGATGACAGTTAACCTAAGTTTTTACCAAACTCAAAAATGTTTCCATGGAACATTCTGCAACAGGTCTGGCTTACTAAAAGGGAACGCTGACCCCTTATGGACACCTGATTCTATTACCAAAAGGGATATGATTCACAATTGTTTGTCATGTTGAGACCATTTTACAAACAAATTTGTCGTATTAATGAATTTGGATATTCGATTGTCTATTGGTACTTCTTCATTTTCACTTTGAATATTAAACCGTAGTAAATATTACCACATGTCTATGTAGGTTTGGGTAGAGGCCGCTTTTATGGCACTATACACACTTGGACCAGGATGGGGAAGTGTTCAAACGCTGTCGTCACATGCTAATTTCAAGGGTAACTGTTTAAGGTAATTATTCTAAAGTAACACCGTCAAATCAGTATTAATCAAACCATAGCCATACACATATGGGACATTAGCTAAATTTTCCAGAGAAAAAAAATATTATTTTGTTTTTTACAATCTAAATTGAAACAAATTGCAAATAAAAGGCTGAAAATTCTTATTCTATTTTAAATTATATTTTGTGAAAATATTGTCATGTCATATGCTTATACAAATAATAAGGTCGAATTAGTAATTTCCATTTGAATGATAACCATAGTGGGTTTCTCAAGGAATTTCAGAATTTTTAATACCTTTGTATTTTTTTTCTTATTGTATATATATTTAAGTTGTAAATTTGAAAAAATAACCACAACTGATGCCCCTCTCATCTGAACTGTAACGGAGGTGATGGAGTTTGCATTCGCGGAACATAAATTGTGCAATTTGCGACTTCAACATCCATTTTCATGAACATATGTATCTTTGGTTAACTTTCCAGAACAACTTGATTGTCATCAGTCCAAAATGTCTCTGACGATCACACAATGATGTTGGGCTTGACAATTTTATATGACTGAACGAGTAAAATACTGCAGTATCTAAAGACATTTCATGTTACAGTTGATTAGTTATCGTTACCTGTTAACTTTTAACCTTACTACCTCGGTATCATTTATTTGAATGCAGAAAATTATAAACGGGTTGATCTTTTGTTGACCACACATAAAATTGTTTCCTACCAATGTGTGAACTGATAAGAAATTCGCCGTATTTGACTGGACTCACAGCTGGTGTGACCGGTCAATAGGGGATGCTCACTTCTCCATGGCACTGATATATGTAGTCACTATAGTAATTCCAGTGCGCAGGTAGTCACGTATTTCCGTCATAATAAAGTTTTTTGGTTTTATTTAATCACAGGGACGCTGTCATAGTGGTTATTTCAACTCTTTGTTACGGAATAATAAATGGACTCGTGGTATTTTCAGTCATTGGTGTTATGTCAGAGGAAACAGGTGTCCAAGTTGATGAAGTGTTGCAAACAGGTATTCCGTGTTATGTCCGTGATATAAGGACTTTATATAACTTAAGAATTTGGCTCTGTTCCTTCATGATTCTTCTCGATTCAGGCCCACCAGGATAGGCGTATCAATATCCAATACATAATACCAATGTTATACTTTTGCAAAGGGATGGGATGGGGCAAACCATATACCACAATTACAGGTACTGTGTATATCTAGGGCGACATAAGGAACATCTAAAAGATGAAAATGTTTTTCTCAACAGCATTGTTTACCATATTGTAAAATCAAAGCAATCTGAGACAATTGAAAATTGATTTTGTAATTACGGTTCTTTTATAATGTCATATAAAAGTTAGCACAATACAGTATAAATGATAACCGATCAAAGTTGATGATAAAGATGATGATGTTAAAAATAAGATGATGATGATGATGATGATGATGATGATGATGATGATATTACAGGTGGATTTTCATTAGGATTTGTGGCTTACCCAAGGGCCGTCGTTTACTTCCCATTTCCTCAATTTTGGGCTGCTGTGTTTTTCATCATTTTACTCTTACCGTCGGTAGATATTGCGGTAAGATACTTCAGTTTTAAAATATTTAGCTTCTTTCAATTGTTCTAGTGACAGATAAAGCGGATTAATGTCAAGTCGAAAAGTTAGATCCTGCGTTTTCATGGAAAAGTTTTCTCTTCTGAATAATACAATAACATATGGTCAAATAAGAATTGACAAAATAAGTCCAGGGCCCGAAGTCACCAAATACTCAATTCTCTAGCTGAACTTTTATTTTATTATTTTGACTATACAATTAGTTTTTGATTTTAGTGATTAGGAAACATTCTGATTTTTAGTCATTTTTACACAAAGATTTTCCTGTAAAAAAAAGTAACTACGTTGAGTATGTTACTCAAGATTTTAGTTCGTACTCAAACATTTTTTAATATTTCTTCAAATGAACAATAATTTTTATCATTATTTGCAATTGTATGCCATCAATTTACAAACATGTCCAGTTATAGAATAAAGTTTGCATGTTTTTACTTTAAAATCGTAAAAAGGTAGTTGAGTTTGAGTACTGATTAAATTTGGTGACTTTGGGCCCAGAAAACATTGATCATGAGGTGTTTTCGTCTCTAACATAAAACAGCTTTAAAGACGTATGTAATTCAAAAGTTATCATACATTACGACAAAATTTAGAAAAGGGAATTTGTTGCGTGTAGTAAACTTTTTTTTCGAAGCAATGTATTCATTATAAAATCATTGTAAAGTATTCTAGTATAAGTATAACTTTAATACATTATTTTCATAAAATCTTTAGTAATATTTTTTAAATCATAAAACATCTGAACACGAATGATTACAGCGCCCTCTTCCGCTCAAAGTCATCCATTGGGCTTGGAAGGGTTATGCAGTAGAAATTCTTCAGCTGCCCTGTGAATCAGATGTTCAATCAGAGACGTTTAGTATAAGATTCTGCGCAGTTTGGATTTCAGTTTAAAATTTGAAAGCTATCGAGGATAAATAAATGTTAAAAAAAAACCCGAATATACTGAACGTATACTACAAATGATTGGTAGGTATACAGTTGTAATTATATAAATGGGCTATAATAAATAACAACTTCTTTACGAGTAATATAAAGTACCCGAATATTGTAAAGTAGTCACAAAATTCTGACGTAAATTACTATGACCTTACAGTAAAAAAATTCTTCCGGTTGACGCATTCTGATTATGTATGCAGTCAGGCGTTAATATATTGATCGAAGTGAGCGAAATATAACGACTGAATTGTTCGGGTTACGGTGTGTTCCGTATATTAACTATATACTGACCACGTTTTGTGAGTTCTTTATAAAAACTAAATGTATTTAGTGATCAAGACGCTTTGTGTGTTCCTCATATCATAATATATATATATATATATATATATATATATATAGAGAGAGAGAGAGAGAGAGAGAGAGAGAGAGAGAGAGAGAGAGAGAGAGAGAGAGAGAGAGAAAGAGAGAGCGAGCGAGCGAGAGAGAGACAAAGACAGAGAGAGACAGAGACAGAGAGAAAAAGAGACAGAGACAGAGAGAGACAGAAACAGAGAGAGACGGAGAGAGTGTGTGTCCATGACGCTTTATGAGTTTCATATATAAGATATAAAGTGTCTAAGACATTGTAAGGAACTCACAAGACGCCTTAATCATCATTATGTATAAACATCTATAACGTCTGGCTCTTTGTGAGTACTTTATATGAAATACATACTCATGTATTTTTGTTTGAATGTGTACTTTAAACTGTTGGTCAAGGTTGTTCCTAATATATAACGATGACGTGAATGCCGAACTACAGGTTTATCAGTTACCTTAATTGTTTTGAGATAATGTAATTGCATGTATATCATTTGCACCAAGTATTTGCTATAACAAAATATTCAGACGAAATTCAAGCTACTTATCTGCCAAAATATGATATGTTGAATTATTTTTACTTTGTAACTTAACTCATTGACCCCTATAGCCAAAATTGAATCTACCCATTTCAAAGAATGGTATATCCACTATCAAAATTCAGGAGTGTATTATTCAGAATCCAAATTTTATAATGACATATCCTGCAATATCAACTCGTATACTCCTGAATTATAATAGTAGACCATACTAGTTATTGATTTGGATGAGTCGAAATGTGACTGCAGGGGTTGATGAGTAAATAGAATGTATGAGTCCGTTATAACTTCACTTTTGTAATATAGACAGTATCATCAGAGCCAATCATGTGTGCGTTGGAAGAAGCACTGCCGCCATCTATTGCAAAGCGCAGAATGCTACTTTTGTCGATAGTCATGGTTTCCTCGTTTATGTTTGCAGTTCCACTCGCATCAGGTGTAAGTATTACATTATCAATATATTAGCTAACGTAAACATGTAAACCCTTTAAATATAGAATTTTTGTCTCGCCACGATAATTTCAATATTCTCTCCAAAGTTTCATTATCTTAGATTTAAATTTGAATTTTGATTAAATTTTGCACTTTTCTCAATGGCAAATGAATTCATTGCAGTAAACACCAGAATAATAAGTAGTAAGTACTGGTCAAGTGACCGATCATTCGCTTTACAAATACCCGGGGATCAATTCCACGTAGAGTTAAAATTGACTCATTGAAATATGAAGTTGTTGTGTTATATCAATCACGCAGTATCTAAATTTTAATTTAGAGTTTAAATACTGTAAACATAATACCAAAGTTATGTGTTAAACCCAGCATAACAAATGCTAAAGAAGACTCCCCCCAATATAAAGTAAGTAAACTTTCTCATAAAATTAGCTTGCTGACTAGAGGTGAGGGACTTGATTGTTTAAAGTGCGATGCTGTAACCACTCGACCACATAGAATCCTGTTGTTGCTTGTGTGTAAATATATAGAATCCTGGAGAAATCAATTAAGTTTTACTGGAAATATGGTAACCGTATAGTACTAGAATTTGTTAAATTTAATAAAGTCTCTATCTTCAATCCCCATTTATTATAAATACTTGAATATGTTTCTGAATACCTCGTACTTTATATTAACACATCAATTGGTTTTCATTATTTTCACTGTAGGCTGGGGTGTATCTGTTTCAATTTGTCGACTGGTATGCAGGGACGTTAGTAATCATGGTAATCTGTATCGTAGAAGCTATCATATTCTCTTGGGTCTATGGTATGTTTTACTACTTGAATAACATCAATTCACAGTAATCTTACACGTAGTTATTAATTATTTAAAGGAGAACCACCGGAATGTATACCACGTGGATCTAGGTTAGGGTTAGGGTTATTTTAAAAGAATGTACAGATTTTAAACTTACTCATGAAAAATATTACTCCGAGACAGATCTGAATAGTGATTTAATAAAGTAGCTTGCATCATCATTTTAGAATATGCAAAAGATATTGGTTTATTTTCCAAAAATTAAACTGTCTAAATAGTCTTTTATTAATAATTTACAAACATAGTCTTTTACAAAAAATTAAGTGTTCAAGAGTTTTATAATATATACTCATTATTTTTACATAAATATTTTATCATGCATCGCCACGATATAACTGAAATATCGATGAAAGTGGTGTTAAACAAAAAAAAGCATAAACTTAATACAAATTATCTTAACTTCAGACCGGTGATTTTTCTTTTAATTTCATTTTATTCAAGCGCCTGGGAATCTTGAATGCTTTGGTAACCTTCAGTAAGCTTTACACGATAAAACTGATTACAAATTGAACGCCTTAACCATCAATGCCTTCAACCAGTCAAAAAAATCAATAGAATTTTAATTACGTTCAGTTCTGTCGAAATAGTATGTACTTAGATCACGTGAATTCAAAAGAATGTTGGGCACAGTCGCTTCAGGTTTTGTAATATTAACATGAACGACATTCAGCGATGTCTTCTGTCAATTCATCTGCAAGGAATACAGTTTAGATTAACATTCCATCCTGTTAAGAGGATGAACGTCATTACATTCCTTGGTATGCTTTTCAAAATTGACACCTATCACTACACAATGACCGAGTGCCTTCGAGGCTCTGCGGTAGAGTACTC
Organism: Atrina japonica; assembly: GCA_030159075.1. Taxonomy (NCBI): domain Eukaryota; kingdom Metazoa; phylum Mollusca; class Bivalvia; order Pterioida; family Pinnidae; genus Atrina; species Atrina japonica. The sequence continues at coordinate 23,322 of BROG01000968.1, forward strand.
GATTCGTATCCGTATGGTAGGGGGTTCGACCCTCGGTGGAGGCGGCTGGCTTTTCCTGTCCTTCGGATGAGACAGTAAAAACTGAGGTTCTGTGTCACAGTAAGTGTTGACACGTTAAAGAACCCTCCCTGCTCAATGACCGTATGTGCCGAGCATAGGCGAAAATTTGAAGCCCTTCACCGGCATTTGGTGATGTCTCCATATTAGTGAAAGAGCTTGGAGGGGGACGTTAAATAACAATACGACAACAACAACTACAATAACAGCTGCATAATAGTCATATTTCAGTATAAACTGCTTAGCTGACAGAAGTACTGCCATGTTATTCTTGAAACTGCATACGATTTCGGGAACTGATGGATCGATACAAATAGTAAATATCTAAAATCTCTGTTACCAATATATAACTATTCGGATGTCCAGGATACAGATATCGACAGCCACGGAAAAGATTTAAGTCAAATTTTCCAGACGACCTTACCTTCCTCAGCACTAAAAGATTATAATAACGAAATAACACACACGCATACACGAGCGCAAACACTGACCTCTGGAAATCCAGACATAGGGTAGTAAGCATCCCCTGTCGTCCAGTCACACTCGCCATGAGACCACAGTCAGATTTATTTAAAATAGGTGAGGAATAAAGCCTTTTCACAATTGGTACACTCAACAACCGCTATAAAACTTCCAAGATACATATACAAATGGGCTGAAAATTGGACAAACACGGACCTCTGAAAATTCAGAGATGAGATCAGGTGACATGAAGGAGTAAGCATCCCCTGTTGACCGGTCACACCTGGCATGAGTATACAAGGGTTTTATTTAATGAACAAACATGTTTAAAGTCAGTGTACCGACAATTACAATGCATTATATCAACGTGGTCATTCGACGGTAAAATATCCGTTGATATTTTCGACTGTTATGTTTCATCTTATCATAAAACTTTATGTTGTGTATTTTTCAGGTTTAGACAGAGTTAGTAGAGATATCTATCTAATGGTAGGAAGACCATTGCCTCATCTTATAAGATTTTGTGTAGCTTTCTTAATTCCCATATCGTTTGTGGTAAGTAGTACCTATAGCTATCCATGATTGTGTTTTATATCGTTGTGATAATAATGTGAATGCTGCTGTTATCACTGCTCCAACTGCTTACAGTACTGGTAGACAAAGGAAGAGAACACTCGATGCGCTCTCGAACAGTGGACTTTGTGGTACAAAGTCTACAACATGACATTTTATCAATTTCAAAAACAACTGTATTGCGACCAACGCTTCCTTATAATGTCATTATGGTATTTGCATTATACACACTGTCGTTGTTGCTTTACGGAATACTGACCACGCCGTTTTACAGAAAATTATCATTTTTTAAAAATATCTGTCCGTTGTAAAGTTTGCTAAATAATCATTTTACTTTTCCCAAGTAATGCCGTTAAGCGAGATAACGGAAACTGTGATAAATGAAATGTTTTTATGATGAACCAGACGCTATGAAATGTTGGAATTAATTATCTAATGATTCGCGTTTCGGTTATAGAACATAATATTTTGTCTCTTATATCGTATGTGATATAAAGTTTATTATTCTTCATTGATGGTATATAATTTAATTAATGTATTCACAGATCTTATTCATCATTAGCATGTACAAGTATAAACCACCGACATTAGGAGATTACCAGTACCCAGATTATACAAATGGAATCGGATGGTGTATTGCCATGTCAACGATAGTGATGGTCGTTGTGTACATGATTGTGAAAGTGGTCCGCACGAAAGGGACACTGAAAAGTGTAATTACTTAACTAATTTGTTTTTATTTTTTCCACAATGTGCATTGTTGCTATTTTGATACCTTTATATTTTCTGTGTTAAAAATTTTATATCTGGAATCATAACCGTAAAATGTAGCAAGTTCGTATGTATATGATTACATATTAGCATTAAGTATCATCGTACTAGAAAGGTTTCCATGGAACATTTTTGTCGGGTGTGACATGGCAGCAGAGGATGCTGACTCCTTCCGGACACTTGCTCCTATCTTCTAATGGAATTGAGCTTCGATTATTAATTGACTTCTTCATTTTTACTCATTTAAAACTTATTGCTGACAACTTATTATCAATTGTATATAAAAAATCGCGTTTGATGTCAACGTTCTGAAAATTTTACGGTCGATATTATGAGCTTGTTTCCGATGACTTTTTCACTAAATGAAATGTTGAGTTACCTGTTCGAAAGCGGCTGTTGACTTGTCTGCAGCAATGTTTTCTCACTTATTTCATTTGACTTTGTTGTGTTTCCCACAGGAACACAAAAGGGCATGGCGATAAGTCATGAAAAAGGGCACTTCCTTGCGCGTTATGTCATGAAAAATGGCACTTCCTTGCGCGTTATGTCATGAAAAAGGGCACTTCCTTGCATGTCAAAGTAGAATTGAGTAGAAAAAGGCAGTTTCTAAATCGGAAAAAGTAAAACAAGACAAATAAATGTTAATTAATAATTTAATTGTTAAAACATCTGTTGAACATTTATTACAAGCACAGCATATTCAATAGGCTCATTGAATTGTTTTAGAAAGCAAAATCTAAGTTGGCATTTTTTCAATAGAATTAGAGCGGGGTCTGAAAATGTTTCAGCCAAATCATGGGCCTTCTTCAATTTTCATTGGCCAAAGTAGAAAAATCCTTGGCCAAGAGATAATTTCACAATTTTTAGAATTAATCTACATTCTAATTAAACTTTAAACAGACTCACTTGGAATTTTCCTAACATATTTTACTACAGCCAACATCAATTAATTATCCAAATGAAAAACAGGTGGATAATTGAAGATTATTATTATTATTTTTAAAATCATATGTAATCAGTTATTATCAGTATTAATGCAGTGAAGAGTTCATATATGACTTATTTTTTCATGGTTTCCATTATTCTAAATATTTCATTTTATAAAGAAAAAGTAAAAAAAATGTAAAATGCTAGTTAGAATAGAAATTTCTCTAAGTACATAGACACATTAAAGTAAGTAACTTGCCAATCACTTTTTCTGGCCTGGAATGTTTACGAAATTCTACCAAATATTAATTGCATTTAAATTTATGTTCTTTTTTTTTTACTTTTGTCCATTGCATTAAATATTTTCAATACCAATTTATTGTTGAGAATTTGTTTATTTGTCCATGATATAAGCGGCCACTTGAGGTTGTAAGTTGCATTCACATGTAAATGTCAAACGGTGTATTTCTCATTACCCATTTTCTTTTCGGATTAAGTTACGACTGTTATCATTTTTATTTTGTATTTGGGGTGGTAAACATTATTTTCTGATAATAAGACCAGTAATTGATCGTGACACAAGCACATAAGCGGCCCGATATCGTTAGCCATTCGTTTGTCATGTCAACACGCGGTGAAGTCGTCCGAGTTTTTAATCTAATAAAAAGGATTATTAGGTAACATAAAAGGCAGGCTGATTTGCAAGTATATTTAATTAGGCGTGACAGGTAGAAGTTTACCTATTGTATACACATCGGCGCCGGGAGCCTTAGACTGGGTACTGTCAAAACAACGTATAGGTGTGAAATTAAACTCGAGGATTAATTGTGCACTGGGAGATCCTAAAATGTTTAGATACTGTCAGGTCAGGATGGCGCGGAAAATATTTGAAAAAAGGGCATGGCGCTGCGCCATCCAATTCTTAAGGGAAAGGCTACTTTGACTGTGACCGGTCAACAGGAGATGCTTACTCCTCCGTTGCACCTGATTCCAACACTTGATTTCCAGAGATCCGTGTTTGTCCAATTTTCACCAGATTTGTATAAGTATTCTTAACATCCTGAAGATATATTTCTTTTGATAATAGAGTACGCGGGGAAGACTACCGTTTTCTACAAGTAAACTGGCAAACATTCTCTAAAAAATTCATCCTAGATTCCCGCGGTGCCCTAACCTGCGATGACCAGAAGTGAGAGACTTCAAGGTTCAAAGCGCTATGCTCCAACCACTCGGCCGTGGAGACCCCTAAAGGTACTCAAACCACGATCATATCAATAACCTGTAATTGTGCTTTGTTTTAAATATCATTAGATATACATGCATAACAAATGTGCTGTATTGATTCTATAAAACTGCTAATATATTTATTAAACTGATCTTTTTCATAATTATAAAACAGTTTGTGTTAGGAAATTGTTCAAATTTTATGTGTTATATTTGTTATCTTTTAGAGACTCTCAATTCTACTTCACTTCAATGAGAAATGGCGCCCTGCAGATCCTGAATACGTGGAGATTTTCGAAAAACTGGAAAAACAGCACATATCATCATTCAAAAATCTATTGTGGTTTAATCTAACAGGAAGCAGTAATTGGCAGGACAAAGCATCGGAAGAAGCAGAAAAACTACAAAAGATGTGATATAATGTTACAAATGAATACCGAACTTGTAAAAATGTGCAAAAATATTTTTTTTATTTTATAACCACCAATTCATTCATATCGGAACTAGTTTTCTAAATATCGCATGCAGGACGTAGTATTTTCACATGATTATATATTGTCCTGTGATATGAACGTTAAAAGAGGAAAATATTTTATGTTCACAATTAGATAAATAAATTTTGACTTGTTTTACATCACACTCAACAATCTTTTAGTTATATAGTGGAGGGCAGTTTTATTAATGGAGAGAGAATCCGGTTACAATGTACCCGGAGAGAGACCGTAAGTAAACAGCAAACCTTCTCCCAAAATCAGCTTAGGTTCCAGTGGGGCTCGAACCTACACTGACAAGAACTGATAGACTTAATGGTTTAAAGCGCTCTAAACACTCGGTCATGAAGACTTCTAATGCTAAATTACTACCTAGGATACATAAAACACGAGCATGGTTTTCTGTATTTATCACATTCTTCTTCTTGAAGCCGGATAGTTTATGCAAGCACTATGAAAAACACATTGTCTAAAAACAGTCATTTATTTTTACAATTTACGTATATTTTCACATCAATAATTGATTTAGCTGCTTTGAGAGAAATGAAAAACCAAAATTTTTTTATGAGAAATAAATATTTTCTGCTCTTATCTATTTTATATGTATCATATTGTATGAAAATCATTTGCAAATTACACTAGTGCCAGAAATATAGAAATATCACTTTGATCACTATTGCACATTAAAAACTAATCGAAAACTAAAATTTAAAACAAAGACTTATCACAACACTTATAAAGTCCATTAGACTTGTTTTTAAGCGAATAGATAAATTTTTTTAAATTGAAAATATATTTACACATTGAAGTGAGATTTGAAAATTTTCTATGGTTTTGTGTTCTGAGAGTCTATACACTGACATGACTAAATTATATACCATGAACTCGTAAAAAACGTGCTTGTATGTGTGTAATTGATTGTGACGTACAGTGCTAATAAAACGTGCTTGTATGTGTGTAATTGATTGTGACGTAGAGTGCTAATGAAATATAAAACATGCTTATATGTATGTACATGAAATTTACCTAACGCAATTAAACGTGCTTGTATATGTGTACATGAATGTGACCCATAGCGCTAATAAAACAATAGAACGTGATTATATATTAGTATGTGAGTGTACTTGAATGTAACCTTCAGTAAAAAAATAAAAAAGTGCTTATTTTATACATGTGTTTGTGCATTCTATAATATGTATAAGGTTTTATTGACAATATTTTAGAATAAACAATACCTTATTTGCATATTTGGTCAAAAACTTGATATATGACTTCCATGACCCAAATAAAAACATAATATTCATGATTATTATTTATTCGGTCAATTTCACACATAATTTATAATGAGATTGGAAGCGAAACTGCTGGACACAATTAGAAAAAAGTCGTCTTCAAGATCTCCATAACATATATCAATAGTCACATGCAAGGTCAAATCGTCTTCAAGATCTCCATAACATATATCAATAGTCACATGCAAGGTCAAATCCTTAACTTTAAGGTATTGTCCAGTTTGTCTCAGAGTAAATACTTTTTGTTTTAAATAAAGATGTAATTGCATCAAAGTTATATAATATTATTTCACTTATTGTGAAATAAATGAACGATTCCACTAGGCTCCCAATGAAATTAACAGTGTTGTGTAGAATATTCATTGCAACCTGACATACGGACGTCTATAGCTATGCGGCCGTCTGTTGTCATTCATTGCAACCTGACATACAGAACTCCATAGTTATGCAGTCGTCTGTTGTCATCCGGATAAAGAAGAATGCGTTTGAAATTAGTCCGATCTACCGAGAATATCAATTTTATTTATCTCTTTGAAAGAACCATAAAATGACACGCTAAAACAGACCGATTACTACCATTTTTATACACACACACACACACACACACACACACACACACACACACACACATACATATATATATATATATATATATATATATATATATATATATATATATATATATATATATATATATATATATATATATATATATTATATATATATATATACTTGCTGGGCAACTTGTACCCCAGTCAAATCGTTCCCAATCAAAAATAAATTTTACCCTATGAATTTTGGCTAGAATTGTCTGGTCAAATCGTACCTATTAAATACATCGCAACGAATTATTCTGGACAATTCGTACTAATATATTTGAGTTTGAGTCCATACGGTATGGTTTGTCACTCAGTGGATCTGGGTCTTTGTCTTGGTACGATTCGTCTTTGGTACGAGTTATCCTGACTACTTTTATAATTTGCACCAATCTTTCATCCGGCACATTTCGGAGACCTTTCCGAAGATGACCGGAAAGTAATGAGACACCACGCAAAATATCAATAATTAGTGAAAGTGGTTCATTATTGTTAAAAACTTCCCCAAAATACTCTGATTGGATAATACGGCTTTAAATCTAAGTACGAGTTTTATATATCTTAAGCATTATTAATGATACTTAAGATAAATATTGGAGTTATAAAGATAATAATTAAGCTATTTTAACTAACAGAATCGTTGTTAAGTTTAAGTTAAGAATAATATTTAAAGGGGCATTAGTTGTGTTTACCAAAAATAAATAATTCGATTTTTTCTGCTATCAGTACTTGTACTTACAAGCTAAACACAAAAATAAAAGAACTTATATTACCACACAGGAATAAAAGAACTTATATTACCACACAGGAATAAAAGAACTTATATTACCACACAGGAATAAAAGAACTTATATTACCACACAGGAATAAAAGAACTTATATTACCACACAGGAATAAAAGAACTTATATTACCACACAGGAATAAAAGAACTTATATTACCACACAGGAATAAAAGAACTTATATTCCCACATATTTATGAAAATCAGGTCCAGTATGGTATTCATATACATATAGAAGGATTAGTTAATCAATTGCAATTGAAAAGGTGCCAAACCTGGGTTTCTCAAGCAATTTTCACAAAATATATAGATTTTTATGCCTGTGTATATCTCTATTTTATTGTACATCAGTCTAAGAGGAAAAAAGAGGTATATTTTAAAAAATAAACACACACACACACACACGCGCGCGCGCGCTAAAACCATTTTAAATATTTTATTTTGTAAATCCTGTCTAATTGTGTCTCAACATTTGATTAAATGATTTTATCAAAACACTTGATAAATTGTATAAAGAATATTGTTTTGCGTTAATTAATACAATTTACGGTAAAATAAATCAAACTTTTCCGATAGACTGGTACATTTGGTTTACTTGTTAACAACTTTTGTCTCCACTATTCTTATCTGGCTGCAATTACATGACTGAAAATCATTTAGTTTGACAAATAAAGTGAATACACGTACGTTAATCCTTGCTTTCTTATTTTTGATTTTCAATTTTCTGGTAAATCATGAATTACGTAAATGTTATTGCCTGGTATCGAATGGCACAGATCTAGATGCGTTAAAAGATGTACCATTACACTGTATATGAATTTATGCTTGATTGAAAAGGAAGCAATTCATGCAACAATCTACTGGGTTAGCAGTGAACCGTATGCGACCCCAATGGAATACATAAACCCAGTACCTGGTTTTAAGTTATTAGATGATTATTGTATGGTAAAATGATCTATCTTTCAGAAAAAAATCTTTGATTAATTTTCAATTCCTCAACTATAAAATTTCATACACACATAGAATAATATTAACATTTTCTTATCGATGTTCCTAAAACAGTATATTGTATGTAATATTTTAAATAGTCATTCCTACAGCCATATAGCTCACTATCCAGAATGGAAAATTCTAAGTGAGAATTTGAAATCAGTGATAGGGATACAGATATTGAAGATAAGGGGAAAACCCGAAGGTAAAATGGTCATCTAGATTCGAATACGTTTTGTCTATGATCGGACATTCTTTTGGGCTGGGAGATGTATGGAGGCTACCGTACTTGGTGTACAGAAATGGAGGAGGTAAACCCATACACTCTTTATTGATTTATTTATCGGGTTAACGTTTAATCGAACACTTATGTAAACATTACGTCACTGTTCCTATGTCAAATTTCATTTCCATCGCAGAAAATGACAACAGGTTCCTGACAATATACATATTAACCCATGCATTTAAACATTTCTACTTTTGGTTTAGATTATTTTTATAGTTCCATATGTAAGAAAATCCATTAGCAATGAATATCTCTTGTTTTAAAATCAAACGATAGATAACGAAAATATTATACTTTTGTTCACTTTGATGTCGTTCAAAACACAACAAAATTTAGATGAAACTTCACAACATTGTTATTCCTCTTATGAGTTACGCCCTTTATTGACTGGTTTGATTTTCTTTTGGTCATTATCTCTAGCTTTGTATCAGATAGAAAACATCAGATCAGAAAAAACAGCAACCAACATATTCAGTAAACGATCTTTTTAAGGAATCTGTCCTATGACATACATGTTGGAATTTTTCAAAATTGCCAATTCAATATGTCATAGGACAAATCATCATTTAAAGGATCATTAGCTATGTTTACTAAAAAAACTTAATTGATTTGTTTTTACTTTTACTACTCAAAAAATAACCATACACAGACATTAAATATCTTATATTCTATACACTTTGTGAAAATAAGGCCAGGTCCACTGTAGTGTTCATGTACAAAAAGTAAGGTTGAGCTAATCAATTGCAATTGAAAAAGTGCCAAACTGTGTTTATCAAGCAATTTTCACAAAATATATAGGAATTTAAGAAATTTTATGCCTCTGTATGTCTCTTTTTTGTTACTGTATATCAATATATAAATCATCTCAGATACCAACGTATAAATCTTTAGGATGTCCAGGACACAGATTCAAATCCGGCAAAAATGGACAAACATGGACCTCTGGAAACCAAGAGGTGGGATCAGGTGCCATGGGGGAATAAGCATCCCCTGTCGACCGGTCACACCCGCCGTGAGTCCACAGTGAAGTCTAAATGAAATACGTGAGGAACGAGTCCTCGTCACAGTTGGTACAGACGTCTCAACAACCGCCAACGAAAAGGCATTTCAACATTTCACTAAGTGAATCAGAGTAATCGCAAACAAGACTATTGTACCGACCGTAAAATTTGCGGAAAGTTGACATCAAACGCGGTTTTCGATATCCCTGTGTAAAAAATTTGTCAGTGAGTAGTTTATATCTGTATATGAAATGTTCATATTTTGAACACGCCGTGGCATATCAGATCATTTGTGAAATATAAACTCCATATGCGGGTGACTGTGGGATGTTACTACTCAAATGTGGAACATTTACGATGGGAAAGCCTAAATTGTCGCGTTTGTCGTATAGCTTAGTTGCCCATTTCCCGTCTGTGTCTATAGTAAATATTATAAACATAATACCAAAGTTATAAGACGATCGTTTCTGTCAATTAGACTTCATCAGTTGAGCTCCAGTTTTAAATACATTTTCTAAAGAAAAAGTGGTTTCAGACAAGGCTAAATAATAAATCTACACGTATAATCAAAATCCGTCTAAGAGTAACCACTGTAAAAAGATGGGTATCCTAACTATAGAAGAATTTAGAAATCTAAATGTGCTATCAGTGCCAAATATTACTTTAGTATAAGATTACTAGCTGGTACCGAAATACAAGGTACTAGGTTTATGTATACCCTAGGGGACTCAAACGGTCCACCAGCAGTGGCACCGACCTAGTGGTTATAACTATTATAAACATAATACAAATGTTATAATGCTCAAGACGATCGTTTCTGTCAATTAGACTTCATCAGATTTTCTAAGTAAGTAAAATGTCTAAGTATGAAGCATGTATGTTTGATTCTGTTGTATCTTTAATTTCTAGTTTGCTGGGATATATCGCATTGACATATGTATGAAAAATGTCATTGTTAATTGACAAAACGTCGTCGATATATCTAAATGTGAAATTAAAGGACACGCTAGCTTTTTCTTTTTTTGATTCAGCAGATTCTGAATGAAGTCTGCTTCGTATGAATAAAGGAACAGGTCGGCCAATAAAGGGGTACAATTGGTCCCATATGAATGTGGACAGTTTGTTGAATAACAATGTCTCCGAACATTACAAATATATTGTCTATTAGAAATTCCAGCATGTTTTTATATCAACTTGAATGTATTTATGTGTAGAATCAGAGTGGTGTTGGACAGAATAATTATTATGATAACCAATCACTAGATATTTAAATTTTCGGGTACCACCTTTAGTGAAAAAATAGTTGTCTATGATGCTAAAAAGTCTTTCTAAAAGCTAATGTCCCTTTAATAGCAAGAAAGTGTGGGGGAGTTTTTTAGTATTAAACCAAAAAGATCGTCTCGGAATTTGTGTTTAAATGTTAATTGTAATTCTAAATGGCCATTATTCACTTGGCCAATAAATCTTTTGTCGCTTTTAAATAATGCTCTTATTTTCACCATCGGTTTAATTTTTTTTCAAACGGACAAAAACTAAAATTCATTTATATTTACTATTTTCTCTAAAGATGCATTTCTCATCCCTTATACATGCTGCATTTTAATCTGTGGAATTCCATTGTTCTATCTTGAAATGGCGTTGCCGCAGTTTTCGGGAAGTGGGCCTTGGAGTATATGGAACATATGCCCTTTGCTTCAAGGCGAACTTTCTCTCTTTCTCTCTCTCTCTCTCTCTCTCTCTCTCTCTGTGAATATTTTATGCTTTACGCTAGTGGCATTTACCGTTGATGTTTATCACAAATATTCTTTAAACACTTTTCACATTATTTATTTTTTCTCCAATTTAAAGGGATCGGATTTTCTTTTATTACAATAAACTGGATATTATCTATCTACTACTCAGTTGTAAGGGCTTAGGGTTAGGGTTAGGGATGAAATATATACATTATATTATAATTATCCCTAACCCGGATTATAGAATACTTGATAAGTTCTTTTCAATCAGATTTACCATGGGATGACTGTAATAACTGGTGGAATACCGAAAGCTGTTATCAAGAGGACGCCAGAGAAACCATAATGGCTAACCCGACCAATATTACACTATCAAATGTAATTGAATGTTTTGTCATTTTTTAGAAATGTACATTTTTAATACTAAATTAATTTGAGATTGAACGTATCTTATTGCAGACAAATATTATTTTACAATGCAATAGAATTGCAAACAAATTGTCAAACTAAAATAATTGTTTTAACGGTAACATAATTATAATAATTTAATCTACATGTTGCACACGCACCTGTGAGTGTGTGTGATCATGTCGAGTTGCCTGTTCAGTAGCGGTTCTTGAGTCGTCTGTACCGGTAGTGACGAGGGTGTATTCCTCACTGATTTCATTTGAAATTGATTGTGGACTTACGGCGGGTATGATCGGTCCAGAGGAGATGCTTACTCTTCCATGACAACTGTTCCCATTTATAGATTTCCAGACCAGTATTCACCGTATTTGTATATTCTATCCTGGGCATTTTTAAAATTTATACTTTGGCATTGTGATTTTTAAATATAAACAAATGTTCATTTCAGAATAATTCGAGCAGTTATCTCCCGGTAACAGGGAACTATTGTGCTATATTCGAAGCAGCTAAAAAGGTCTCAGCAACTGAGGAATTCTGGGAGTAAGTAAAATGTATCTGTATCCGTGTTCATTTTAAGGGAACATCAAAGGTTGCAAATCATTGATTTTTGACATACAAAGATAGAAAATATTTTGACAAGACCAACAGATGAAAACATGTATATATTTCATCACTACTACGTACTAAAACTAATGTTTTCAAGAATGGTGTGGATAAATGTTTAGGGTTGCGGGAAATATTGAATTGTGGTGAAAAACTATTCTTAAATAATTCACCTGAGAATATGTATGTCTTCGTCTCAAAAATATTGATACACTTTTAGACAAAATTCAACCAAACAATCAACCAGACATTTTTTTCATCAACAAATCAACACGGTAATATAGAACTTTTTTTCTTTGTAATGATTACATATAAGAAAGGTGGCATTTTCGAAAACAATATACAATGAAATAGGTTTGATAATAATTATCTCAAACGAAAATACTTCTGAAATTTCAAAATTGAAGTTGAAATGATTCTACTGTAGTTTGGTCTTTTATCAGTAGCTGAAAACGTTCTGAATAGAATCGATCAATTCAAAAACAAAACATTATTGAGCATGAAGAAAACTTTCATAAATGATATGTTCTTTAATTAATTTGTAAAAACAAACAGAAAAACTGGGTTTTTTTTAAATTTGAATGGCAAATCCTATCTTGTACAATGCCTTGTTTTAAAATTTACTCGTGTTGATGCATCGACAGCTTATCGTTAAAGTATGCAAAGTTTTGCGATTCTTGTATTTCAAATGATCTAAGACATAGCTGTATTTTCTCTGGTATAACTTGGTGTTTGGAACATTTGCGACGGGTGTGGCATGCCTGGTCCTGTCCCGTTTGGGATTCGCAATTGTCCTTCATGTTGAGATCATTGCATATCTAATTCGTCGTGTTCTAATAGATTATTTTTTGGCACTGCTTCATTTTACTTAATATCGGAACTAATGACAACCATGTCGCCACCATTTATATTTGCAACAAATACCAAAAATCTTTGTATGTTTATTTTTATTATTCGATGTTGATTACTCAACCATTTTAGTGGTTGTGGAGTTAAAATGTACCCGGTAAGACCGTCTGCCTTTCTTAAGTAATCTGGCAAACCTTTTAACAAAATCAGGTTAGTTTCCAGTGGGACTCGAACTTGCATTGGCGTGATGCTCTAACCAATCGACCACGGAGGTTCTTTTACATATGACAACAAGTCAACGGTATAAATCCAAAATGAAATGCACGAAACATTGATTTATGACGGTTCAAAAAACAAATCAACGTCATTTCCATTGGATCTAAAATAATCGTTACTGTATTTGCTAGTTAACTTAAGGAAGGCCGATTGTCTCTAGCGGGTACATTGTAACTTGGTTCTTCCCCCACCACCACTACTAAAAATGGATGAGTAATCAACATTAAAAATAAAAATAGACATGTAAAGAAATACCATTATGCTAGTATTTGTTGCAAATATAAATGGGGGAGATGTTTTAACATGGCTGTCATTAGTTCCGATATTAAGTTTACCAGAAAATATACAGCTTTGCCCTAGATCATTTGAAATAGAAGAATCGCCGAACCATTATACAGCTGACGTATGACAATAGCATAAATGGTTTCTTTTTAAATCAACAGACATAAAATTATGCAAATGTCCAGTGGCTTGGAAGATTTCGGTAGCATGAACTGGATGTATGTGTTGTATCTTTTTATCACACACACACAATTATCTTTTTCGCTTTGACAAAGAGTGTGAGCTCCATCGGTATGGTAAATTCAAATGTTACTCTAAAGGGATAATTTTATTTTTCTTATGTTTAATTTTATGTTATTTCTTACTCAACATATATCATTGGCATCAGCAACATATTAATATATAAATATGTTCCGTGGAAATATGTATTTTATAAAACGTAAAACCAACATTCATTTATTAGTTCTGTTGTAAGAAAACAGAGGCATTCAGAAAAAGTGGTTGGTTTTGGTTGATATATTCCTCGTGATCTGATAGCTGATGAAATATTTGCGATGGGTGTGGCATCCTAATAGGTGGCGCTGATTACATCCGGACACCTGGTCGCATCCCGCTTTGAGATTGGCTATAGTTCTTCATGTAGAGACCATTTGTATATTCAGTTTATCGTAGTCTAGTGTGCTCAAATGAGCTGTTATCTATAAATATTTTGGAAAATATATTTTTTATTTCTTTCAAAATTGTGTGTAAAAATTTCTGTATCCATATTAAAAATGACAGGAGATAATTACAGTTATAGACGTACTTTGGTAATTTGCAAATACTCTTTCAGAAATTACTATTTTGACAAGATAATATTCTTAACTTCTTACTAAAAATCGATTTAACTGCATGGAATAACACACCTCAAAAACAAAATTAAACTTGATGTGAATCTGTGTCCTACATGAACATTACAATTGACTGTATGTCAATAAGATTAACAAAAGAACCCTTTTATCTCCTCTTTATAATCTCATATATTAACAATTTTCAGCTGATGTATATCACGGTAATTGGACCCTGACACTGGTTGTATGGATTAGAGCGCTGACGATAGAAGGGGCCTTGGAAGGGATGCTTTATTTCACAGTACCCGATTTTACACACCTAGGAAGGTCAAAAGTAGGTTCATGCAGTTAAGCTGAAATCTTTCTTTCAGGATTTGTATTTTATAAAGAAGAACATTTTTTCTAATATAAAAGTCAGTTATAAGTGACTTTAGGTAAATTGCAGAAAAACTGCAATTTCATATCATGATTTTGTTGTAATACAAATTATTTTAATATTACATATAGGTCATTTTTCCAAAACAAGTGATATTTGGAGAGGTATGAGTGAATATAGGAAAAAACTTAACTTGGATGTTAGCATATTTTGACAGTTAAAATACAGTATTACAACATTATCTTACCAATAAAACTGTAACATGATGTTAAACACTGATATTTTATCAGCTAAAACTTTTTAAAACATTTTTACCATAAATGACTATATAGGTGTTGTTCTGTAAAGCAACACCTGGTTTTCTAGCAGTCTGCCTCTTAATTTTATTATCAGCTTATGTACCAGACAACAACTGAATCATTTGAAAATCATCTGATAAATTTCAGTTACATTACTGAATGTCTGATACGAGCAATATTGTTATTGTGCACATGAGACACAAGTTAACAATGTACTGAATCTTCTGTGTTGGCAAATTAAAATTTTAACAATGTTAATACTTTAAAGTTACAGGTATAGTAAAATCTATATAACCTGTCGAGGCGGAGTCTTGTAAACCTACAAAATTAGCTTAAGTTCAGGGAAGGCTGTTTAATTTGATTTTGAAATAGAAATACACTTTAAGCATATGATGAAAAATGGTATACGATATTCCAGTTTTTATTCTACTTTTTATTTTTAGGATTGTTTTATAGATATACATCTTAATTTTACAAGAACAACCTGTAGAGTATCAGTACTTTTTCATAAAAGGTCGGAAACTTTATGATTACCGATTAGTTTAACGACCATTCACCGACAACGTTAACGACCATTCACCGACAACGTTAACGACCATTCACCGACAACGTTTACGACCGTTTCATAAAGCAAGTCGGAATTTCATATGACTGCCGATTCTTTAATTTGTAGAATATAAAGGTTAAAATATTTTCTTTATTATTATTAAATGAAAAGAAAAGGTGGAATGAAGTGTAGGAGAGTCAATAATGATGTTTCTCTTGTAGGTATAACTACAAGATCGGTACTTTATCTTGATATAATATATATATATATATATATATATATATATATATATATATATATATATATATATATATATATATATATATATATATATGTATATATATGACTTTATTCTGTTCCTTTTTCAAATCTCAATAAACTTTTTCAAGAAGCAAGAATGAACACCTACACGGATTCTTCAACCCCAGAATACATACTGAACTCCATTATAATGGACATCGCTTATCACAGACTGTTTAAGCCTGCACGCGTTACAAACGATGACTGTTCTGAACAGACACGTCTTTTCCTTAAACTTAAATTTACAAATAAAGACATTGACGCTTTAAACATTGGCAATGTTCTAAATCATAAATAAATTCAGTCCTGTATTCCACCATATTTTAAACTGAAGAGCACGCCTTGCATTTCATATAGCTATACACCTAGCATCGCATCCAAGCTATTCAATTACAAACAGGTTTTGCAGTGCCTAGACATCAACCATCTTCAACACAACACTGTCACATGTTTATGTGCTTCATCCTCTTTCAAATACAATACTATCGGGCATGTCATTACCGGCGACGTTTCTATTATTGAAACGAAAGCCTAAAAAATCTTATTTTAAGGGGTCCTAAAAACCGGGAATCCCGTTCCTTTAATTGGCGTCAGAATTTCAGTTTAGTTATGGATTCTGTCGAAGATTATGCCAGACGATGGGCCAAACATGAAGACGTAGAACCGGACACTTTGTCTGAATGGGTGAAAGCCATACGATGGTTGATAAAATCTCGTATTCGAAAACTTAAAGAGACTATGAAAACACGTTATCCCTCTGTATTTAATGATCCAGAAGTAGTAACTGAACTGGATAGATTACATGGTCAATATGTACTGGTACCAGCAGACAAAGCCTCAAATAATATAGTTTTTATTTGTAAGGCACATTACTATTATTTTTTTATTAGAAGAACTTGGGTTTAATACGAATTCTGGAAATCCTACATACACACGTAGCTCACTTTCAAAGGACGAGATCCTTCAAAATCACGTGTCCGTATTACGCTCATTTGATATACCTACAACGGATACCGATTTCGAGCTACCACATTTATACTGGATACCTAAACTTCATAAAACTCCATATAAGCAAAGATACATAGCAGGATCCAGCAAATGTTCTACCAAACCTTTATCTTTACTCCTTACCAAGATATTGACAGCCATTAAGGAGAAACTTCAACAATACTGTACAGTTGCTTATTCCAGAAGCGGTGTAAATCAGATGTGGATACTTAAAAATTCTAAACAGCTTTTAGAAAATTTGAAGGCACACAATTTTTCTCGAATTCACAGTATCAAAACATAAGACTTCTCTACTCTTTACACTACTATTCCACATAAAAAATTAAAAGAAAGACTTTTCAGCATCATAGACAACTGCTTTTTCACTAAAGGTGGTACCCGAAAATTTAAATATCTAGTGATTGGCTATCAGGATACTTATTTCGTCAAACACCACTCTGATTCTACACATAAATATATTGAAGTTGATATAAAAAACATGCTGGAATTTCTAATAGACAATATATTTGTAATGTTCGGAGACGTGGTCTTTCAACAAACTATCGGCATTCCTAGGGGAACCAATTGTTCTCCTTTATTGGCCGACCTGTTCCTTTATACATACGATGCAGACTTCATTCAGAAACTGCTGAATCAAAAGAAGAAAAAGTTAGCGGTGTCCTTTAATTTGACATTTAGATATATCGACGACGTTTTGTCAATTAAAAATGACAATTTTCATACATATGTCAATGCGATATATCCCAGCGAACTAGAAATTAAAGATAAAACAGAATCAAGCACACACGCTTCATACTTAGACATTTTACTTAATATAAACACAGACAGGAAATTAGCAATTAAGCTATACGATAAACGCGACGATTTCGGCTTTCCCATCTTAAGTTTTCCACGTTTAAGTAGTAATATCACTCAGTCACACGGATATGGAGTTTATATGTAACAAATGATCCGATATGCCAGGGCGTGTACAACATATGAAAATTTCATATACAGACGTAAACTACTCACTTACAAATTATTGACACAGGGAAATCGAAAACCGCGTTTAATGTCAACGTTCCGCAAATTTTATGATCGGTATAATAGTCTCGTTTGCGACTACTCTGTTTCACTAAGTGAAATGTTGAGTTGCCTTTTCGTTGGCGGTTGTTGAGACGTCTGTACCAATTGTGACGAGGATACACTCCTCACGTGTTTCATTGGACTTGACTGTGGACCACGGCGGGTGTGACCGGTCGACAGAGGATGCTTATTCATCCATGGCACCTGATCCCACCTCTTAGTTTCCAGAGGTCCGTGTTTTTTCATTTTACCGGATTTGTATCTATGTCCTGGACATTCTATTGATTTATACTTTGGTATCTGAAATTTTTATATATATATATAATTCCAGAACACGATGAGTATGATCCGTTATACAGTCCCATATTTTATACGATCATAGGGAGGTAAGTGGTATGTCTGTATTGGAAGATGCTGAATCTCTTACCAGTCTTATTTCTCTCTAATTCATCGAACAAAGTAATTTAGTCTGTTATTTCAAGAAATTTCCCAAAATATTTCACATGATATTGATAAAAACAAGAAGGATTTAGGATTTACGACTGCCTAGGCCCAGTTGGAAATTACCGACTAAATTTTGTTGTAAATCGGCAATCAGAAACGTTTATGAAACGGTTGGTAAGTGTACTACTGGGCCCGATTTACAACCTTTTATGAAACGATGCCCAGGCCATAAATAAATTGATATAATAAAATAGAAATATTATACACATATTACCAAAGTTCTAGTATTGCTAAAAAGCCAAAACAAATGCTCATGACGATCGTTTTTGTCAATAAGATTTTATCAGTTGAGCTGGAATTTGATGTAGAGTTCCGAAACATAAAGTGGTATCATACAAGAAAAGGAACATACCACTTAATACACTCAAGGACAAAAAGGTCATTTGTATAATTTACATTTAACTTTCTTTCATACTTTCGTAAACATAAACATTGTTCTTTATAGGTTTGGGTAGGGGCCGGTTTTATGACAATGTTTACGCTGGACCAGGATGGGGAATTGTTCATACGCTGTCATCACATGCGAATTTCAAAGGAAACTGTCTGAGGTAATTATTCTAATGTGGCATCTTCAGAATATCATATTAACTAACCAGTGGACATGTACGTATAAAACATCTCAGATACCAAAATATAAATCTTTAGGA
>BROG01000968.1:47500-57500 GCA_030159075.1 Atrina japonica
AGTGATATTTAATCAATATAGATATATAAAATATCTATCTTTCTTCATTACATGCATCTTCTGACCCATTGACATTTACAAAGGAGAATACATTCCACCTCTATTTATACGACCGGGTCATCATATTTAGAACCCTAACCATCGCTATCGAAACATTAATTTTAAGATGCAGCTTACAAGTCGAACGCACTGACTAACAAACAACACCAGTAATCGAACACAATTATGTCTTTACGTGTATCTGATGAGTCATTTTGTTTACGATTAGAGTGGCGATAACTGTCATACGTTATATTAATGCGGTCAGTTAACTTAGAAAATTTCTGCTAAAATGGTCGATTTTTATTTTTCATCGGCTCATATAAAACTTCAGATACGTCTTGGACATTCTATTGATTTATACTTTGGTATCTGAAATTTTTACATTATATACCAAAGCATTTTTTAAGATGTCCATGACACATATACATAACTGGTTAACATTGGACAAACACGTACCTCTGGAAATCCAGAGGTGGGATCTGGTGCCATAGAGATGTCAGCACCCCCTGTTGACCGGTCACTATTGACCACTGCGCATCCACAGTCAAATTCAAATGAAATAAGTGAGGAATGAATCTTCGTCATATTTGGTACAGACAACTGAACAACCGCTATCTAAAAGGTAACTCAACATTTCATTCAGTGAAACACAGTACATGTATATCCAAACAAGATCATTATAGCGACCGTAAAATTAGCGGAACGTTGACACTAAACGTGATTCCCGATATCCCTTGGACAATAACTTATCATTAAGTTGTTTACTTTTGTATATGAAATGTTCATGTGTCGAACACGCTCTGGTATATCGGATCATTTGTGAAATATAAATATCAAATGCAGGTGATTGCGGGATATTACTTTGAGTTAGAGATCAATTAGACCACAGAGAGCAACACATCTGCTTCTTACCTAGATTTACTCCTGTCGATTGGAAAAGACGGTCAACTGCACACATCCCTCTATGACAAACGAGACGATTTCAATTTCCCTATCACAAACTTCCCGTTTCTAAGTAGTAATATTCATCTTGTCCTGCCTATGTCGTTTTCATTTCACAACTTATACGTTATGCCAGGGCATGCTCTTTTTATGAATGTTTTATTCTGAGAGCTAAACGACTAGCCAATAAACTACTTACACAAGGTTACGTTGTTGAACGCTTGGAGTTGTTGTTTAAGAAGTTTTATGGTCGATGCCGGGATCTTGTTAAACATTATAAAGTCCCCCTTTCAGAGATATTAGATAGTATTCTGGATCACGGCCACAGACAGTGACTCCATTTCACCTATCATGCTTTTCATCGAACTTGACCTCATCAGCAAACTTGACCTTTTTACCGACTGTGACCCGTTCATCGAACTAGAAAGGTTTTCATGGAACATTTGCAACGGGTGTGGCATGCCAGCAGAAGCCGCCGACTCCTTCCGGACACCTTGTCTTATCCCGTTTGGGATTCGTAATTGTTCTTCTTGTTGAGACCATTTGCACATCTTATTCGTCGTATTATAATGGACTTGAGTTTTTGATTATTGATTGGCACTTCTTCAATTTTACTTCTGAAATGTGGAAAACTGACGAGGACAGTCAATTAGTGTTATGTTGTTTTTCTTGTTTGTTTGTTTGTTTTTTTTATTATTTTAGGATTAGACAGAGTTAGTAGAGATATTTATCTGATGGTAGGACGACCATTGCCATATACTGTACGGATTTGTGTAGCTTTCTTTATTCCCATAAGGTTCGTGGTAAGTGGTTATTTGTACCTACAGTTTTAATATCATTTACCTAAAACTATTCAAACGCGTTTTCTGTGCTTATGATAAGAATGCGATTGGTGCTATTGTTGCTGCTTCAATTACTAGTACTAGTGATAGACAGAATAAGGTAACATTCGATGGGCTTTCGAATAACTAATTCTGAATTTCTTGTTTGATAATGGTTGCTTAGTTGTTTTTAATGAGTATGACAAAAGAATTATGTTACCTCCTTTTACCTTTTTGTAAGTACGTGCTCAGTTGTGACCGGTGGCAGAGCATGTTTATTCTTCCAGGAAAACAGAGCCCAGGACAATAGCTATAATCAGACAAAGTTTTACCCTACTTCAACATTTTACTCAAATCTTGAGAATTTTTCTTAACTTGGGTGAAGTTTGGGAACATAAAGAAATTCTCAGACAAAATTCTTTTTCAAGTCATGAAATACTTAAGAACATTCTGTAGCTGACTTAATTTATTCTTAACAGCGAAAATGGCCTCCGTCCAAGTTCGCCTCAGTATAAATAGAAGCTATCGCAGTAGAGAATTTCGGGACGTGTCTGATCCTTTTGCTTCCAAAGACTACGTGTTATTTGAGCGATATAGGTTTAGAAAACCAACACTTCTTTTTCTGTACGCTGATATTGACCATACGACGTTTGTTAACATTTACAATTTGGGTAGTGTAAAATTAGTCCGATACATATCTCACAGTTTATGTCTCGAGTTCCGATCATTTAAATTAATCTAATCTAACGTATCGTCACTGATTTAATTTTATTATAATTCATTATATACATTTTACATATTATATGTATAATTACAGACATTGGTCGTGTATTGGCATTTTGCAAGGCGTTTTTAATTTTGTAAAAAGGTTAATAAATCTGGTCCCTGTTTTCTGTCAGAAAACGTGATGCCTATGTGATTTATAAAGCGCCTTACAGCTATTAAATCACCAATCATATTATGGTTACATTGTGATTTTATAATGTTCAAACTCAAAGTTGGGTAACTCGAAACATAAATTGGAACATGTGTTCCGAACTACATTTACACTACCCCTTAACAATCTTGCCTCAGTTTGGAAATTTTTTATGTCGTTTTATGGTCCGCATGTTTTCACTTTTCACTCAGCTGAGTAAATTCTTAACTTTTGAGAATGACATTTGTCTGGGAATTTTCTTTGTTTATGGTCCTGGACCCTGATCCTTCTCAAGTTATTCAACAATTTGTGTTTGTTCGCTATTTACTGTTTTTGAATAAATGCTTAATATTGGCAACCGGTACTTTAGCTTTGTTAGTTTCGTATGCGATATAAATGCTAAATATTGATACCCGATATTTTAGTTCCGTATGTGATATAAAAGCTAAATATTGGTACCTGATATTTTAGTTCCGTATGCGATATAAATGCTAAATATTGATACCCAATATTTAAGTTCCGTACGTCATATAAATGCTTAATATTGGCAACCGGTACTTTAGCTTTGTTAGTTTCGTATGCGATGTAAATGCTAAATATTGATACTCGATAGTTTAGTTTCGTATGCGATATAAATACTAAACATTTATACTCGATAACTTAGTTTCGTATGCGATATAAAGAAGGTCCGTTATGGCTCTTTATATGCCTAAAATTTTTGAAAATTTTGAATTGTCAGAATTATGTGTTCATTATTAGATATTGTTAGCGTAAGTATGGAAGTACTACTTAGTTATAAACTTTACGTGATTTTTCCCGCCTCTGCGTATTTGAACCTACAAAACCTAGCACGGTTATGGAATTTCCGGAATTTTCTATCAATTTCTAAGATAAAAGTGTAATTTTTAATATGAGCAAAAGCCTCGAGCAAAATGAAATGATATAGAAATGATGACGAATAAATTCATCTTCCGTTTTTGATCAATTTCATTTTGCTCGAAACTTTTGCTCACATCGTTTTTGGATATAATCCAACGCAGAGATCGGCATCTGATCGTGAATATTATTTCCACCATTGCATTGGCATTTTATGACGACGAGACAGCTATGAACCTGGACAGGTTTACATGAAATGGGTACACTGAATTGCAACATACTTAACGTCGCTATACAGTAAGTATGTTTATAATTTTCAATGAGCTCAAAGTCAGTATATTGATTATATAGCTGTCAAAATACGCTCAATAATATCGTGTAAGTTGTAGGCCTATTTGTCTGCATATTTGTTAGTTATGGGCATGGTGTATACTTAGCGTCTCTAGTATACTGAGCTTGATTAAGATGAGAAATGCATTAAAATGCATAAAAGATTGGTAATTAGAATGTAAATTAAAGAAATGGTTTATAGTACATTATTTAGTTTATATTTCACTCGAATTTTGTCAAAAGCGGTAGATCACGCCTTGTTGATAATGAAAAATAGATTATCGTCTGCAAGGGAGGAGATTATCACGGCATACATTTTCCGTAGCTGAAAAAACAACATAGAGGTAAATTACTGCTTAAAAGTAATCCATGTCTATATGGATCTACTTATTTAATTTAGAAATAGTCCAAGAGCGTGTACATCTACAGGAAAATGTGTAAATCTAGATCTAATTTAAGGATCAGATTCAGAGTCGGACTCGGAGTTGTGAAATTCGGAATGTCGTTAAATGAGTAAAGCTTGATACAGATAGAATTTGGTTGTACCTAATTGCACGAAAAGGGTAATTAATAATATTTCAACCACTATTTACTAGTTATTCAACGAGTAAAAGTAAAATCTAACAGATAACTTGCATCCAAAACAGAGACGATCGCTTTCGCGATAAAATCAAGCTATATTGTATAGTAAAAATATTATACCCTGAAGTTCATCCAAGTACGAATGGCGCAGCGGTATGATGCATAGAAAAATATAATATATGTAGTATAAGAGATTTGGTTGAGTTATGTAATACTGATCAAATAGAAGGTTATTTAATAAAAATAGATCAAGAGAAAGCTTTTGATCGTATAAGTCATTTATTCATACAAAAAACATTAGAAAAATTTGGGTTTGGGGATAAATTTAGAAACTGGATAAAAATATTTTATACAGATATTAGTAGTTCTGTAAAGTGTAATGGGTTTTTAACCAAATATTTTCCTGTTAAAAACGGAATTAGACAAGGTTGTCCAATCAGTGCATTATTGTATGTATTGACTGCAGAAGTTCTAAATAGAGCAATAGTAAATAAGAAAAATATTAAAGGTATACACTTACCTAATACTAACAGCACAGCATTAATTTTTCAACATGCTGACGATACTACTTTAACACTTAGTAATAAATCATCCATCAGTGAAGTATTTGATGTATTACAGCTATACTCAGATTCCTCGGGTGCTAAAATAAACAAACAAAAATCTGAAATATTCCTTTTAGGTAATAGTAAATTAACACAAAATGAAATTGAATTTTATGGTTTACGAGTAGCTTCAGATTATATACAAATACTTGGTGTTTACTTAGGTAAAAATAAAACAAAATGTGATGATTTGAATTGGAAAAACAAATGTGATAAAATAAAAAATATACTGAATATATGGAAACAGAGATACTTGACATTACATGGTAGAGCAATTGTTATCTCTACACTATGTATGTCAAGGTTATGGTACACCTTATCAGCTGTAAATATACCCCAATGGGCTACAGTTCAATTAAGACAATATTGTAAAAACTTTTTATGGCAAAACAAAAAACCTTTGATAAAATATGAAACCATTATTTGTGAAAAAAGTGAAGGAGGGTTGAAAATCCCTGATATATATATCAAAATGATGTCATTTAGACTTAAGTTTATGAAAAAGTTTTTTGATACAGAAAATGTATCAATATGGAAAGATATTTTCCAAATATATCTTAAAAGAGTATGTTCCTTAAATCTTGATTATGAATTATTCAGTTTAGAACTGAAAAAAGAAAACATATGTTGTTTACCTGAATTTTATCAACACATGTTTACAGCATGGAAAAATATTAAAAATGAAGCATTGTTTAATCATGATTATACATTTATATATAATCAGTCTTTATTTTTGAATTCAAACATTACAAATGAAAAAGGTCAACCTTTATACTGGAAACATTTTATATTAGCAGGTGTAGTACAAATAAAAGATATTTGTTATGAAGTTAAAACTGGTTACCTACCTGCACATTCTGTGATTGATATTATCCTTGATAAGTTTCCATATTTAGACATAAGTATTATACAGACAATATAATCTTCTGCTGAAGTTTATACCAGAATCATGGACGGAAACAATTAATACTTCGGTTAACTTTCCAGTCTGTAACAATATTCCGCTAATACATATAAAACATGGCATAAAGAGCGTAGACCTTCAGCAACACAATTCTCGTGATTTTTACACTTGTCTAGTTGACAAGTGCAAAGTATTACCTGTCGCAGAAAGTTACTGGGCCGATAAATTCGACCTTGACTGTATTAACTTCAAGCGTGTTTGGAGTAATATCTCAAATGTTTTTAAACCACCGGATATAATTGAAAATGATTATAAACTGATACAAAATATTTTATTTACAAAAGATAAACTTTTTAAATATCACATGTGTAATAATGATATTTGTGATGTATGCAAAGATGAAACTGAGGATTTATTTCATATGATAATTACATGTAAAGAATTAATCGATTTTCATACATATATTTCAGATTTATTAGATGTCCTTTTGGACAAATGCAAAACTCAACCCGACATAGAATATAACCAATTGATTATGTTTGGTTGTGATAAACAATTTAAAAACGTAAATGTATTTTTCTTAAATTTCTTACTGTCTGTTGCTAGATTTTGTATTGTAAAACGAAGAAATTTAATGTCTATGGGTTATCCGTCAATGCCACTTATAAGTTTTTTCAAGTATGTATTAAAACATTATATTTCTTATTATCATATATACCTTAAAGATAATAAAAACATATTTCACAGTCAATTCATTTCAGATAATCCAATTGTTCAAGAAACAGATGATGTACTAGTATTTATTTTATAAGAATAACCACATGTATTAATGTATGTATAGATATATTGAATTATTTATGTATAACAATGGTTTAAAATATAATTTAAATTAATAAACAAAATGTTCTCTTAGAATATAAGACAGAATGACCACGGATTAATGGACTGTATTATAATCCGTGAAATTCTAATAATGTAAATATGTATATATTAATTATATAATAATAAACATGTACTATATTATCATATACTATAACGTAATAATCATATTATGTAAAATATAATTACTATGAATCAGGTATGATTGTATAACATCATTGGTATAAAATAAAATATATAATAGCAATATGTAAAATAATATACTTTAATGAAATATCACATGTTGTAACAAACTTAAGGTCTGTTAAATGTAATAAAACAATAATTACTATATAAAGCATGTAATACACCAAGTCGTGTATACCAAATATATAATGTATTATCATGTACTGTGCAATATAATATCATGTAATATAATACTATATATTATGTCAAACTTATCATGTACTGTACAATTTAAAATCATATATTTACCATATATCATTTTAAACACCGAATATTATATATCATGTATTGTAATACCATATATTATATCAAATTATCATGTACTGTACAATATAAAATTATATTTACTGTATGATATATCATGATAATCTATATCATTTAATGTAATACCATATAGTATATCAGAATTATTATGTACTGTGCAATATAAAATTATAATATTTGCTGTATAATATATCATGTTATACAACGGGTAGAATATATTATATAATGTAATACCATATATTATATCAATATGTATTGTACAATAATAAATATACTGTGTGATATTAAATCAGAACATTTACTGTAAACAATAGCATTCATAATATCAAACATCAAATACTATGTCATGTAATACAATTATACCGATCACTGTATAATATACTCTGAAAATCTTGTCTAATATGTAATACAACACAATATAATTTCATAAATCAAGTGTTTTAAGTAATGTTTAATGTGATATAATAAATACTGTATAAGAGATAAAATTCCTATCTAATGTAACAAACAATGTACTAGTATATATTGAATCAATATTAATGTATTACTGTAAAATATATGTACACCTGATTGATATATGATGTAATACAATGTTATGTACTCTAATACAACAACTAATGTAATATATGTATATGACTATCACTTAGTAATGAATCAAAATACCATAATTACTGATGTATCAAACATTTTATTATATTAATCAATATCGATTATATTAAGTTATCAGATATCTGATATTATATAGATATCTTATATAATACACTGTCATATATAACACAGATTATGTAAAACTATAATATTTATCATAACAATTGTATCAATATCTTGATGTGTGATTAGTCAACTTCTGCATGTTAAAATATAAACCTGTGCGTAATAATTGTATTTCATGTAATTATGTAACAAATACAATTTTATATTCTGTATATATAATATGTATATATATTTTAATAAAAGATAAAAAAAAAAAAAAGATGCATAGAAATGGACCAGGCGTTCCGGGTTCGAGTCCCGGTGTCTACAGTAATTATTTTTTAATTGTTTTTACATATTATAAAGAATTTGAATTTTTTAATGTTCTTTAACTCATCAACCCCTGAAAAATAATGGACCCTACTGTAAATTAATAACACACGCAACAATTTTTCAGTTATAGTAACAGTACCAAAATTTTCACAATACCAAGATTGTACAGTCAGTCATATTTAACTCCTTCTGGACACCTGATTTTATCCTGTTTGGGATTCGCAATTGCTTTTCATGTTGAAACCATTTATATATCTAATTTGTCATGTTCTATAAAAATAAAATATCCATTGGTAATTCTTCCTTTTAATGATGTCAATGACAGTAATATTTCTTTGTGTCGGAGTACTTTCAGAATAAAAGTGGTTTTGTTAAATCGATAGGATTATTATATATTTTAAATTCTTCATATTTTATCAAGAACATTTTTCTTACAATTGCAGATTGTGAGTTAAAATGAAGTACTACACATGCATACTATGCAACAAGCATCCAAAACCTAAAGAAAGGAGGCTTGTCAACGACAATATAGCACCCATCCTGCGTAGATGTTTCATGATTGAGAATACAACTAACACATATATATGTAATAAATGTGCACATAAGTGTTACAAAGTCCGGAATGAAAGTGCAAAAACACCCCGATCGCCAGAACCATTCTTATCAAAGAAACCAAGAATATCTGAATCAAGTCCACCCTCTGTAACACTATCTCTGCAACGCACAAGTCTCGGACATTCATACTGTTTTGTTTGTAAAAAACCTGGACCAAAACTGGTAGTTCCATCACATCGCCTTCGCTTTTTAGCCTACATCAATACAGATATTTTCATCCCCTCTGTAACGAGATGCTGTGCTAAGCACATCCAGAATGATACTCTCATGCCTGCAGCTACAGCAATGATGAAACCGGTAAAGGATCAAACTTCCATTAATCGCACAGGCATAGTGGAACTGCTAAGGGAAGCAAAGGAAATCATTAAAGAAAGAGAAAAGTCTTGTCTTGACTTTGATAATTTAGACAGTCTTTCAGAAGAAGATAACTACAATCTAATGGGACTTACAAAAAGCGACTTCACCGATTTGATGTCTTACATTGGCGACGTGCGATCCTCAAAATCCCGCTCACCTAGGACGTGTATGGCTTTGATTCTGACTAAACTGAGGACCTCATTAAGCAATAG
Organism: Atrina japonica; assembly: GCA_030159075.1. Taxonomy (NCBI): domain Eukaryota; kingdom Metazoa; phylum Mollusca; class Bivalvia; order Pterioida; family Pinnidae; genus Atrina; species Atrina japonica. The sequence goes on from BROG01000968.1 coordinate 57,097, forward strand.
TTTACTTGGAACCCTCTTCAGTATGACAAAATCACAGGTATGGACTTTTGATACATTTTCATCAGTTATTCTTTGATAATCGTATATTTACTTCCTTGTCGATTGCTTTATTCCTTCAGTTCACTTCCAACATTTTTTTTTTCTATTTCATAATGTATGCGTCCTTGTGAAAGCTGTTGATATCTAATATCCTTTTCTGGCTTCGTATATGGGCATGCCAGTGAATCTGTCGTTAAACATATTTTACAAACCATCATAGTTTACTTACCTGATTAAGAACGTGACTGCAGCTCACAATGTGAATATGCAAGTTTTATTTTTGTTTGCTTTACATGAATAATACAGAACAAATTTTCATCTTTGCATTACAATTTTTTACAGGTCAGACGAGCAGTATCTTCTGG
>BROG01000968.1:62500-170000 GCA_030159075.1 Atrina japonica
ATTTAAATGGACATCGCTTATCACAGACTGTTTAAGCCTGCACGCGTTACATACGATGACTGTTCTGTACAGAAACGTCTTTTCTTTAACTTAAATTCACAAATAAAGGCATAGACGCTTTAAACATTGGCAATGTTCTAAATCACAAAAAAGTTCAGTCCTGTATTCCACCATATTTTAAACTGAAGACCACGCCTTGCATTTCATATAGCTATACACATAGCATCGCATCAAAGCTATTCAATTACAAACAGGTTTTGCAGAGCCTAGACATCAACCATCTTCTACACAACACTGCCACATGTTCATGTGCTTCATCTCCTTTCAAATACAATACTATCGGGCATGTCATTACCGGCGACGTTTCTATTGTTGGCAAAATGAAAGCCTCAAAAATCTTATTTTAAGGGGCCCTAAATACCGGGAAACCCGTTCCTTTAATTGGCGTCAGAATTTCAGTTTAGTTATGGATTCTGTCGAAGATTATGCCAGACGATGGGCCAAACATGAAGACGTAGAACCAGACACTTAAAAATTCTAAACAGCTTTTAGAAACTTTGAAGGCACACAATTTTTCTCGAATTCACAGTATCAAAACATAAGACTTCTCTACTCTTTAGACTACTATTCCACATAAAAAAAAAAAAAGAAAGACTTTTCAGCATCATAGACAACTGCTTTTTCACTAAAGGTGCTACCCGAAAATTTAAATATCTAGTGATTGGCTACCAGGATACTTATTTCGTCAAACACCACTCTGATTCAGAAATCCGGTAAAAATGGACAAACAAGGACTTCTGGAAACCAAGAGGTGGGATCAGGTGCCATGGAGGAGTAAACATCCCCTGTCGACCGGTCACACCCGCCGTGAGCCCATAGTCAAGTCCAATGAAATACGTGAGGAGTGAATCCTCGTCACAATTGGTACAGACGTCTTAACAACCGCCAACGAAAAGGCAACTCAATATTTCACTTAGGGAAACAGAGTTATCGCAAATAAGACTATTATACCAACCATAAAATTTGCGGAACGTTGACATTAAACGCGGTTTTCGATATCCCTGTGTCAATAATTTGTCAGTGAGTAGTTTACCTCTGTATATGAAATCTTCATATGCTGTACACGCCTGGCATATCGGATCATTTGTGAAATATATACTCCATATGCGGGTGACTGAAGGATATTACTACTTAAATGTGGAAAATTTACGATGGGAAAGCCGAAATCGTCGCGTTTATCGTATAGCTTAGTTGACAATTTCCCGTCTGTGTTTATACTAAGTAAAATGTCTTAGTATGAAGCGTGTGTGCTTGATTCTGTTGTATCTTTAATTTCTAGTTCGCTGGGACATATCGCATTGACATATGTATGAAAAATGTCATTATTAATTGACAAAACGTCGTCGATATATCTAAATGTCAAATTAAAGGATACCGCTAACTTTTTCTTCTTTTGATTCAGCACTTTCTGAATGAAGTCTGCTTCGTATGAATAAAAGAACAGGTCGGCCAATAAAGGGGCACAATTGGTTCCCATAGGAATGCCGACAGTTTGTTAAAAGACCACGTCTCCGAACATTCCAAATATATTGTCTATTAGAAATTCCAGCATGTTTTATATGAACTTCAGTGTATTTATGTGTAGAATCAGAGTGGTGTTTGACAAAATAAGTATCCTGATAGCCAATCACTAGATTTTTTAATTTTCGGGTACCACCTTTAGTGAAAAAACAGTTGTCTATGATAGTAAAAAATCTTTCTTTTAATTTTTTATGTGGAATAGTTGTGTAAAGAGTAGAGAAGTCTTATGTTTTGATACTGTGAATTCGAGAAAAATTATGTGCCTTCAAATTTTGTAAAAGCTGTTTAGAATTTTTTAGTATCCACATCTGATTTACACCGCTTCTGGAATAAGCAACTGTACAGTATTGTTGAAGTTTCTCCTTAACGGCTGTCAATATCTTGGTAAGGAGTAAAGGTAAAGGTTTGGTAGAACATTTGCTGGATCCTGCTATGTATCTTTGCTTATATGGGGTTTTATGAAGTTTAGGTATCCAATATGAATGTGGTAGCTCAAAATCGGTATCCGTTGTAGGTATATCAAATGAGCGTAATACAGACACGTAATTTTGAAGGATCTCGTCCTTTAAAAGTGAGCTACGTATGTATTTAGGATTACCAGAATTCGTATTAAACGCAAGTTCTTCTAATAAACAATTATTGTAATGTGACTTACAAATAAAAACTATATTATTTGAGGCTTTGTCTGCTGGTACCAGTACATATTGGTCATGTAATCTATCCAGTTCAGTTACTACTTCTGGATCACTAAATTCAGAGGGAAAACGTGTTTTCACAGTCCCTTTAAGTTTTCGAATGCAAGATTTTATCAACCATCGTGTGGCTTTCAGCCATTTAGACAAAGTGTCAGGTTCTACGTCTTCATGTTTGGCCCATCGTCTGGCATAATTTTCGACAGAATTCATAACTAAACTGAAATTCTGACGCCAATTAAAGAAACGGGCTTCCCGGTATTTAGGGCCCCCTTTTTATTTTTATATTTTTTTTTTTTTTTATTTTTATATTTTTTTTTTTTTATGTTTTTTTTTTTTTTTATCTAATATTCCTGAGAGGTGGACTTTATATAAGGAACTTCCGAGTTAGCCTGGATAATCCTGCTTTAATTATCGCCAGTCACTTGATTCGTGAAAAATGTGGATCTTTACAACTCTATTGCGATACCCGGATGTTCAGTTCATCTTTGTCGAATTTTACATTTATTTTTACATTCATACACGTTTTCTACAAATATTCGATATGATTTTCGTAGCAGTAAGCAAAATACGATGAAAATAGATAATATCAAGTCATTTAAAGATGTCAGTTTAGTGTGAATATAAACTTATATTTACTGCGAGCACGGCTGTTCAGAAATCGAAATGTGTATGAAGTATCGGCTATGTTAAACTTAAAGGATTCCCCTTTTTGACAGAGTTGTAAAGTGCCGTGTTCGAAAAATGTTCCTCGACCTTATTTCCGGATTCGGTAATGTACAGATAGCCCCGACAGCGCAATTGGTAAGATAGCCTGCTAGCTATAGTGTTTGGAAGGTCCTCGGTTCGATTCCCGGTCAATCCGTACATTTTCCCCGCCTGTTATTTGGCGTTTAACTAAATAACCCACTGAGGTATGTTTTAAGGGTCTCTTGAATTTCTTTACAGAAACTAACGTTAATGCACTAAAACATAGGATATTCCATGTACGTTACATACGCTGCGAAAGTAAACATGAAATCCGGGCTAACTCGAACGTTCCCTATTGTTTAACAAGATCCTGGTATCGACCATAAGATCAGGATGTGATGTTAATGTTGTTTTTAAGTAAAACTGGTGGTTTTTTTTTTATTACAGAATAAAATACTTTGCTAATGGTCATCGGTTTGGAAACTACAGACAAAGCCCTCTGGAAACTCATCAAGGCAATATCACCCGCTTTGAAACTGAAACATTTATTTTTTTTCAAAATATTCAATTCTTTCAAACATGTCCTACAGTGCGGATAATTTTTTGAGCTGAATAGTTAAAGATACCATTCTGATAAAAAATTATTTCAAATCTGTTTTCATCTTAATATGGCCGAAAGACTTGATTCTAGAGAAGAAGTCACCGACAAAGAAACAAAAATGGAGTTAAATGAAAAACAGGAATATTCATCGAGATTTAAATTTGTAATATCCATGCTTGGAAATTCCATGGGATTAGGAGACATGTGGCGACTTCCGTATCTGGTTTACAGAAACGGAGGAGGTAAAAACATTCACTGAGTTTATCAACTTTTAACACGAAATACATTTACATCTACACATACATACAGAGAGAGAGAGAGAGAGAGAGAGAGAGAGAGAGAGAGAGAGAGAGAGAGAGAGATGCATCGTTAAAATTAACAAATTAGTTGACACGAATACGTTGATGTACAGCTTGTATTTTCTACAGTCTACATGCGATGTTGACGTGATTCATGCAGTTCCTGTCAGTTATAGTTTACATATTTATGACTGTGTGTCGTATGAAAATTTGAATTTGAATATTTGTTGTCTTAACATGACCCCTGCTGGATACTGTCAGTAAACCGAAATATAATTTTAAATCATGTATGCCATGCCTTTGAAATAACCTTAAAATTTTCGAACATATATAATAGAAATCAAAATGAACACAGCTATTAGTTTGACACAGCGTTTACTCGTATACTCGTTTGCCTTTGCCTAGAAGCTGTAGTAATTGTGAAAGCTTAATCAAGTTTGATCTGTATAATGCCGATTGCAAAGTTAGTTTCAACTTGTAAATTTGAACATCATAGTTTAAAAAATGAAAAAGCGTCATTTTTTCATCAGTTGTCCTATATGTATTGTCATTGACATGATGTGTCATACATCAACTTCTTATCAATTGTTATTTTAGGTGCATTTCTTATTCCGTATGCGTGTTGTGTCTTGTTTTGCGGCATACCTCTTTTCTTTGTGGAGATGGCTATGTCACAGTTTTCAGGAGGTGGAAGTTGGAATGTTTATAATATATGTCCACTAGTTCAAGGTAAGTATCAGATGGTCTTTTCTTTATTTTGTCCCTAATCGCCTAATTTAAGCAGTTGCATATTATGTTCCTATACGTAAGTGAAATGTTCAACTGTCAAACGGAGATCGGAACGGAATGAGTCTAACAATTCAGTTGTTGATGAAGTCCAATTGACAGAAACGATATCGTCTAGAGCATTATAACTTAGATTTCGGCTATACTTTTAGAGATATTATTCGGCCTTGTTTAGTACCACTTTCTCTTTAGAAAATACACATAACTTTTAAATTGGAGCTCAACTGATTAAGTCTAATTAACAGAAATGATATCGTCTTGAGCATTATAACTTTGGTAGTATGTTTATAATAATTATAACCACTAGGTCGTTGCCACTGCTGGTGGACCATTTGAGTCCCGGAGGGTATACATAAACCTAGTAAGTGGTATTTCCGTACCAGCTGTTCATCTTATGCTAAAGTAATATTTGGCACTGTTAACATCATTTAAATTCAAAAAATGTTTTCTAAAGCTAAGATAGTCATTTTTTACAGTGGTTACACTTAGACGGATTTCGGCTATACTTTTAGAGATATTATTCGGCCTTGTATAATACCACTTTCTCTTTAGAAAATACACATAACTTTTAAATTAGAGCTCAGCTGATGAAGTGTAATTGACAGAAACGATATCGTCCTGAGCATTATAACTTTGGTAGTATGTTTATGATATATATACAAATGGCTGAAAATCAAATCATTTGTGTACTCTATGTTATTTTTCTGCCATAAAATTAAGACTACGGAACGCAAACGAACCTTCACTGATTTACATTTTCGATTTCGTGAATGGCGAATTAAAACATAAAAATCAACAACATAAAGAAGCATGACTGCCGCCATTGCGCTACGTGCACTTTAAAACACAGTTAAGTGAGGGACTTACTAACAACATATGAAATAATTCCAGTAAAATTAAAAGTGCCGTTTTTAGATAATGTGATATTAGTGGAAAGTATACAAATGAAATTCTGTTATCATCATAGCGAAGTTAACTAATGTACTTTTGTTCAGTGTTTAAACTTAAACCAGTTGTTCAGTCAAACGGATTAATATTTGGTAATACTAATGCTTTTGATCAATATTTTTGCAATTAGCTATCAGATATAAAATATAAGTGATGACTATTTCACCAAAAGAAATATACCAATATCACGAAAATATTTGGTGCAGTTTACTTCCGGGTGTTTTACCATTTAGTATGCTAACTTTAATTTGCCAGTGTTATTTCTACATTTTACAAAACAATCTTTGTTGGATAGCTGAGTCGGTGTGGCTCAGTCGGTAGTGCGTTCGACTCTTGGTATAAAGTTCGAGTCCATCTGGAGGCAGGTTGGTTTCCTGTCCTTCGGATAAAACGGTAAAAACCGAGGTCCCGTGTCACAGAAGGTGTCGACACGTTAAAGAACTCTCACTGCTCAATGGCCGTAAGTGCCGAGCATAGACCAAACTTTGAAGCCCTTCATCGTCACCATATGAGTAAAAGATTCTTGAGTGGGACATTGAACAACAATAAAAACTGTTTGATAGCTAATATAACCATTGTTCGGATTTGATAGGTAATATAACCATTGCGTGGATTTGATATCTAATATATCCATTGTGTGAATTTGATAGCTGATATAACCATTGTGTGGATTTGATAGCTAATATAACCATTGTGTGGATTTGATAGCTAATATAACCATTGTGTGGATTTTATTTTGAACAGTGTTTTACGTCGCAATTAACAATTGTTCAGTTATATAGTGGCGGCCAGTTATAATTTACCCTTGAAGAGATCACTGGCCTTCCGAACGTAAACTGGCAAACTTTCTCACAAAAATCTGTTTAGGTTCCAGCCAGGCTTGAACCTGCGCTGACCAGAAGTGAGATACTTCATGGTTCAAAGGTCAATGCTCTAACAACTCCGCCACGGAGTTTTTCTAATATAACCAAACAGTGAATACAGTCAGTACAGAATATAAGTATGATACCACTTTTCTGTTTCTTTTTGGAATATACTTATCACAAAAAGTGTGGTTGCGAAGGGTTTTTTATTATGATGTATCGTTTCCTGAAAATATTTGAAAGTTGAAAATAAATTTCAAATAAGATGTTTCATATGAAAACTATATTTCTATCATTGAAAAGGTATTGGAATTGCTTTTATCGTGGTAAACTGGATGGCGTGTACGTATATTTCTATCATCAGAGCGTGGGTGATCGAGTACTTGATTAATTCCTTTAGCAGCGAAATTCCTTGGGACTCTTGCGATAACTGGTGGAACACAGAAAAATGCTCAAAACCTAACGCTACAAGAAATGAAATTTCGTGGATGTCTAATTACTCCATTCCTACAGTAAGTCAAATTTCAAAGTATCAGTAACAGTTATCTCTTTATATATATATAAATCACAATGACATTCTATCAGAGAAAACAATTCTCTACAAAATGTTCAAACAATAACACGAATGAACACGAAAAAACCTACAAATTGTCGTGATCAAATTAATACTGCATAACACTAAGTATAATCACACATAATCATAAAATGGATGTGTCCTTAATGTAAAACACTCGGAAAACTTTTAACATGTATGCTATAATACATTTATTTGTTCTGGAAGCTACGACAATGTACGCATGTAATGTGTTATTCGTATGAGTATGAAATTAATACAAAGAATTACCTCTAATACGGTATTCGATTTTGATTTTGATCTCTTTGAAATGTCACACTTAACAATGTTTCAATTATATGGTGGCGACCACTTTTTAAAGTGGAGTAGGCAACCAGGTTACAATGTCCGTGGGAAGAGATCAACTGTCTTCCGCAAGTAAACTGACAAACCTTGACACAAAAAATGAACTTAGGTTACAGCGAGACTCGAACGTGCGCTGACCAGAAGTGAGAGACTTCAAAGCTAACCAATAAGCCACGGGGGATATACTTTTGTTCATGGTATATCACACGTACTTCTTTGACCCTATAACGTTGATGTTAAGTGTGCATTGTATGATATTAGTCTTCGTGGAAATACCGAACGTTAATTTGCAATGACGGATTCCATCTTACGGTAGCAACAGGTTGCGTTTTGCTAGTTTATTCAACTAATGACAGGTATAGGTCTACAAAGGTAATGTGGTGCATCAAAGTTCTGGCAAAAACCAAAACAATACGATCTGTTTTCCGAAAATAGGTTGTGCAGATAAAACATATTGCCTTGCACGGATTCCGTGCATTACTGAAGTTTTAAAATGTTTGTGTCAACAAGAAGCATGTCACCTCTGTTATGATATAATGTAGACACAATCTGCCAACTAACATTGGTAGACCTGTAATATTGCTGTGAAGGCACACAAAAATTCCGATAAACTAGCAAAAAATGAAAACTTCCCTGCAGATGGCGTGAACATTCTCATTAAAATTGTGTTTCAGATCGAGTCCGCTATCAGTATATTCCAGTCAAGAAATTTTTCCCATCTAGAGGGCATGGCCAGGAAAGTATCACCGACTGAGGAATTCTGGGAGCAAGTATATTTCTTGTGTTGGTTCTCAATAGTTTTACCTTTTTTTACAACAATTTCGTTTCATTGTCATCTACGACATGTATTCAGATACTATATTTTTGACTAGGACCCGTGAAGAATCCCCTACATCACTGCAAAAATGTATTTTTATAGATTTAACAAAATCGTTAAAATATTGTATTGAAGTAGAATTTTGACGTTACACTAGGAATAATTTTACATACTTCATGACAATATTTATTTCTATTCAGACACAGGGTTCTTCGAATATCAAGTGGTCTAGAAGAGTTTGGTGATATCAATTGGATGTTTGTGCTTTATTTGTTTGTCACTCAAGTGATAATATTTATCGCCATGACCAAGGGAGTAAATTCTATCGGCAAGGTAAAAAGAAATTATCTTAAAGTTAAAGCAAAATCAATACGATTTTTCATACTTAAAGGGAATTACCTGTGTTTAAAAAAATCAATTTTTGTTAACTTTTACTACTTGTACTTGATGTACAATAACAAATGAAAGCTATATACAGGCATAAAAAATATTATATATCCATATATTTTGTGATGGCCAATGTGCTATTCATATACAAAGGTCAAGCAAAAGGTAAAACAATTGCAAGTGAAAAAGTGTTTAACCTGCGTTTCGTAAGCAATTTTCACCAAGAATGTAGGAATTTAAGAATTTTTATACCTGTATTTAATTATTGTATATCAATTTTAATAGTAAAAATACAAAAGAATTTTAATGCCCACAGCTAATGCCCCTTTAAAGTCAAATTTATTGTTAATATTGATGTGGTTTGGAGAAGTAAGCATCCCCTTTCGACCGGTCACACCCGCCGTGAGTCCACACTCAAATCCAAATGAAATACGTGAAGAACGAATCCTCGTCACAATTATTACAGACGTCTCAACAAACGCCAACGAACAGTCAACTCAACATTTCACTTAGTGAAACAGAGTATTTGCAAACAAGACTATAATATTGACCGCAAAATTTGCAGAACATTGAAATTTCGATATCCCTGTGTCAATAATCTGTCAGTGAGTAACTTACATCTGTATATGAAATGTCCATATGTTGAACACGCCCTGGCATATCGGGTCATTTGTGAAGTATAAACTCCATATGCAGTTGACCGTGGGTCGCGTTTGTCGCATAGCTTAGTTGTTAATTTCATGTGATCTGATATAAATGACTTATTTAAAGGTTTTTGTGCAATTCTCTAATTTCATGGTTTCAGTTCACCTGACTTATCTTTCTTAATTTTGTTCAGTTAATACAATTAGTGTAGTTGTCATCTTCTCTTGACAACAGACTACTGTATCTGACATCTGGTGCCATTCGTATATGGCCATTTTCTCTCGGGGCTATACACTGCACTTATATACTTATTTTTATTTCACATATTTTAGGTGTAATGGTCCTTTCCCTTGTGAACCGTCTTCAACTGGTTTACTGCACCTCATCAAACAATGCTAAAATAGGAGAACGGTTCCCTCGGAAAAGGGCCTTTCATAGATAGATAATACTAACAATATCTCTTCAACAGCTGATGTATATCACAGTTATAGCACCTTTTATACTTCTTCTTGCTGTGTGGATCAGAGCTATGACCTTGAAGGGGTCCTGGTCAGGCATGCTGTACTTTATCAAACCAGATTTTCGACACTTGAAAAGAGTAGAGGTAAAAAGGATATATTTTACTTCAGATATCTTGGTGCACTTCTCTCTTATTGAAGCGTTTCTTATCTCATTAACCTCTTAACATACATTTGGACTGGCCTATGTCATTCATTTACAGGGGAGTGCATTGTTTTCTGGGTTTGATGAGTTAGTATTACATTGGTTGATAAATGGAGGAGATGTTAAGGATAAAAACCTCATTTACTAAACCTAATTCGAATTGCTTGTTTTTTTAATGGGTAATGCTATTGGATATTGATTCTTTCACTTCAGTACAGCATGGAATATGCTTTATCACCTTCAAAACACACACAAATACACATAATAGCATACACACATAATAACATACACACATAATAACATGAACACATAATAACATGCACACACATAATAATATACACACATAATAACATGCACACATAATAACATGCACACACATAATAACATGCACACACATGATAACATGCACACACATAATAACATACACACATAATAACATACACACATACTTACACAAATATACACATAAATACATACACACATACATACACATAATAACATACAAACATACTTACACAAACATATACATAAATACATACACACATAAAGACATAATAACATACACACATACAGACATAATAACATACACACATACAGACATAATAACATACACACAGACTTACACAAAATACACACAAAATACACATAAATATATACACACATACATACATTAATAACATGCACACACATGCGTTAATACATACATACATACATACATACATACATACATACATACATACATACATACATACATACATACATACATACACACATACATACATATATACATACATACATACATACATACATACATACATACATACATACATACTACATACATACATACATACATACATCGATCTATTAACATAAATACATACATACATACATACATACATACATACATACATACATACATACATCGATGTAGTAAAATAGATACATACATGAATACACACATACATACGCACTCATATGCACGCATACACATACGTACACTACTGTGTAATGAATTCTTTGTGTTTATCATGTAAAGTTGATTATAGTTTTCATGTCTGCACAATTTGTTTTCATATAAGGTATGGATAGAGGCTGCTTTCATGGCATTTTTCACATTAGGACCAGGATGGGGATGTATACAGGCAATGTCGTGCCATGCTAATTTCAAAGGAAATTGTTTAAGGTATATTTATAGAACAACTGGTTTACAACCAATTGTGATATCACAACCTAATATATATAAATATATATAGGTACTTTCCGGTTGTGTATGTGTGAGTGGATGTTTGTGTGATAGCGCGTATGTGTACGTTTTTTTAATGTTATTTAATGGTTTTGTCCTGATGAAGGGACAGGTCGTCCCGAAAATTTGACATCCATGTTGTTAGTCATCTTAGTGCTTTATATATTCTTTTCCTGACTTTTATCTATTGCTATGCATTACACCCATATTATTGATAAATCATTAGATCTATCAAACTGTAAATATCATAAACAGGATATCAAAGTTATAATGCTCATAACAACCGTTTCTTTTAATTAGACGTATTCAGTCAAACGTTGATTTTAAATGTATGTATATTTTCTGACCAACGTAAAAATGAGGTACGATGAGAGTAAATCGAAAATCATTTATTTTAAAAAGTCTCGGAACTTCAAACTACATACGAACCTCCGCCATTTCGGGGAAGAACTTTGTTTCGGTAAAAGTCAGGCCGTCTTAAAATACAATAGCAACACGTCTTTCTTAAAAATCCTTCAAAGGGTTATCAACTATTTGTAATACTTTGGGTTTAGGCAAGTTCTGCACTCAAATAAAATCTGTCTAATTTTAAAAGTTGTGATTTAGGATGATGGCGTGGACTCACGGCGGGTCTGACCGGTCAACAGGGGATGCTTACTCCTCCAGGATACTTGATCTCGCCCCTGTATTTCCAGATGTCCGTGTTTGTCCACCGGATTTGTATATGTATCCAGGACATTCTAGAGATGTATAAGATGTATAAGATTTTATATTTGTGCCATAATGTAAAACACTTGTCGCGGTAACTTTAATATCATGGTTATAACTCTGCAGACGACTCCATTTTCGCGAGTTGCCAGTGCTAGTATTGTACTTAGGTAGACACGGATGTATTTGGTATTGCTAAACTATGTTTTTTATGAAAAGTATATATTTAATGCCTATTGTCAGTTGTTTCCTTAGATAAAGAATCCTGTTTGTAGTGCTGTGTATATTTACTTTTTATAAAAAACAAATTAAGAAGCACTCAAAGAACCATACATTATTGTTATGTTAGGGGCACAAACTATCATGAAAATCCTCGTTATATAATGAATTCACGGTCCTTTCAATTCAATACTCTTAAATGGATTTTAAAATACATTTAGACAGAAACGATCGTCTTAAGCATTATAACTTTGGCATTATGTTTATAATATTTATAACCACTAGGTCGTTGCCACTGCTGGTGGACCGTTTGAGTCCCCGAGGGTATACATAAACCTAGTACCTGGTATTTCGGTACCAGCTGATATTTTTATACTAAAGAAATATTTGGCACGGATAACACCATTTAAATTCCAAAGTTTTCTAAAGCTAAGATAGTCATCTTTGTACAGTGGTCACTCTTAGAAGGATTTCGGCCATACTTTTAGATTTATTATATAACCTTGTATGATACCACTTTCTCTATAGAAAATGCATATACGTTTTAAATTGGAGCTCAACTGATGAAGTCTAATAGACAGAAACGATCGTCTTGAGCATTATAACTTTGGTATTATGCTTATAATATTAGATTTAGTTTTTGTCCTTGTATGACACCACTTTTTTTTTCTGAAATTTTCATCTATATCATATCCTAGCTCAGCTGATGAAGGCTTTTTGACCGAAACAATCGCCTTGAACATTTATTTGACCTCTTTTATAAAACTACAACTTTTGTATTGTTAATGATATTCTTAACATACATTTATTAACCAATGACTTAAAATACACTGGAAATTGTCCAATCAATTCTATTCCGTAAGTCTGGAACTGGTCATTGATACAGGGCTAATACAGAAAAACCGTTTAAAATGTTAACCGGTATTACACAGAATTTTTAATTTCGGTTCTGAATCATGAATGGAAGTATTCAGAAAATGATCTCGCCTCGAAAATAGTAAGGTATAAATCGGATGTAAGACTCTGATCGATTTCCTGAGAATTGAACATTCCGGAATGGATTTTCTATATTTGGCTGACGAAAACAAAGAAAATATAAGTCCATGACAGAGTCTCAGACAAAAATACAGAAGACGGGAAGGGCATTTTGATTCATAACATTAGGCCTATAACTTACATAGTCTTTGTTTGACCTAATATCTTATGGGATATACACCGTCAGTGAATTCCATATGGAACGAGAGCGAAGACTAAATTTGATGTCTATACCACTGTCCTTTGGTTACGCCTAGGGCCTATAAAGCTTTTACACACTTCATTGAATTGGACATATCTGACGTCACTTGCTTAGGATGCAACCAAAATATATTGTGATGTAATAATTATAATGAAACTAACTATAGAGGCAGTGTAAGGAATATCGTCGAAGGTTATATTTTTATAGCGGCTTCACATAAATTTATTATTTAGTCGGCTTTTGTTGGTTATTTGAAGTTTTTGGTTAATAAAGGTGTCATGAAATGAGTTCATATTGATCTTGTATCATGTCCTCATACAGTCGTCTTGGGTCTCGATCAGCTGTATTGGCCCTCGGCTCCGCCTCGAATCAATACAGCTGACCTCGACCCAATACAACTATACTCGCACATAATACAGGATCAATATGAAAACATTCATTTAGTAACACTATAGTAATAAATGTTCTTTTATCAGATTATCTAAACCAGAGTGCAGTTTCATTTATACTTATATTTTTCAGAGATGCGTCCCTTGTTGTCATTTTCACACTATTATACGGACTTCTAAATGGACTTGTAGCGTTCTCCGTCCTTGGTGTAATGTCGGAGGAAACGGGTACCGCCGTCAGTGAGGTGTTACAAACAGGTTTTTAATTATTTGTTTTACATCTTTATAATCGTATTCATGTCTCCAACTTTGAAAGTTTAAATAATGATAAAGGGATATAAACATTATAAACAAAATAGAACACAAAATCTAGAATTAAATTATTATTATTTTGGATTGGATGAAAATAGCAAAGACGAACGGTTCTTCGTTATAGAAATAAATTAAATTGGATAAAGTTCAAGAACTTTCAAGTTCTTGTAAGTCGTATTTTCATTGGTCGAACAGTACACACATACGAGAGGTTTCTCGCTTGTGATCTCATAGCAGTTTACGTTAGATCCTCTTCGCGACATACAGGAATACAGGGCCGATGAGAGATCAATTTAAAATGGACTGCAACAGCACCAACACACCAACAATATATAACATTGTTATACCTTTACGTTTTACTCCGTATACTCTGATATAACGTAAAAAGTTCAAAATTCCAAATGTTTGCCTCACAAAAATATTGACTGGCATTGCGTGAAATGTTTCCCGCTCGAGTAATAACTCATTCGGTGTGTAACGGTTATTTCCGCCAATTAGCACTTCTGATTTCCCTATGTTTTATTTATTTCATAAAATCAGCGATAGAAGGATTAAAAAAACAAAAAATAAAGGTAAAACAAAACATTTGCATACAGAGTTTTTTGTCAACACATATTTTGTCGAACCAGAGAACAAAACTGTTGCCGAAGGCCTCAGGCAACAGTGTGATCCTCTATTTCGATAAAACACATTTTGATTTCACACCCTGTTAACAAATGTATATTATCATATACAGATATAAATAAACATATTGCTACCGGCTAGGTCTCTGATTAGTCGTTAACGTGAATTACACAGATGATGAACTTCAATATCCTAAATATAATTCTTAGAATCCCATGTACTGTTGACTAGTGATGTTATTAAATTATCAACAGACCCTTACAAGATAGCATTTTGTTATTCAAATGTATTATTGAACAAATACAGAATTTTGACGTCATGCCCAATATAATATAATATAAAAATCTCAGATACCAAAGTATAAATCAATAGGATGTCCAGGACATAGATACAAATCCGGTAAAAATGGACAAACAAACAGCCTTAATTGTACCTAAACTCATCTGGACCAAGTCGCATGATAAAATGTTAAATGTAACCTATAGTTTATCTATTGGTTTAACACGAATATTTCATGCATATGTTTTTTGTAACATCTGTAAAATGTGATCCAGTAGTGTGGCCTCCGTGGCGACTAGTTAGAGCATTGCACATGGAAATATTAAGTCTCTCACTTTTGGTCAGTGCAGGTTCGAGCCCTACTGGTAACTAAGCTGAATTTTGTCAGAAAGTTTGCCAGTTTACTGCGGAAGGTTGACCGCCACCATATAAATGAAAAATTGTTGAGTGTGGCGTGCGACAATAATCCAGTGGTTCCTAATTTTCAACACTAATCAATATTCAAAATACAAAGTGGTTCCTTATTTACATGTCGTGTAGGTTTCCCTAGCGACAAATGAGTAAATTAGTTTATATGATAGTTGCAACTGTCCTTCAGCTATGCATAAATGTTTATTGAAAGTGATATTAAACTATTTATTTTTACGATATGTATAATGATGAAGCACAAATGGATAAACTCCAAGTCTATTAGAATACGACAAATTGAAATATAAGAACTGTCCGGATAAAGTAATACTTTTGCTATAGCAACACCGCAGACACATGCTTCTATAGTTTTACACCTTTTTAGCTTCTCGAAATATATAGAAAGTATCATAATTTGTGAAATTTTACTTCCGATCGAAGTTTCTATGTTACATTTTTTCCTCTTGGCCTGTAATTGTACAGACGTTTTTCGAATTGTTCCATCCTGTATTGGTTTGTTATATTTGTACGCAGTTTCAAAGAAAAGGAACAGGAATCTAATGACACTTGTCATCTTTACAGTAGATCACATTTATCTAAACTTTATTGTTTGCAGATAAGCTGAAACGTTATATCACTAAATATCGTCAATATAAGTATAACGGAACCGGAAGTGACCTTGACTAAATTTCTGTTGAAGTCACATTAGTACGAATTGATAATGACATTCAGAACAGGTACATTGAGATATGCATTCATTGCAAAATAGGGTTATTTGTAACATTACTTTTTACAGGTGGTTTCTCCCTCGGATTTGTTTCATACCCAAGAGCTGTTGTTTATTTTCCATTACCTCAACTATGGGCTGCTACAGTATTTCTTATTTTACTCTTACCAACATTAGATGTAGCAGTAAGTACAGTATTTTGTAACCAATAAATGTTATAATCAGATATGATATAAAAATCAGAAGAGAGAGAGAGAGAGATAGATATTATACCTCAAATTCTCTAAACACTTATTACTATTTAACTTTATCAACAGAAGACTTTATTGATTGTTGATATTTTTATTTACTTTTAATTCAGATCATACTTGCAGAGCCTGTGATGTGTGTACTGGAGGAAATACTTCCGGCGTTTGTTGCAAAACGGCGAATATTCCTACTTTTACTCGTCAGTTCGTCTTCTTTTCTGGTGTCAATTCCTCTTACATCAAGTGTAAGTGGATACATATTCATTACATTGATCATGATACGAATGTCACTGTTTGTTTTTTTTTCTTTTTGGTTTGTTTTGTTTTGTTTTTTGAAATGATATAATCCATATGAATGATTAATTTCAATAAACATTAGATGTACATATCTACGTTTTTAACAAAATCGAAATGTCCCTGTTTCTGTTCTTCAAACAATTCCTGAATATCTATGAAAATCATGCTTAGGATCAACATCTGAAAGGAACATTTTGACGTTTTCTCGACAGACGTAATCTCAGGTTCCCATAAAACGCTTTCCATTGGCATTTGTCTGATCTACATAACATGTAGTATCATTTCATACTGTGTGGGATATCAGTATGATACTTTGTGTAATATTTCAACCGAAAGCATTTTGTACTCCTCAACAAAATACATGCAACAACGAATATTATAAACATAATACCAAAGTTATAATGCTTAAGACCATATCGTTTCTGTCAATTAGACTTCACCAGTTGAGCTCCAATTTGAAAAGTGTGTGTATCTTCTAAAAGTAAAGTTGTATCATACAAGGCCAAATAATATCTCTAAAAGTATAGCCGAAATCCGTCTTAGAGTAAACACTGTAAAAAATGACTACCTTAGCTTTAGAAAATTTTCGAAGTTAAACGGTGTTAACAGTGCCAAAAATTACTTAAGTGTAAGACGAACAGCTGGAATCTCATACGATGACGTATTTAGTTTTTTCTGTGACTGTCCACGGGGATATGTCGGGTTTATCAAATTCATGGAGTTGGAGGCAAAGCCCGACATAAGAATCAATAACTCAGCTGTGATCGTTTAGTTTTTATTTTACACCAAGGGAGGCTTCAATAACATGTTCACGTATCAGTAGTTAGTCACAGAATGGCGGTCTCTCAATGCTGGTCTCTCTTGCTTTCTAAACCCCGGTGCGTATATATGAAGGTCAATTCCGAACAACGTAGAACACCAGAATTCTACAAGTTTCTCCCGCATTCGAACAAGTAACCGAAGGAATAATGGCGCCGTGCATATCAATACCTGTCAAAGTTTCACCTTCCGTGACCTTTTTACACTATCAAAATTAGACAACTTTAGTACATTATTTTATTTCACATTACAATCAAAACTTGTTTACCAAGGATGACGATGACAGATATTGACCTATTTAACCTTGCAGCTGCAACAATTGCCGACATTTCATTTCTATATTACAGATATTGACCTATTTAACCTTTCATTTCTATATTTGTTTTCGATGCTTATAATTAACTTTAATCGAAATGTGTTGACAATTAGTTTGTCCGAAACATGAATTTCATTGTGTAACTAAATTAGCTGCCCGTATTCCTCACATATGTATAGTTCAAATCATATTTTATCTCAGCGCACACCAATTTTATTATCTGTTATATTTATAACTTAATAATTTTACTAAAAGTATTATCTCCCTAAATCTCATAGTGTTACACATATAATCATGGACGGTCAGTAATAACTGTTTTATTTTGTCAAGGATCACATTTTCATTTGGGAAATGTCTTCAACACTGTTATTCGTATCATTCACCATTACCCTCTATTTTTGCTACTGAATGTCCTTAGAACTATGTACAGCAATCACGGGACTCGTTATTTCCAATGAAATGGCGACATTTCAGTCCGAGGCAAAACAATATCAATTTATTGTGTTAGCCTTTGATTTCTTATCTTTTATTTTTAGGCAGGAGTGTACATATTCCAGATGATGGACTGGTATGTTGGCACCGTGGCAATTATGATCATATGCATTGTGGAAACCATCGTATTTGCATGGGTTTACGGTAATGTTGCCCATGTCTAAACCATTAGCAGTATCTAATTTTAAATTTAATGCAGCTCTATCTTAGTTTATTTTAGAAACATTGATTAATGTGATTGTGGTGCAGTTAAACCCAGTTTTTATCAGTTAAACCAGGGCTTTCTCGATGGAAACTAGGTTTAACTTATTATTTTTATTTATTTTTGTTGTTGCAATTTTGGCACAGTAAAACCTATTTTTTCTCAAATTAATGTTGGATACGAAAGATATAATTGGTGTAAATGAAAAAACTAGGTTTCACTTATTAATGTTAATGCTAATATCTTTACCATCCATTTGATACATGTAACACTTTAAAACTAGGCACGGTTGAATCGTGTGTTTTTATCACGAGTTTTGACTTATGAGTTTAAGTTAGCTTTACTGATCATCACCATTATTTTCAAAATCTTCTATTATTATGCTTGTCAATATCTTTAAAGTATTGTTATCATTTAACATTAGTTAAAGTTAATAGCGGGTTATTCGGGAGGAGAACCTGATTTACCCTCGAGTTTAGGGTCATGAGTCAAAGTTTCCTCCACTCAACTTCAGAATTATCATCTAAATATATTGTTCATATGCTTGTCTTGAATGTATTTTGTTGATTTAAATATTTGCTAAAGTTCATAACGCTTTTTAGGAGGAGATCGTATTAGCAGAGACGTACAGATGATGTTGGGTAGACCTTTACCTGCGTTAGTGAGAATCTGTATAGCTTTCCTTATACCTATATCTCTACTGGTAAGTAAATATACCGAATCAGCAAAACATTTTAGCGAGGATTCAGTTTTAACGAGTTTCTTGAGATCGCTAAAATTGAATATCGCTAACAATTCATTCCGCGTCGAAGGTAAAAGAATGGAATTCATGATATTTACAAGTACTAACCAGTGGTCATTTGGCTGCAACATTCACCTGATTGCACAAATATACTTATGATGTACTGTTCTGATTGAAGTGCTATGTTTAACTTGAATTTTCTCTAGATGAAGCTAAATCATTGGCAAAGTAACTGTAATCACGACCTGCATTTAATTACAACTTCAGTTTATTTGATTAATCATTGAATTCTTTTCTGTTCTTCCGCACACCTGGTCCTATCCCGTTTGGGATTCGCAATTGTTCCTCATGTTGAGACTATTACACATCTAATTCGCCGTGTTCTAATGGAGCTTCGTTTGTTGATTGGCACTTCTTCATTTTTACTTTTTTAATGCAATTGTTTTAGAGGTAAGCCATATTTATAAGGAACATGCATCGCGATATATCACGTTCTAACATATTAATTAATACATCAGTCACAAAGTTTGGAAACACGAGCACTTTCTATTTTTTTTCAGTTTTTGTTGGCAGTCAGCTTGTACTCGTATCAGCCGCCGACACTTGGGGATTATCACTATCCGGGTTATGTTGGCGGTATTGGATGGTGTATATCTATGATTTCCATTACGTCAGCAGTTTTATTTGCAATCTTCAGGATTTTTCGTGGAAAAGGAAGTTTTAAGACGGTAAGAGCAAACATTCTCCCTTTTAATATGTTAGAAATATTTTCTTAATGTCTGTAATGATGATATGATGTATCCCCCTTTCTTTATGTTGTACCTTCTCTATATATTGTGTGAAATCTTACATTTTCCCCCCAAAGTGTCAGTGGCTGTGAATGTAAACATAATAGATAAAAAAGATAAAACTAAGATTAAAGGATGAGATAGACGTAATAATTGCTCAAGAGGTAAGCCCATTGTCTCTGTCATTAAGTCTTTACCAGTTTGGTTCGAATTTTAAATATATGAATAGGTACATGCAACGAGTCTAAATACTTAACTGAACTGTTATACCTTAACCATCTGAGAGTTGTCTATGTAACTAAGGTAAAAATGAAGAAGTACAAATGGATAATCCAAACTCTGGGTCCAGTGGAATACGACAAACAAGATAACAAAACGGTTTCAGCACGAAGAACAATTGAGAATCCCAAACGGGATGGGACCAAGTTTCCGGAAGGAGTCCGCGTCCCTGTTAGCATGTCATACCTGTTGCAAATGTTACATGGAAATTTCTCGAACAAAACAGAACTTCAACAGTTGTAAGATAAATGACAAACCATTTCACCAAAACCACACATACACGTATTTTAATATAATATTTCATGTTTCAGAGACTTCAAACACTTCTGCACTATAATTCAAAATGGAAGCCAGCTGATGCGAAATACTTTGAGATGTTCGAGGAGTCTGAGAAAGAATACCAGTGGTCACTACGGAATTTGATTTGGTTTAACTTGACCGGCATCAGCAACAAACCTAAATTTTGTATGAAATAAAGAAGACTCAACCTTAGAAAGAAACCAGTTTCTGTAACATCTAACAAAAAAAGGTCGAGAGGAGAATTTTTGCTATCATATAAGTGAGCAATTTACATACGACATCACAGTGATCTTGAAAAGTATGATTCTTTGTCTCTTGAGACATATGATTCTTTACAGGAGTTTGTTTTTTCGGGAACTATATGTTTGGGTATTCTCCATTAAAGGTGAATTCTCACAGTTAGTTGTGTTGGGGTAAAAATTTTATTTTGTTGAAACTGAATGTTTACGGTTAAACGATAATAACGATTATCAATTGATAATTTGAACATAATTAGATTTACTTAAAGCAATGGAAAATCTCTAAAATCAACATGCTAGAGCTTGGTTTAATATACAGTAAAAATTGCTTTAGCGATCACCTGTGTATAAAGGTCACTTGGTCATAAAGACCGGTTTTTGCTGTCCCCAATTTTACCATTTGTGTAAAAATTAACCGATATATAAAGACCAGCCCCCTATAAAGACCGGTGTTGTTATGTCTTTAGGGGGGGGGGGTCTTTGAATAGTTTTCACTGTTTATGTTGAGACTAACATAGCGTCTTGGATTAATAAAAAGCGAATATAATCATTTTACAGAGTTCATTCTTAGACGGATTTGGTAATACATTTAGAAATATTATTTGGCCTTGAAAAATACCACTTCTGAACTATAAATCTTATTTCGAAGTCTTAGTAATAGACACGATCGTATTGAGCATATGTTTTTGATGCTTTGGTATTCTGTTCATAATATTACTCCCAATGGGTCTTAAAAGGAGATGGAAACAATATAATTGACAAAGTAATAAATAACATTTTATGGTTTTTAGTGATAGACCAACTTGATGATAATGACTCATTAGTTTGTGCGAAATTTTACTTGTTCAAACATACTACTACTTTATATTGTATGCTATTAACAATATACTTTGTTTGGAGAAATATATTACCTATACGTTTATTTTTGTATGTGTTTTAATTTTTCAATATCCAAATCAATATTCTTCCCTCTAAGATTTCCTCATGTATTTCATTTGGACTTGACTGTGGACTCACGACGGGTCGACAGGGAATTCTCTACTCCTTCATAGCACGTGATAACACCTCTTGGTTTCCAGAGGTCTGTGTTTGTCCACTTTTACCAGATTTGTATCTATACCCTGGACATCCTAAAGATTTACACTTTGGTATCCGATATGTTTTATATTTAAACAGATAATGTCCACTTTATATTTGCAATAAAACTTTCACATAGCCAATAAAAGCATTAAATAATCGGTATCGTGTGTAAGTTTATCATTATTTATTCGTCTCTTTGATTTACTGTTGCTGAACATTCTATCAAGGAATTCTTAGCGATATGTAAATATCACAAGTATTAGGTGAAAGGCCATAAAATATGAGCCTGTGCTATAATAGACTGACACTAATGCAATGATGATTATTTTGCGCTTTATGTTTGTCGGGACATGGGATCCAGATTTTAATTCGCAGCCGAAATGCCCTGCAATACCTTTCATTGATGTTAGCTAATTCACATAAGATGGCGGGGTGGAGTAACCTTTTGATTAGAATACGTATGTTTCAGTTTTCCGTTAAGACAAGCTGCACCCGAAGAACGTTTTAATCCTCAGTGGATTCTCTCTTATGTATGGTAACCAGAAGGAATGAGAACTCTACTCAATGCATTTTTGTTGTTATATTTTATTTTATTACCTAAAATTTGAATTCGTCGAGGTAAAGAAAAGGTTCACAAGTCTCTTCCCCGCCAGGTTATATGTACTTTACTACATTTCAAATTTTTGATTCAGAGATGTATTCCCGGTACCGGGTCCTGCCTGACTTTTAAAAAAGTGTATGTTCCTCTGCCAGGCGCTTGGCATCCTGACTAAATAGTTTGCCCTTCTACTTGAATTGATCGTGCGTGGAACATTCTTCAGGATCATTTGGAAAAACTGATAATGATATTATTACAATGTAAGATGTTGGCTAAAAGGAGAACATAGTTCACATATGTTTCATTCATTTTAACGGAATGATTTCCGTGTCAACCCCTAAGGTATTGACAAGCTACACGCGTCGTGACACACAGTACAATTTATGATAGAAGTTCTGATGGCTTCTAGAATGCATTACATAGTTGTGCCAAACTTTACACAGATCTGCGTTTATCTACATAGGCATGTATATTATGCGTAGATTTGCATAAATATGTATCTTAGACATGGAAGAAAAATAATCAACCCGCTACCTTAAGGGTATGACAAAGGAATCTCAATCGCCGGCGAGCCTCGGGTTTGTCATTCAATAAACTTACCCACCGATTGAGATTCATTTGTGATACTCTTAAGATCGGGGTAGATTCCATTAATTACGTTTGTAGTAATATTGTCAATTTCAGTCAATGTCTCCATCATGCCATATATAAAGTGCAAGGGTGATATGCTTTAATTGTCCAATTTGCCATCTATATATACCTGAAATGCTACCTGTTCTTACTAATAAATTTGAAAAACAACACAAATAGATATAAAATATAATTTATTTCATAAATAAGCTAGCACCAAAATATTGCAAACCGTAATATAAACAGTCTTAAGTTGCATTAATTACCGGCCAGTGGCAGACATGCTGGAGTTGGTGGCGATGGAAGTTTTCCTTCCACTGCAAAATGTAACAGGCCTGAAACACGTGCAAAATAAAAAAATTATTAATATTCAAATTTAATGAAACGTTTTTTAACATGTTAATAAATGAAAATTATTTTTTATGAAAATTATTCTACAAGTAATTTTTGTAGCATAGTAAAGATCTAATTTTTATCTGAAAAAACTACAGTTACCTTTTATTATGCAGATGATATACACAATAAAAAAATATTTGTATACTATGCATTATTTGAATATATGGAATCTCATACGTAGAATACAGTAACATGTCATTTTACCTGCTACAGACGACTGGAAACCCGAGTTCTAGTCGCACGCTACTTCATTCATTATGTAAGCATTCCTTTCGTCTTTGTAATAATCATTGACATCTGGGCCGCCGACAAGTGCGCCCTCTAGTAGTTGTGGATTCGGTGATGAGCTGTAATAGTTTTCCCAATCACATGACTCTGGTAGATCTGGACATGAACTAAAATAGATGTGATAAATCAGTAGGTTAAATTTCCAGGTCACATATCATCATCGTCGTCGTCGTCTTCATCATCATCATCATCATCATCATCAAAACTCATCGGTGAAAAGTCAACCCTTAGATGATTTCAAATTTTTACAAAGTAAAATTGGAGAATTACCAATCAATAATAACAAAAACTCACGTCCATTATAACACGACGAATTAGATGTGCAAATGGTCTGGACAAGAACAAGAAAAGAAAAGACAGATATATAGACACACGGATAGATAGATATATAGACACACGGATAGATAGATAGATAGATAGATAGATAGATAGATAGATAGGTAGATAGATAGATAGATAGATAGATAGATAGATAAATAAATAAATAGATAGACAGATAGATAAATAGATAGATTTATTGATATTCTTACCTTGCACGATGATGTGGCTTCTGTGGATATTTATTACCAAAACCTATGACGTAACTAAAAGCATCGGCATTACCTCCGAGTATGTAGTGTATTTGTGACATGGCCCACTTCTTATATTCTTCTGATTTGTCAAATCCACTGTCAGCAGCAAGAATAGCGATGTAGGCTGCATTTGCTACAAAATCAACAATTAAAAACTAAATATACATTTCATTTTCCAATATACTGATATATTTTATTAACATGTATTAAAGTGTAATGAGTTTACAGTTATCTTTTGCATAGACATGAAATTATAATACGTTTGCAGACAATTTCTTAGTTGCATTATTTCAACAATAAATTTACATTCCGGAAGCAAATTCTGATTTTGTTATTTGAATAACATGTGACAGTCTAAGTTTGCATAAATAACTATTCAGTACAATAAAAATTAGCCTACCTGAATATCTCAATGAACCCCATGTGTCAAGCCAAGCAAATCTACATGGAGTTTTTGAATATCACCATTACGCATGTATGATGCAATAAACTGCTCCACACGGTCCTTATATTGAGCCTTTTGCTCGCTTTATACAGGAGCACCTAATAATAATGATAATAATAATAATGAAATGTAAAAAATTTCAGATACAAAGTATAAATCAATAGAATGTCCAGGACATAGATACAAATCCGGTAAAAATGGACAAAAACGGACCTCTGGAAACCAAACGGTGGGATCAGGTGCCATGGAGGAGTAAGCATCCCCTGTCGACCGGTCACACCCGCCGTGAGTCCAGAGTCAAGTCCAATGAAACACGTGTGAAGTGTATCCTCGTCATAATTGGTACAGACGTCTCAACAACCGCCAACGAAAAGGCAACTCAACATTTCACTTAGTGAAATATATAAAAATCTCAGATACCAAAGTATAAATCAATAGGATGTCCAGGACATAGATACAAATCCGGTAAAAATGGACAAACAAGGACCTCTGGAAACCAAGAGGTGGGATCAGGTGCCATGGAGGAGTAAGCATCCCCTGTCGACCGGTCACACCCCGCCGTGAGTCCACAGTCAAGTCCAATGAAACACGTGAGGAGTGTATCCTCGTCACAATTGGTACAGACGTCTCAACAACCGCCAACGAAAAGGCAACTCAACAT
Organism: Atrina japonica; assembly: GCA_030159075.1. NCBI lineage: Eukaryota > Metazoa > Mollusca > Bivalvia > Pterioida > Pinnidae > Atrina > Atrina japonica. The sequence continues at coordinate 87,930 of BROG01000968.1, forward strand.
TTCACTTAGTGAAACAGAGTAGTCGCAAACAAGACTATTATACCGACCATCAAATTTGCGGAACGTTGACATTAAACGCGGTTTTCGATATCCCTGTGTCAATAATTTGTCAGTGAGTAGTTTACCTCTGTATATGAAATCTTCATATGTTGTGCACGCCCTGGCATATCGGATCATTTGTGAAATATAAACTCCATATGCAGGTGAGTGAGGGATATTACTACTTAAATGTGGAAAATTTACGATGGGAAAGCCGAAATCGTCGCGTTTATCGTATAGCTTGGTTGCTAATTTCCCGTCTGTGTTGATATTAAGTAAAATGTATGAAGCGTGTGTACTTGATTCTGTTGTATCTTTAATTTCTAGTTCGCTGGGATATATCGCATTGACATATGTATGAAAATTGTCATTATTAATTGACAAAACGTCGTCGATATATCTAACTGTCAAATTAAAGGACACCGCTAACTTTTTCTTCTTTTGATTCAGCAGTTTCTGAATGAAGTCTGCTTCGTATGAATAAAGGAACAGGTCGGCCAATAAAGGAGCACAATTGGTTCCCATAGGAATGCAGACAATTTGTTGAAAGACCACGTCTCCGAACATTACAAATATATTGTCTATTAGAAATTCCAGCATGTTTTTTATATCAACTTCAGTATACTTATGTGTAGAATCAGAGTGGTGTTTGACGAAATAAGTATCCTGATAGCCAATCACTAGATATTTAAATTTTCGGGTACCACCTTTAGTGAAAAAGCAGTTGTCTATGATGTTAAAAAGCCTTTCTTTTAATTTTTTATGTGGAATAGTAGTGTAAAGAGTTGAGAAATCATAAGTTTTGATACTGTGAATTCGAGAAAAATTATGTGCCTTCAAATTTTCTAAAAGCTGTTTAGAATTTTTAGGTATCCACATCTGATTTACACCGCTTCTGGAATAAGCAACTGTACAGTATTTTTGAAGTTTCTCCTTAACAGCTGTCAATATCTTGGTAAGGAGTAAAGATAAAAGGTTTGGTAGAACATTTGCTGGATCCTGCTATGTATCTTTGCTTATATGGGTTTTTATGAAGTTTAGGTATCCAGTATAAATGTGGTAGCTGGAAATCGGTCTCCGTTGTAGGTATATCAAATGAGTGTAATACGGACACGTGATTTTGAAGGATCTCGCCCTTTGAAAGTGAGCTACGTGTGTATGTAGGATTTCCAGAATTCGTATTAAACCCAAGTTCTTCTAATAAACAATTATAGTAATGTGCCTTACAAATAAAAACTATATTATTTGAGGCTTTGTCTGCTGGTTACCAGTACATATTGGTCATGTAACCTATCCAGTTCAGTTACTACTTCTGGATCATTAAATACAGAGGGATAACGTGTTTTCATAGTCCCTTTAAGTTTTCGAATACGAGATTTTATCAACCATCGTATGGCTTTCAGCCATTCAGACAAAGTGTCTGGTTCTACGTCTTCATGTTTGGCCCATCGTCTGGCATAATCTTCGACAGAATCCATAACTAAACTGAAATTCTGACGCCAATTAAAGGAACGGGCTTCCCGGTATTTAGGGCCCTTAAAATAAGATTTTTGAGGCTTTCATTTTCAACAATAGAAACGTCGCCGGTAATGACATGCCCGATAGTATTGTATTGGAAAGGAGATGAAGCACTATGAACATGTGACAGTGTTGTGTAGAAGATGGTTGATGTCTAGGCACTGCAAAACCTGTTTGTAATTGAATAGCTTGGATGCGATGCTGGGTGTATAGCTATATGAAATGCAAGGCGTGCTCTTCAGTTTAAAATATGGTGGAATACAGGACTGAACTTTTTTGTGATTTAGAACATTGGCAATGTTTAAAGCGTCTATGCCTTTATTTGTAAATTTAAGTTTAAGGAAAAGACGTTTCTGTTTAGAACAGTCATCGTTTGTAACGCGTGCAGGCTTAAACAGCCTGTGATAAGCGATGTCCATTATAATGGAGTTCAGTATGTATTCTGGGGTTGAAGAATCCGTGTAGGGGTTCAATCTTGCTTCTTGAAAAAGTTTATTGAGATTTGTAAAAGGAACAGAATAGAGTTTGATGCGGATGTGATGAAGACCCAATTTTTTGTTAACGTAAGGTAAAAGAGATGAAAAAGTGACATCATGTATGTAGGGTCGGTTGTATGAACGATGTCCGTGACTTCGTTTACGTCTTACGTTTGAATTAAAAAGTTCCATCACATTAACACCATTACACAGTGGGCTTGATAGATTGCCTACACTTTGGATATTATCGTTACATCCATAGGGGATATGCAGTGCCAAGTTGTTTAATCCAAAATTCTTCACGTTGTCTACGGAAGGGGGTACTCAAGGTGGGATTGTTGGTCCAGTGGTATATTTTTTCAATTATACGCACTCTCATAGACAAGATGGAATGGTCAGGAGAGTTGAAATGTCGATAGAGTATCTGGTTACCCCCATTATTAATTTCGAATCGATGGCCAGATACTCTTTTATTTAAGGGCCCCCTTAGTTTCGCCAACATAAATCAAACCACACAAGGTACACTCAATGCCGTAAACAACGTTGGATGATTTGCAGTCTAGATGATCCCAGCTTCTGGTGTTGTAATGCTTATTTGTCAGATTGCTAGTGAACACTTGATCAGTTATTAATATAATGACATGTTTTACAATTTTTGACAGAACATTTAGAAATTGTTGGTATATTATTTGAAAATGAACTATCAAAAATGTCGTCAAGTGGAATCTGACAATTTTTTATTGGAACATAAGCGTTATCATGTTTATACCATAACTGGTCATCTTTGGACTGCACAAATGTTAAATTTTTAATGTCCCGAAGGACAAACCGAGGAGCACCAAACAATCTCTGCGAGTCTGTGCTCCCGATAGACTTCACAGAAGGACACCTTTTTATACTGGGCGCCGTGTCATCCAGTATGCAATTTTTTGGTACTTCTTTATCCATTAAATGTATATATGTACCGAGTGACAAGTATCCTCGGGGACAATATGTCCACCAGCAGTGATACATACTCGGTGGTAAAAATATAAAAAATCTCAGATACCAAAGTATAAATCAATAGGATGTCCAGGACATAGATACAAATCCGGTAAAAATGGACAAACAAGGACCTCTGGAAACCAAGAGGTGGGATCAGGTGCCATGGAGGAGTAAGCATCCCCTGTCGACCGGTCACACCCGCCGTGAGTCCACAGTCAAGTCCAATGAAACACGTGAGGAGTGTATCCTCGTCACAATTGGTACAGACGTCTCAACAACCGCCAACGAAAAGGCAACTCAACATTTTTCACTTAGTGAAACAGAGTAGTCGCAAACAAGACTATTATACCGACCATCAAATTTGCGGAACGTTGACATTAAACGCGGTTTTCGATATCCCTGTGTCAATAATTTGTCAGTGAGTAGTTTACCTCTGTATATGAAATCTTCATATGTTGTGCACGCCCTGGCATATCGGATCATTTGTGAAATATAAACTCCATATGCAGGTGAGTGAGGGATATTACTACTTAAATGTGGAAAATTTACGATGGGAAAGCCGAAATCGTCGCGTTTATCGTATAGCTTGGTTGCTAATTTCCCGTCTGTGTTGATATTAAGTAAAATGTCTAAGTATGAAGCGTGTGTACTTGATTCTGTTGTATCTTTAATTTCTAGTTCGCTGGGATATATCGCATTGACATATGTATGAAAATTGTCATTATTAATTGACAAAACGTCGTCGATATATCTAAATGTCAAATTAAAGGACACCGCTAACTTTTTTCTTCTTTTGATTCAGCAGTTTCTGAATGAAGTCTGCTTCGTATGAATAAAGGAACAGGTCGGCCAATAAAGGAGCACAATTGGTTCCCATAGGAATGCCGACAGTTTGTTGAAAGACCACGTCTCCGAACATTACAAATATATTGTCTATTAGAAATTCCAGCATGTTTTTTATATCAACTTCAGTATACTTATGTGTAGAAACAGAGTAGTCGCAAATAAGACTATTATACCGACCGTAAAACTTGCGGAACGTTGACATTAAACGCGGTTTTCGATATCCCTGTGTCAATAATTTGTCAGTGAGTAGTTTACCTCTGTATATGAAATCTTCATATGTTGTACACGCCCTGGCATATCGGATCATTTGTGAAATATAAACTCCATATGCGGGTCACTGAGGGATATTACTACTTAAATGTGGAAAATTTACGATGGGAAAGCCGAAATCGTCGCGTTTGTCGTATAGCTTAGTTGCTAATTTCCTGTCTGTGTTTATATTAAGTAAAATGTCTAAGTATGAAGCGTGTGTGCTTGATTCTGTTGTATCTTTAATTTCTAGTTCGCTGGGATATATCACATTGACATATGTATGAAAATTGTCATTATTAATTGACAAAACATAGTTGATATATCTAAATGTCAAATTAAAGGACACTGCTAACTTTTTCTTCTTTTGAATCAGCAGTTTCTGAATGAAGTCTGCTTCGTATGAATAAAGGAACAGGTCGGCCAATAAAGGAGAACAATTGGTTCCCATAGGAATGCCGAGAGTTTGTTGAAAGACCATGTCTCCGAACATTTCAAATATATTATCTATTAGAAATCCCAGCATGTTTTTATATCAACTTCAGTGTATTTATGTGTAGAATCAGAATGGTGTTTGACGAAATAAATATCCTTATAGCCAATCATTAGATATTTAAATTTTCGGGTACCAGCTTCAGTGAAAAACGATAGAATTGTGACAAAATAATGATAAAAGAATTTGAAAATCAAGTTTTAAACACTTTATGGAATGGTACAAAGATAAAAATGAATATTATACGAGATAGAAGAACGGTGGTACAGAAATAATACACGTGAGCAGCATGCATCAATAATGAGATTTATATTTCTAATTTAAAATTAAATTCATTATATTTTTTATTTGAGATAACATTACTTTTCTGCGCATTTACAAAATTAATAGTGACCTTTGTTCAACATTGTGTTATGCATGTGATTTCGTTTTTGTTTGTACGTACCTGACACAAAACTGCCTTGTCGTCCTAAGATAACGCCCATAATGATTCAGCGTTATTCAGGTAAGTTTGGTCACCTGTGGTCATGTGTAAAAGAATAGCACTCTCACAAAGCTCATCTCTAAATCCGTACGACCTGGAAACAAAAGTCATGTAATATCACAATAAAATTTATAAAATGATATGTATGCTTCACAGACGATATTGATATAGTTACCGCAATTGTTCAGTATTTAATACTCATAAATAATTATATGTGTAACATACAATACAGTAAACACACTCTAAATTCACAAACTTTCGGTCCCTTGGCCTTAATCAAGTGAAAGAAGACAATGTGCAAATATTTTCTCGTCTTTCACTTGATAAAGGCCAAGAGGCTGAAAATATGTGAATGTGGAATGTGTTTACTGTTTCTATTCGCATAACAACAATCTTCTTTACAGAACATTAAATTTCATTAATATATAATATTTTTCATAGAAAGACAAATGGGTATTTCATCTAAAATGACTTTACTGGCGATAAAAATGTATCGATAAATACGTACTTGTAAAACTTCTGTGCGTTTGTCACGGTGTTGGTGTATTTTTTCTGGTATTTCTTGGCAAATGAATAGAGACTCTTAGCTTTATCAAGTATATCATTTGAGTATGCGATATCTAGAAACAGAAAATCAAAATATTTCTCAACATTACATTAAATCTATCTTAAATCAAAATCAATCTAAAGACACAAGGCATAGATAAAAATATTTTTTGGAGCTGAATAAAATATTTTGTTTTTTGTATTCATCTATTACATAAAAGTATATCTCTACCTACCTTCTGTCTTAAAAGCCAATGCTCCCGCCGTCATTGCTGCAGCTGCTTCACCGGCTACGTCACTTCCGCCATTAGAACTGTTAACAAAGAATGCAGGATGTGCCATTGTCATTTCTTCAGGTCTTCCCCAAAAGCCATGATCCACATCTCCATCACCGACCTGGTTTGCAGAAAAAAGGCAAACTTTGAATAATCATGGAAAGCATTCTAATGTTTGTATAGATAAAAAGATTAAATGGATTTTCTAGTTCAAGGCGTGAGATGTATATTACCTAGACTTTATTGTCATTTAATGATAATTACCAACTGTGACGCGCAACATCACTACAATATCAATTATGAAATTATCTCGAACGATACTAACCTGAGCAAAGTATCGCATTTCATCCTCTCTCCAACACTCCATGAGGTAATCAAGCGGCCATTTTACAGAATCGTACATGTTCTGCAACTCCCCAGCGTGACTGTAAGCATCTTTTCACATTGAAAGACCAAGAGCCAGTAAAGTGGTTGTGCTGGCCATTGGGAAGTTGAATTTTACACTATCTCCCGCTGTAATGAACATATTATAAAAGAAGGTAAATGTTGTATTAATTCATTGTATATTAAACATAAGTTGAAACTTGAATTGTAGTATAGCTTTTATACTGTGGTAAAATGAACTTACCATCGTACCAGCCTCCAATCAGATCTTCACCATTAATTCCCGAGTCACTAAGAGCTGAGTCGCCTCTCCAGTCAATACGATTACTGGTAGTTTTCTTGATCACTGAGCTTCGTAAAACAGTATTGATTAGTGGAGAACTTGACTGTAATCATAGTTTGTGTTCAATGGTCCTTACGTCGAAGGCGATTGCATAGACATTGACGCAGTAGGGGGTGTCATGATTGACCGTTGCGTAGTTGAAGATTTTGTCGTTGTTGATGGTGCTGCCGTTGTAAGATGGTTCTTCCGTTGATGGTGCTGCTGTAGATGGTTCTTCAGTTGATGGTGCTGCCGTTGTTAGAGATGCCGTTGATGGTGCCGCTGTAGATGGTTCTTCCGTTGATGGTGCTGCTGTAGATGGTTCTTCCGTTGATGGTGCTGCTGTAGATGGTTCTTCCGTTAATGGTGTTGCCGTGGTAAGAGATACCGTGGATGGTGCCGCTGTAGATAGTTCTTCCGTTGATGGTGCTGCTGTAGATGGTTCTTCCGTTGATGGTGCCGCTGTAGATAGTTCTTCCGTTGATGGTGCTGCCGTTGTTAGAGATGCCGTTGATGGTGCCGCTGTAGATGGTTCTTCCGTTGATGGTGCTGCTGTAGATGGTTCTTCCGTTGATGGTGCTGCTGTAGATGGTTCTTCCGTTGATGGTGTTGCTGTAGATAGTTCTTCCGTTGATGGTGCCGCTGTAGATAGTTCTTCCGTTGATGGTGCTGCTGTAGATGGTTCTTCCGTTGATGGTGCCGCTGTAGATAGTTCTTCCGTTGTTAGAGATGCCGTTGATGGTGCCGCTGTAGATGGTTCTTCCGTTGATGGTGCCGCTGTAGATGGTTCTTCCGTTAATGGTGTTGCCGTTGTAAGAGATACCGTTGATGGTGCCGCTGTAGATAGTTCTTCCGTTGATGGTGCTGCTGTAGATGGTTCTTTCGTTGATGGTGCCGCTGTAGATAGTTCTTCCGTTGATGGTGCTGCCGTTGTTAGAGATGCCGTTGATGGTGCCGCTGTAGATGGTTCTTCCGTTGATGGTGCTGCTGTAGATGGTTCTTCCGTTGATGGTGCTGCCGTTGTTAGAGATGCCGTTGATGGTGCCACTGTAGATGGTTCTTCCGTTGATGGTGCTGCTGTAGATGGTTCTTCCGTTGATGGTGTTGCTGTAGATAGTTCTTCCGTTGATGGTGCCGCTGTAGATAGTTCTTCCGTTGATGGTGCTGCTGTAGATGGTTCTTCCGTTGATGGTGCTGCCGTTGTTAGAGATGCCGTTGATGGTGCCGTTGTAGATGGTTCTTCCGTTGATGGTGCTGCCGTAGATGGTTCTTCCGTTGATGTTGCTGCCGTTGTTAGAGATGCCGTTGATGGTGCCGCTGTAGATGGTTCTTCCGTTGATGGTGCTGCTGTAGATGGTTCTTCTGTTGATGGTGTTGCCATTGTTAGAGATGCCGTTGATGGTGCCGCTGTAGATGGTTCTTCCGTTGATGGTGCTGCCGTTGTTAGAGATGCCGTTAATGGTGCTGCCGTAGATGGTTCTTCCGTTGATGGGGCTGCTGTAGATGGTTCTTCCGTTGATGGTGCTGCCGTTGTTCGTGACGCCGTTGATGGTGCCGCTGTAGATGGTTCTTCCGTTGATGGTGCTGCTATTGATGGTTCTTCCGTTGATGGTGCTGCCGATGTTGGTTCTGAAGTGGTTGGTGCTGTCGTTGATGGTTTCTTCAGTAATGGTTCTGAAGTGATTGGTGCTGCAGTAGTCGGTGTGACGGTTGATCAACTTGTAGACGTTGAAACTGTAGTACTTGATTTAATTATGGATAAAGTAGTTGTTGTTGATAATGCGGTAGTGGTCGACGACGGTACTGCCGTGGGTGGTGCCACAGTGTCAGGTTTAGGGTTAGGGTTAGGGTACTGCCGTGGGTGGTGCCACAGTGTCAATTGTGCATGTTCCGTTTGGTGGTAGATTTGATAAGTAATTAAAATGAAAGCGGAAATCGATTTCAGCATTATGATTGGGTGAAATATTCTTAGTGACGTACAATCTACCCGATGTATCATCGTCACTTCTGTTGACGATCCAAGTCTGAAATTGAAGAAAATTAAATTAGTCTGAAATTTGATAATCTCTCATATATCCAGATCTGAAATTTTATTCAGAGGAAAGATATCAATTTGAACTTTGGTATTATTTTTTGGCATTTTAAGGCAAAATAGGCCTTGTACTCCGGTTTATATAATGATCTAACAAACTCGCATTAAACAAGATGGAATATAATAAATTTACAATATCTTGAAAATCATAATTCTATCATGAATCATGTTATATAAATTAGTGAAATACTCACAACCAAATTATATGTAAATTTGTCCACTTCGATTTTGATGTAATAGTTTGGGAAAACACTGGAAGTTTTGAATTTACAAACACCTGTCATTTTCATGTCACCTGTCTCATGATCAATCCAGTTGGACTCAACATCTATAAGAATATAAAAACCTCAGATACAAAAGCATAAATCAATAGAATGTCCAGGACATAGATACAATTCCGGTAAAAATGGACAAACACGGACCTCTGGAAACCAAGAGGTGGGATCAGGTGCCATGGAGGAGTAAACATCCCCTGTCTCCTGAATCTTGTGTTATTGATTTGATCGGTGTTGTCGTTGCTGATCCTCATGCGGAAGTAGATGGAGTACCGGAAGCGGAAGTGGTAGTTGATCCTGGAGTGGTTGTCCTTGGTCCTGGTAAATTACTAATGCAGAGGCCTTTAGGAAATATTTTCTTGCCTCCTGTGTACTTAACCATAAATTTCACACGGATGGTAGGTGGCGGCAATTGATTTTGATTCGAAACTTTATATGGTTTACCATTATTGTCGATTTTATCGATGTTTATTTTGATTATTTACAAAAAGAATTAAAGTATTGATACCACGCGATTCAGAAAAAAGATAAGATGTTTTCAGAATTTTGCATCTAATATCAAAACGTGCTACATACAGCATTGCAAATTTTACCTACAACTTGGTAATATAATCAGAAATAATTTACAAAAGGTGAATATAAATTTTCATTTAGTGTGAGGCGAAAAGAGCATTTGGATTGCATATTATATTAATTACAAGTTTGTATTTCAAATAAGACAATAAATGCTAGTAAATAAATTACAAACCACTACATAATGATAATAACAATTATTATTATGATAATTACATAATTTAGAATAAACATCATCGTCGTTGTCGTCATCATAATTATAAGAAATACCCATTTTACTGAAAATATGTCAGTCTTATAAGGTAAAATAGCATACATCCATTCCCAATATTCGCTTGTTGAATTTCATGCCCATTTCCATTTGCCCTTTCTCTGTTGTATCTTGTACTTTAAAGGCAGAACACACGCCCAAACATAGGGTCAGAGTAACGAAGTGTTTCATCCTTGTAACAGAGCTGTAAAGTGAAATATAAAATGATATACGTAAAGTATCACTATGAAAGTGCATTTTTAAATATCATTGACGCTTAAATATAAGAATATCAAACAACACTTTTGTATATCTAATAGGTGTTATGGTAATATATATACAGTAGAATTTCGTTATGTCGAAATCAGTTGAGTCGAAATTCCGGGTGTATCAAAACTGAAAGTCCCGGTCTCGATTTTTAAAGATGTAATAATAATATATCAATTTAAAACTTCGGCTATCTCGAATTCCTGATATCTTGAGGTGATTTGAATTTCGAGATAACAAACGTGTTGGAGTGTCGTGAGCCGTTTCCTTACCTGGACACGTGTAGATGTTTAGGTAATAAAGGATAGCATCAATAATTACTCTGACAAAGTAATAATTTCTATTCGTCATCATACATAAGAGAGCAAACAGTGAAGAGTAAAACGTTTTTCCCGTGCATCTTGTCATAGCCGAAAAGTGAGCAGAATTGTCCGTATGATAATCAAAAGGTTACTTCGCCCGCCTAGTCATGTGAATCATGATAATCTGTTTCATGTGTGTGGTGATATAGCGGTTCTGGCACACATAGTTAAGATCAGTCATGAAATAGCATGACTGATCATGGGTGAAGGGGTAAGCATAGAGCGGCATGTAGGTAGTGGCATATGACAGGTAGAGTTTTAAGGTGCGGGTAGAAGGTCTGTAAGTGAGGCGACAGAAAAATAGGGGGGCTATCATAAATTATAAAATGAAAGGGAGTTAAGATAATAGAAAATGAGTAAAAAAAATAAATATAAAAATAAAATAAAAAAATTGAAAATAGATTAATAAAATATTGTGTATATAAAAATTATGAATTTTCTTGAGAGCGATTAAAAATCTATATAATGTTGGAAAATGGATGGAGGTATAATAAAATAGTTGAAACTGTTTGGGATTATGTGACGGGTACAAACGACAGAACAACAGACCAGAGAATATTGTTAGATGCAATTTACAGCAAGCGTTGAATGAAGAACTCGAGGAGGCTTCTACTAATATGCAGCATAAGTTAATAAAATCTCGATATAAAAAAATTCTACAAACAGATCTTCCTAAAGGTGTTGCTAGGGTTGAACAAAAAAAAAGACATAGAAAAAAATTTAAGCATATGTTGAATGAAGAACTCAAGGAGGCTTCTACTAATATGCAGCATAAGATAATAAAATCTCGATATAAAAAAATTCTACAAACAGATCTTCCTAAAGGTGTTGCTAGGGTTGAGAAAAAAAGACATATAAAAAAATTTAAACATATGTTGAATACAGAACTTACGGAAGGAGTTAATAGAATTGCATCTACTCTTGATTTTGGTGGTAGACATCATCGGTTTTTTACGACTTATAAAAAGGATGTTAGTGTTCATATACATAGATTTAAAATTTAAGAGACTTATTAGAATATTTTAAGAATGATTTCTTTTCTAAGATTAGTAACGAATTGAGGGAGGGGCCCATAAAAATTCAAATTCAACTTCAACAAGGATTTAGACGCGAATTATTAAATAGAGGCTGGCGGTTTATAACACAAATTCATAAAACTAGGCAGCATATAATTATGAGAGAAGATGAAATAGAAGATATGATTGAGGAGTTAATAAATTCGCTAGGTAAAACTGTGCAAGCAGGTTCAGGGTGGATAATTGACGCAACTAAAATGATTTATTTGAATTTTGCAAAGTATGAGCCTCCTCTAGGATCCACCTATTTTAAATTACCTAAGCATATTGCTAATAAGAAGGCAGTCATAAATGTTAAAAATGTGGATAAGAGATGTTTTATGTATAGTGTGTTAGCGTGTTTGCATCACGATGATATTAAAAAGAATCCTCAAAGACCTGAAAAATATACACAATTTATCGAGCAATACGATTTTGATTGCGTCGATTATCCAACTCCATTAAAACAGATATCTAAATTTGAGCAACATAACAAACTAGCCATAAACGTTCTCGGGTGGACAGAAAAAGGGGGGTTTTTTCCTTATCATATATCAAAAAATTTTAAAGACAGAGAAGTTAATTTATTGCTCTTAACAGAATTCAAACGATAATTGGCATTACTCTTGGATTAAAAATAAATCTAAATTAATTTCTTCACATTCAAAATATGAAGGAAAATCATATGCATGTTTACGTTGTCTTAAAGTAATGTCAAAAGAACATGTTTATAATAAGCATATTGTTGATTGTAGCGGTATTAACAATCCTCCCATGAAACCTATCATGCCTGAGGAAGGTAAGAATATATGTAAATTTAAGAATTATGGTAATAAACAGCCTGTATACGCCACAATTTATGCAGATTTCGAGTGTATTCTTAAACCTATTAATGAAGAGATGGGAGATAGAACTAAGAAAATATCTAGCCATCAACCTTCGGGATATTGTTATATAGTTGTTTGGAGAACTAAAAATGGAATTTATACTAAAAGCAAGCCTAAACTTTATCGTGGAGAGAATGTAGTGAAACATTTTCTAGAAAGTTTAAAACGAGAGGAAAAAAAGATTAATGATGTTTTTTCTAGAAAAAAAAAGATTGATATGACTGATGACGACGATAAAAACTTTGATGAGGCTAAACACTGCTGGATTTGTAAAGATAAATTTTCGGGGAATGATGGTGTAAGACAAAATCTATGGAAGCGGAGAAAAGATCTTATAAAGAGACGAGAAAAATTAGAATGTGATATCGAGGGAATGTCTAATTCGGATGATTTAGAATGGAAACGCGAGCGTCACGGTACCATAAAGACCGACATTGACGAGATTATGAAAGAAATTAATGATGATAAATTTGATATGGTAAAAGTCAGAGATCATTGTCACATTTCCGGTGAATTTAGAGGAGCGGCTCATAATAAATGTAATAAATTATTAAGAGTTATAAAAGATAAAACTCCAATACCAGTTATATTTCATAATCTTCGCGGGTATGACTCTCATTTAATATTATCGGAATGAAATCAGAAGAGGGAGATAAAATAAATTGCATTCCATCGAATAACGAAAAAATTTATTAGTTTTTCTATAGGACAATTGAGGTTTATAGATAGTTTCCAATTTTTATCTTGCAGCCTCGATACTTTATCTAAAAATTTAAAAGATCATCCCATCACGAAATCTATATTTAAAGATGCCTCGCTTTTAACGAGAAAAGGAGTTTATCCTTACGAATATATGAATTCTTTTGATAGATTTAAAGAAACCTCTTTACCATCAAAGAAAGATTTTTACAGTACATTATCGGATACTCATATTTCTCAAAAAGAATACGAACATGCTCAAGCCGTTTTTGGCATAAATATAGATGTAAGAATATGGGGGATTATCACGATTTTATATTTAAAAACAGACGTCGCTTTATTAGCAGATGTGTTTGAAGAATTTCGCAACATTTCGTTAGAACATTAATGGTTTAGGATCCGTGTCATTATTACACTGCACCCGGATTAGCTTGGGATGCGGCATTGTTAACTTCTAGGATTGAAATTAGAGTTGTTAACGGATTATGACATGCATTTATTTATCGAAAAAGGGATTAGAGGTGGAATTACTTATGCTCCGCAACGTTATTCTAAAGCAAATAATAAATATTTGAAAGATTATGATCCCAATCAGCCTTCCAAGTATATAACATATTTAGATGCAAATGCTCTTTATAGTGAGGCTATGACCCATCCATTACCATATAAAAATTTCGAGTGGGTAGATGAAGTACCAGATCCATGTCATCCTCCAAAAGGAAAAGGGTACATACTAGAAGTCGATTTAGAGTATCCTAAAACGTTGCATGACAGGCATAATAATTATCCGCTAGCTCCAGAAAGGGTAAAAGTAGAAAAAAGAATGGCTTTCGGATTATCAGAAAGACTTGATGGAAAAGTATAAGATGTTAGATACGGGTCCTCAAAAGCTCGTGCCAAATCTACGAGATAAAAAGGAATATGTCGTGCACTACGAAATGTTGAAACTTTATCTAGAATTGGGATTAAAAATAACTAAAATCCATAGAATTTTACGATTTGACGAAAAACCGTGGCTTTCGAGTTACATCGACAAAAACACACTATTACGTCAACGTGCAAAAAATGATTTCGAAAAGGACTTTTTTAAACTCATGAACAACGCCGTGTTCGGGAAGACCATGGAGAACAAACGGAACAGAACTGAATTGAAAATTGTAAACGGAAATGTAAAAGATAGAAAGATAGCAAAGATGATTGCTAAACCCTCTTACGATGGAAATACCAAAATTAACGAGGACACGCTTTTTCTACATTTCAAACCAACCAGTGTTAAATTAGACAAGCCCATCTATTGTGGTATGACAGTCTTGGATTTGTCTAAGAGGCATATGTATAATTGGTATTACAATTATTTAAAAAAGAAATATGAAGATAAATGCAATTTATTATATACAGATACGGATTCTTTGATAGTGGAGATTCAGACGGGTGATGTTTATAAAGACATGTTTGAAAATGAAGACGAGTACGATTTTTCTAATTTCGTCGATTTTCCAGAGAATAAAGACAAGAATAAAAATAAATAAGAAGGTGATCGGTAAATTTAAAGATGAATGTGGAGGAAAAACCCATCAGAGAATTTGTCGCATTGAGAGCAAAGATGTATGCCACGCTGATGGATGATGATAATGTTTCTAAACGAGCTAAAGGCGTGGTAAGATGTGTTTTGAAAAAATGATATAACTTATAACGATTACAAGGAAGCTCTTTTTCACGATGTTAAGATGACGCATAAAATGTACAGTATCAGATCTTTCAAACAGAAAACTTACGGAATCATGCAAGAAAAGACGACTTTAGATCCTTTGGATACTAAAGTTTATATTACAGAGGATCGCATTCACACGCATGCATTTAGATAAATAATTTTATATTCGCCTGAATATAAAATTAATCGACAATCATCAATTCTTCTCGAACAAAATTTCTCTGAGGAGCGGGTTTCTTTCAGATAATAAATGTCTATACCCTGCATTTTGAATTGCCGATCGATTTCGTGTTTGTCTACACTCCAAATTGGAATCGGATTGCTCTGTGTTTTTTTCCACCTTCTAATTCACCCGGGAAGATAGAGGTATCTGACTTTTGCTAAATGGTCCTATTGGAGATTGAACTTTTACGGAAGGTTTTATCATTTTTGGGGGTTTTGTTTCTTCGTTAATAGTTTTTATGACTTCTGGTAATCGTTTTACCCATTCCCTGTTTCTATCCTTAAATTTCATTTCTTGATCGTATTGATAGCTAAATAATCGTTCGCCCAGTGTTTTATTAAATCGCTCGACTATAGCCTGATCGCGATGGATATCGACTCTTCCTCTTCTTATTATTGTATCGTGTTTTAATCATGAGTTTTTGAGACGGCACCCATGAATTCGCGACCTGGATCGACTTGTAGTAATTTTGGAAACGATAAATGTCTTTTATAAATTTTTTTCGAAAGCGTCGGCTACTTCTTCACTATTTTTAGTTCTCAAAGGTTCTGCTTCTTTGTATCTAGTACCAACGTCGACTAATGTTAATGCGTATTTATACGTTTTCCCTCCCACCTTATCGTGTGGGTAAAAACAATAGATCCGATTGATGAATGTCATTTTTTTCCACGCGTTCGAATTTAGGTCTCACTATTTTCTTGGGGGCAGGTAAATAAATTTGCCCACACGTCTTGTTTTTTCAGGAAATCAAAACGCCTCCTTTTCGCTGACTTTAGCCGCTTTGGCTAAATTTACTGATTGCAGTTTTTTCCTTTCCAATAATGTTTATTATAAATTTCTTCCATTTTTATTTTATGCGACGTATTTTTTAACGCCGTAGAATACTAATCCAGTTCCCAAGATCACGAATAAAAATTTCTCTATCTTTTTGTTTTTCTGAAGGCTGATAAAAATCGCTTAATTTTGGTTCTCTAGATATTTTTTTTCTCCATAAATTTGTGAGTATAAAGACATGGCTTTGTCTACTTCTTTATAAGTATATAGTGCATTGTCCTTCTTTTTTCAACCTCTCGTTTAAAAAATCTAATCTTTTTATGCGTTCTCGGGACCACGAGTCTCTGGCTTTAGTTAATTTTTTCCATCGCCTCGTCATGTCTTTTTTTGTTCTTCGTGATCTGAAAATAAAAATTGTGAACCCGAAATATGCTAAAGCGTTAACTAATGCACCTCCGATCATCATCGCTATAGTTGCCATTTTAAATAGAAACGCATTTATTTTATTTCATGATATCCGCGGGAATGATTCCTCTTTTAACTAGCATGTCCTTGGTGTAATTAGCTAAAGCAAATTCTACTAAAATCATTCCAAAATCTTTAGGATCGAATTCCATTTTTGGAGTCGATAATTTAAAGAATTTCTTAGAAAGTTGTGCATATCCTATCGCAATTCCTGTATTAACGGCGGCATGATAGACAGTATTGACTAATTCTTTTTCACTCATCTTTTTTTAATAAGAAATAAAATTATTTATAACATTTCGTGGGGATTGGGTTTTGGTGGTGATATAACTTTGGGTTTTGGTGGTGATGTTTCTGTTTTTTTCATATATATCAGCAATCCAAGAATTGTGAATCCGCCTGCTATCCATTTCCAACTATCATTGCTATTATCATTGCTATAATTGCTATTAGCATTGCTATTCTGGCTATTAGCATTGCTATTCTGGCTATTAGCATTGCTATTATCATTGCTATTTTGGCTATTCCACCGTCGTTGAGCACCCTTCTTCCCCGCTTCCTGTCGTTTCGGGTTCTTTTTGTTTCTCCATTATTAATTCCACTGGATTCATCTTGTTTTTCTATAGAGTCAGATTTTTTAAATCCTATAATGTGGCGACTAGAAATAGTGGCTATACTTAACGGAGCTAAATAAGCTCCGTATTGATAATATAAATTACAACACATTTCTCCTATAGCATTATCTATGAAAGGATCCTCGTTTAATTCCTCTATTAATTTAGGCTCATCTTTGAGATCAAAAAAATTGTTTAAGTCCTTGAGAATATAGATAGATGAGAGAATTTCCTATAGATTTAGTCATACGCATGCCGAGTCTAGAATTTTAATAAACGATTTAAATTTTCTACTTCTTTCTCTTTCATCTTTTCTAAATCGGAAGGGGAGATTTCTTTTCCTAAAAAATGGACAGATCTTCCCGCTCCTATTATGGCGGATAATCTATCTTTGGCCGATATGTCGGTTGACGGGCATATTTTTCATTAATATTTCTTCTTCGTTCATGTTTTTTATAAAGATCGTAAAAGTTTTCTTATAACTCTTTCGTTTCTGTTATAACGTTTCCAATCTCAAAATATATAAAATTGCGAATAATACGAGCAAAAATCCATAAAATTATGAATCCCAATAAAACGAAAATAATTATTTCAGTGAAACGTTTCATATTTTTTTATTATTTTATAAAAGATTTGATTTTATTTAAAAGTTTTACACGGTAGAAAGAAATGGCATTGAGTTTACAAAATATTTGTGTCCGTAGTATATACAATAATAACACCCGTAAATGGAATAAAAAGATTGTTTATACCTAAAGAATATGAGAAAATTTATTATACATATATTTAATAGATCATTTCGAATTTTATCGGTTTTTTTATAAACATTATATTTTGACATTAGTTCTGGGTACCCGTTCAACCCGTTAGGAACACCCACACCAAATTATTCCGCAATATGAATATTTGGTGCTTGTATAATAGTTACAATTATAGTACGCTGCATTTAGATAGCGATGATAGTTATGATGATGATGTTGATTGGAGGAATAAAATT
Source organism: Atrina japonica (assembly GCA_030159075.1). Taxonomy (NCBI): domain Eukaryota; kingdom Metazoa; phylum Mollusca; class Bivalvia; order Pterioida; family Pinnidae; genus Atrina; species Atrina japonica. The sequence goes on from BROG01000968.1 coordinate 105,790, forward strand.
TTATTGGTTTAGTTATTATCGAGAGAATAATTTATGGGATGACGATAAGAATTGGTATATCATTATCAATGGCGTATTTATAATAAAAAAAACAGAGGTGAAAGAGGCGTGGGATAGTCATGTTCGTTGGGATAATAAACGCGAATGGCTTGATTATAATCGTAAGTTAGATAAGAACGAAGAGTATGACAATCGACTTAATTACCGCCAAAAAATTTTTATTTAGTAATCCCTCAAGAGGATCCTTTTTGTTTCAATCAAAATTTAAATACATTGGGGTTTTTATAATGATATGTTAAAAGAAGACATGAAAGAGCCTTGGACTCCGCGAGTTAATTGGGAAAATAAGACATTTTTTGGTATATGTTCAGTGAGAGTGACAATGATATTAAATGGGATCCCAACGAGAATTGGATAGATATGTACTATTTTTTTATTCGTGGCTTTAATAGCCGTGACGAATATGAGATAATATTATAAATAAAATATTGTTTTGTAATTTCTAGTAATTTTTTAAACAACAACTGTTTAAAAAATCGACATTAATATTCTATTTTTAGCGAGATGTTGATTTGTTTACGAGGTCTTGTAGTTGTTTGCGTAAATTCTCCACTTCTTCCGATGAACTTTTTTTTAAATTTTCTTTTGAATATATTTTTTTCTTTCATCTCGCGGTATTTAGTTAATTCGTGTGATACTATGGCAAATTCTTCTTCTGATATTTTTCCATCTTCTAATTGCACGGACTCACTAGATCTGAAATAGAATTAAGTTTACTTTCCGCTAATTTAACTATTCTAGAGAGTGTTTTTCAGATTTTTTAAATAATATTTTTCTTATTCCTTTCATGCTTAAACCCACGGAACCTACAATTAATGCCATAATTTGAAGAGGTAATCCTGCTATGGGAACTAGAAATCCTATCCCCACCACGACGACGCTTCCAGTAATTAAAGTTCCATCAACACCTTCGGCAGTGTTCATGACTCTATTATATTTTTTTCTAATACTTTTACGTGTTTCTATCTCTCTACGAAACGCCTGTTCTATTTCACTAATTCTTTTTAAGCGATATTGTTGAGAATCCTCATTTAGGGAGGGATATATTTCGTTCTTACTCATCTTTTTTAGATAAAACAAAATTATTTATAAGTTTAATACCACGACTCCGTTTATCGTTCCGTTTTTTGATCCTTTATTTACACCAAAATTTAAAATATCTCCAGATTTCACGGGTAGCGGAGGATTTAGCGTGACTATTTTTCCAGTTTTTGTTTGATAGGTCTTGTGTTCTACGTCATTCACGATTAGAATCACGCTCAATTCTCCCAAAAATCCAATACGAAATATGTGTCCGTCGAATAACATCGACATTCCCAAGGAAGGCTTAATTTTTCCGTTTTTATTTATATCGAATTGGAACATATTCATGGTGCGACGATTTTTAGTCAATTCGTTGACTTCCTCTTTGATGTTTTCTAAGAGTTCCGCCGCCAGTTCTTCTCTTTCCAAATCTTCATAATAAAATCCCGACATAGACATTTTTTATTAATATCAGATTTTCTTAAACTCTAATAGAACGTGAATGGGATAATCATGATTATCGATGTGATTGCCGTCTTCGTCTTTTAAATCTATTTTCATTTCTGTGATGAGATCTCGTCTCAGTTTTAAAAAACATGGGACGTTCGATGTCTTTTTCGTACAATTCCGAAAAATTTTACCGTTGGGCACGATAGAGAAAGGGCTACATCGTTAGGAACTTCCGTCTTTAAAAGTATCTCCTTCGGCAAGTACGTTTAAATGAATATTGATAAGTTCCACCGGTTGCAGGTTGATGCTATTGCTCGTGTAGATGGACCCGACAAGAAGCACATTCTGACCGATACTAAGAATCTTGCGAAGTTCTGGTGAAATTTCCACCCTCGTATCACTACCATCAATTCTTAATCTCATGGTGGTCTTGTCCAAGAACACCTTCTGGAAGTATCTCGCGAGAATTCGTCGTATGTCGGTAAATGTATATGACCCTGCGTGCACGACATGGGACTCTCGGTTTTTCGCCACGTCTGTTAAATTTTTATTTCAAGCGTCTTTCTTTATGTTGTGCAGACCGTTCCAGAAACGAAGAGACTTGACGCCCACACACCAGTTCATCATTCGTGTTATCTATATATCGAGATAGTTTTACATTTGAAGGTTTTCCTATTTCTGTAAACGAGATGAAACATGTTATTTTTATAACTATTTTATTTTTTAAATAAAAGATGAATATTTTACGAATTACCGGAGGGATTTGGATTTGTCGTCTTTCGACATTTACGTTAATACGACTAAAAGTTTCACGCGTCGTTTGAGAATATTTTCGTCAGTATAATAACCCAGACATCTTCGAAGATGGAACTCCTAAATATTATGCCATGTTGAAGCAGTGGGTACCAACATTCCATAGGAAGGATTCTGGCAGAAACCAGTTAAATTTTGCAGTGTGGTGTGCTACAACTGGATGTGGTGTGACTTTAGAAATGGGTAAAGACAAATTATCTAAATCATTCTTTCAATTTCACATTTACTATCTAAATCAGAAGGATTTTAAAGGAAATATCAGTCCCATTGCCTAGTGATTCTGATTTCAACCATTACACAAACACTGTAGATATTTCAGCATATGAAAGAATTTGTCGTGAATTTGGTGTGTCTGTTAATACAGATTGAAAAAATCAAGGGAACTATTTTTCGGGAAAGTATAATACAAAAATGGTCCACGTTCATCATGAATCGCTCAGAGGGATTCACACACTTCGGGTTTAGCTAGATTAGACGCATCCATTCGTGTTTTTTGCTTGGGCAATTTTAGGTGCTCAAGGTCAAACTAGATCCTCAATTGTGGACGGTGGTGCTACTTCATTAGATGCGCAAAAACAGTTTTTAGTTAATGTTGAAGATGCAATTAATAGACCTCTAGATTTACCCGCCGATATTTCGCGTTACGAAAATTGTCTAAGATATGCAAATTCCAAACTCGACTTTGTCATTCATCCGGGGCTTTATATTGCTAGCAAGCAATATGCTGAGCTAACAAATAGATAAAAATATAGTTAATTATAATAACGAAATATTAATCGCACCAGAAAATACAAACCCAGGAACAAATATCAGCCTTAATGCAAAAACATTCACTCCTAAACAGATTAAACCATTATCTCCTAAACAGATCAAACCATTATCTCCTAAACAGATCAAACCGTCATCTCCTAAACAACTGCAAGACGATCACGAAAGTCAAAAGACTGCTATTTTTGCTCTATCATTATTTTTCTTTTCTTCTCTTTGTCGAGCTTAGTTAACAACCAACTAACAACAATCATGCCCAACACCCACAAATGTTCATCCCAGCCACATTGCCGTTTTTCCGAGTGTAGACAAGATCCAGGAAACAATGGCACCTAAAATTCCTGGTAAAGCTTCTCCAAATTTAGTCGCTAATCTCGCGAGTAATTTCCCAACTGCGTCTAATTGTTTTTTGAGCCATTCTTGTATTCCTCCTTTTGAAGGAATGGGAGGTGTTGGAGGAGAAGGTACCACAGCCGTCGTTCCCGGAAGTAATAATTCCACTAAGAAACCCACGGTCATACCTATTGCGGTTTAAAATGCTAAAAATAGTGATTCCTTGTTCTCTAAATAAATTCGCGATTCTTTCTCTCAAAGAAATATTCTCATCTAACAATCCCATTATCGTTTCTTTAATAGTAGTGAGTTGAGATTTTAGCTGCCTTTGAGAATGTTGATACTCTCATTCACACCGTCCAATTGACCTTGCATTTTGGATATTTCCCTCTCGATGCGTTCTCTGTCACCAGGATTATTTTCTAGGTCTTCTTTCCATTGTGATAACATGCGTTCTAATTCCACTCTTTTTGGCTTCTTGAATGCGTAATGAACCGCGAATAGTTCTTAAACTCTTATCTAACCCCAACAATTCTCTCATGGGTAATAATTCCTCAGCACCTTCTTTAATTATTTCCTCACGGAGTTCTTGCAAATTAGTCAATACAGTATCTACTCCATCCTCTGTTTGTTTTACTAGCGTTTCGTCGCTGGGTTCCATTTCTCTTTCTACCCGATCTGTTGCGTTAAATACTTTTTTTGCCGCTGTTGTTATCTTTTCTAATAGACCCAATTCTCTGACGAATTTTGTACCACCTTTCGTTATTTAGTGTTGACTTCGCGAGATATCTCCTAGTATCATTAACATAATTTAATTTAATCCAAGTTGTCTTTTTCTTTACTATAGGCATATAAATTACCGTCCTCATCATATTTAAATTTTATATTTTCATCAGGATTACCTCCAGTTGCCCTTTTCCATCTATCCACAAGTTTACCAATATTCAAACGTTCTCTTTGGTCTCCTTGAGGAACGATAGGTGGAGATGGCGCAAAATCGATAAGATCTTCGTTATTATCACCCCATAAAACGATGTCTCTTGATCATCATCATTTGCTATATCATCATCGTTAAACTTTACATCATCTAACTCGTAAGGTTCTGCCATTTTTTAAAACGCTTTAAATTTTTTATTACATAATAAAAAAAAGATGATGAATTACGGAAGCATTCTAAATCCCGATAGGAAATTACGTACTCCATTTCGGTGTAAAAAGTATCACTATGAAAGTGCATTTTTAGATATCATTGACGCTTAAATATAAGAATATCAAACAACACTTTTATATATCTAATAGGTGTTATGGTAATATATGTACAGTAGAATTTCGTTATGTCGAAATCAGTTGAGTCGAAATTCCGGGTGTATCAAAACTGAAAGTCCGGTCTCGATTTTTAAAGATGTAATAATATATCAATTTAAAACTTCGGCTATCTCGAATTCCTGATATCTTTAGGTGATTTGAATTTCGAGATAACAAACGTGTTGGAGTGTCGTGAGCCGTTTCCTTACCTGGACACGTGTAGATGTTTAGGTAATAAAGGATAGCATCAATAATTACTCTGACAAAGTAAGGTGGTCCTCTATATTTTAAATAATAATAAAATTTCTATTCGTCATCATACATAAGAGAGCAAACAGTGAAGAGTAAAACGTTTTTCCCGTGCATCTTGTCATAGCCGAAAAGTGAGCAGAATTGTCCGTATGATAATCAAAAGGTTACTTCGCCCGCCTAGTCATGTGAATCATGATAATCTGTTTCACCAGTTTTCTTATTGTCAAATTCATCAGCAGATTCAGTTTTTATAAAAAAAAATTCACGTAAAATGACCTATTTGTTGTTTGTCCGAACCGGACATGATGACGTATTTCTCTAACTGTGTTTACGAGCCTTTAATAGCCGGCTGGAAGATTTAAATTTGAGTCAGCTTATTTTTAATTTCGCAATAAAAAACCGTGACGAAGAATGATTTGAAAACAGTTTACTGGAGTCTACAGACCCCGATAAACGATCTGTAGTAAGTCTTTGGTTTAAGATGACGTCAGTATAATTGAAATAAAAAAATACTAATGATCGTCAAATTGGAAGCTATTTATGTGAAGTAAATATACACTGAATATACACATATATTTACAACATATGTGGCTGGATTACGGCTAATATTTCTAACAAACAAGTTGCAAATGTCTCTCTTTGACTCTGATGTTGTAGATATAGGTGATTACCGTGGGAAAACACCGTAGTACTCTGAGTAAACGTATGCATTATGACCACCATCTCATCTCATATACTACTATATCTAATCTTAGCATCGAACCTGAGTCGTATTGGTGAGCAGCAGGTGCACTGACTACTCTGCCACTTGAACCTCTCTCTCTCTCTCTCTCTCTCTCTCTCTCTCTCTCTCTCTCTCTCTCTCTCTCTCTCTCTCTCTCTCTCTCTCCATGGCATGGTGTTTAAAACAGCGTACGTACGGGCTGCGTTTTTTTCAAAATTGTTCCATGTTATTGATCGATTTATTTACAGGCTATATATCTAATTATAATATCCAATATTGTAATGCTTTAATAACATTACATATCTAGTAAAATAAAAGTTTGTTAACATTGTTTTAGGAATCATATATATGTCAGAGTAGCGATAGCTTAATTTTCACCATTTAAATCTGTAATTTAATTTACTTTTAGCCTGGAGAAATCTATGGATGATTGACCATGTCATATCTACTTAAAATGTTAGCCACCAAAATGCCAAAGGATTAACAATAGATGCAAATGTGAATCACAATCCTGTTTACATTAGAATAAGGGATAAACATCACACATGGATGGTTAACAAAAATATCAGCAATACGTAATCGTTCTTAAATCAATTTAAGCTTCTATAGATATAATTTTTATCCACCAAACCTCTCCTCCTTTTGACGGTATTCAATTTACATGTACATGTTGCTGTCTGTTTTTATCTACTTTATCCAGATATAAAACCACTGTGGGCAGTCTATTGAAGTGTTTGCCAATAATGTGAACTCTAAAATAACAACATTTAATTGTAATTCATCCCATTGTGTTTAATGAATACTTTCAAAATTATTTTTTTTATCATTTTAATTTACAATTGACAATTGAGTTTTTCCATTGTAAGTTGTTTTATCGACTAAAATATCATTCTATGCATTGTTCAAAATATTGATTCCCCTGTTAAAACTATAGTATCACTCAGTTTATCAAAACTTTGGTTTGGTTTTGGATGTGGTAAAATCAGAAATTGATAAAGATATTTAAAATATTTTGTCATAAATTTCAAAATTCCACTGCAGTCTGAGGTCTAAATATGTGAAATAAGGTTTTGGTAAATGCTTGTTATTCAAAAAGTATGCTCAGATTTAAAAACAACAAGAAATAATACTAAATTGTATATTGTAAAGTGTTGAACTCAGGGCCCCGGCTTCGACACCATTAGTAAGTAATATGAACATGAAAAAATTGAATGAATATCATTCCTTCATTGTTTTGTTTGAAGTTATCTGTGGACTAATGGTAAGTATGACTGGTGTACAGGTCATGCTTACTCCTCCACTACACCTGACCACACGTCTGAATTTTCAGAAGTCCGCGAGTGTTCAGTCTTCATCTGATTTGTATATTTTCTCATAAATTTTTAAAATATTTTTCTTTCGATAAATACTGTCGAATCTGTGATTCTGTATCCACATAGATAATATGAGCTTTACCAGGTCAAGATGATTCCAAATTGCCTTATATAAACTGGGTAAAACCCATGCAGAGAAATTTCAAAGTACAGGTTTTCAAGATAGTCATGGCTATTGTTTTAGGTAATCATGTAAAAATATTGAATTTAACAAGAAATTACCGAAAACATAAATTTCGAGAAAAAAAAATAGAATTTAGGTTATGAACAAGGTAATCTGAAACAGACCACATTTAATGCATATTGGAAAATATATCAATTACAGTTTGATCAAAGTAATTTTCCGGACTAGTACTTGGTACTTACTATGACTTACCAAGTAAGCTTCTAGTAAGTATCATACATTTTATAGAATATGTGCTATAATAGGAGTTTTATATTTTCTGAAAATGTCATACACTGCCTTCCTTTTAAAAATCGCATCCCCAATTCAGACGGGTACACGTGTAGAATCCTGTGCGAGTTCTATCCATCAACTATATCAACAAAAGCAGTACAAATGTCTTATTACAAGATTTTAGTTCATACTTATATTTCTTTACTATCTACATCAGACAATATATTGACCAGCATGTTGAATTGATATTTTAGTTCCATCGAACATTGAATGAATAAAGATATGTACAAGGTTAATAGTGGTTAAACAAAAATCGACAAATTACAAGATTGATAAATAAAATGACACAGTCGGTAGCGCGATCGACTCTTGATCGTGAGGTCGTGAGTTCGAGTACAGCCGGCTGCAGGTTGGTTTCCTGTCCTTCGGATGAGACAGAAAAAACCGAGGTGCCGTGTCACAGTAGGTGTCGACACGTTAAAGAACTCTCACTGCTCAATGAGAGTAAGTGCCGAGCATAGGCCAAAGTTTCAAGCAGTTCACCGGCATTTGGTGACGTATCGATATGAATGAAAGATTCTTGAGTAGGACGTTAAACAACAATAAACAAACAAACAGAAACAGAATAAATAAAACTTTTTGAGAATTGTGTTCCACGTTCAAAATTCAGTGTATAACAATAACATACTTGCACAAGGATATAGTTCAATTTTTCGTGTTTTTTTAACATGTTGAACAATATTAAAAAAGGTTATTACGTCATATTTGAAGGCGATATTTTGAAAGAGAGTACACGTATATTACATTAGTGAAGTAAGTAGAAGAAAGTTACCTTTGGACCATTTCAAGCCTAAATGTTAAATGAGCGATGCTCAATTTCTAATGTAGCATCGCTTTATACTGTTTAATATTTTTTAGATCTTTACATCCGCAACAAGTCCCTGTATTTTACCCATCGTGAATAATTCACCTGAAATTCGAAGTTACTGACATTAAATAGAGCAGTATTGATATCTTACGAACGGATCGAGAAAAAGGGACCGTTCATTGTATTCACAGTACGTAATATTCTTAACCATTGTTATTACGAATTAAATAAATAACATCCCGTTAGATACCTCAAAAGAACTACCACCGTCGTTTCTAGTGTAACTATACAATACAATTTAGAGACAGATAAGGTTCCTACAAGGGTGCACATGTAGTATTTTGAAGAAAATATGTAGGGCTAAATATAGTTTTAGTTTCTATAAAATGATAATTGTCAGTATTCATTATAAATAAAGTAAACAATAAGGGTAAAATTGCTTAGTGTATGTAATATTAAATGTATAATGCAATCAGATACTGGATTTACCAAACAAACAGTATCGTATTTAGGTGTGGAGACAGACAAATAAGGTTCCCTCAATTGTGCAGGTGATGATTTGGGTGTGATCGGTACGGTTCAGGGTCGCATTAAGATATTTCCTACTTGAATTTAATTATTAAATGATACTCAGTTGATATACTCGTGAAAGTATTGGTGTCTCCTTTTCTGAGGGCTACAAGGCAACAAAAGACACCAATGCTTTCTCTCGTAGCACATTTAATAATTAAATTCAAGTAAATATTGAAAGGCAGTGGGCTGTTTCATTATTTTTCAATAGAGGAAAGATCCCTGTCATGTAGGGCTATCCCCCGCCTTTTGATGACATGTGCCTGTTATGCATACATAAATATTTCTGCAATGTTTATAATAATCTTTCACGTGTCAGACCAAAGAACAGTTTATCGTTTGAAAATCTAAAGAACATACAGATAATTTTTCTTGCAAAATTAGCCATGTAAACTCAAACAGGAGCGCACACCCGGTGTGCCGGTGCCCGATTCGAAACCTTTTTTCAGAGCTTATGTTCTTCTTTTAATTTACCGGGTAGTAGTGAATACACAAATCAATGTCAATGTCATGCAAGGAATACAAAAAAATCAACATTTTATCATGTTGTACATTTTGTATTTACCGGTACAACTACCCAGTAAATTGAAAATTGAAAATTACAACATGTCGCTTATATCAACTTTCAATGAGAGTTCCAATTTTAAGTAGCAGTATTCATAATATATAATATATAATAAGAATAATATAATATAAAGACTTCGCCATATGCTGATGAAAAGCTTCGAATTTTGGCCTATGCTCGGCACTTACTCTCATTGAGCAGTGAGGGTTCTTTTACGTGCGGACACCTACTGTGACACGGAACCTCGATTTTTATGGTCTCATCCAAAATACATGAAAGCGACCTGCCGCCGGCTAGACTCTCTCGACCTCACGATCAAGAGTCGAGCGTGCTAAAGACTGAGCCAGGCCGGCTCTTGAATGATAAGCGACATCCTTATATTTTACAAGAGCATGTTATACATGTACAATATGCATATCTACGTTCCGATGGATTGCTCCCATCCAAATTTTCGTATTATTTAATAAAATAACATAATGTTTATTTAAATGATTTTTTAAATTTGCGACTAAATTTAGATGATATTATTTTCCAGTTCTGCATATTTTGTCAAAAATCCAACGCAGTGGAGATGCATTGTACTATAATTGTAAAATCTTACATGATGTCCTTCAATCTGACATAAAATCCTTTTAGATAAACATCTTCCATAATGAGCAGAAGTATGGAATTTCCCAGGCCACCTAATAATTAACTCAGTCGTTTAAATCCATCATGCTTATTAAAAAAACAAACAAACAAAAACACTACATATAGTAAACTCCATATAACCTGGCGCGTGGAGTTTTGTGAAACCTTTCTTGACCTGGACGAGTTTAAATTTTAGGTGATAAAGCATGACATTAAAATGACATTTACAAGAGTTATCGTTCCTACTTGTCACCATACATAATAGAGTGTGCAGTGAGGAATAAAACGTTTTCCCGAGCAGCTTGTCATAACCGAAAAGTCAGTAGAATCATCCGTATGATAATCAAAAAGTTACTCCGCCCGCCACCTTATGTGAATTGGGCAATACTAAACAGTTAAACACACGGTCGAGTCCCCGTCAGGAATTTTGCTCGTGCTAAACCACGGAGTATCTTGGCATAAGGGGAACACGATTTAAAACACCTGAACACAGGAACGAAAACACCGACTTACATGTTGTTTTATTTTATTTTGTCTCAACTAAAGTCAACAATAACGGACAAGAATCCGGATCAAGGGGATCACTGTATTACAATAGACATATGTACAGCCGTAGGGAGACCACTCTCCCCATACATTCTCTTAATAAAAGATTTGATGGCATGTATAGAACATCCCCACAGGAAACAAAATGTGAGTTTAACATTTTGGCAGAGCCATCAAATCTATATAATACTAGACACAAGAGTATATTTCGTTGGTTGTGTGCATATTACATTAAATTGTAAATAAATTCAAGAGTTGACACTCATTTTAACAAGGTAAAGTGAAAAATAACATCACAATTTAGTCTACAAATACCAGCTTTGCAGATATTTACCCATGATCGAAAATGGTGAGCTGTAAATAATACTCATGTCATAAAGTATATAAGATTTACGGTAAAATCCGTTTATATGTGTTAAAGAGAATTATCCTTTGTTATATAAGGAATTTAAATAACCACTTGTATGACTACAGGCTTATCTGTGACTGACTGTCACTGATCTGTCATTAATATAATATATGCACATATACTGGTATATCATGCATATTGTTTTTCAACTCTCGCAAGAAGAATTTATTTCAGTAACTATGGAAGCTGCTTAGCCTCATAACAACAACACAAAATTACAGTAAAAAATTTCGCAAAAGAAAACTATGTAGTGGTACATAAACTACAATCAGGTGATAACTCATGACAATTACAAGAAATTTCTCATTACATTAACATAATGTCATCAAGGGAGACAATCCTTGAATCGTTTAAATGAGAAAAAATATGAATTAATGTGGACTAAATGATATAGTAAAAAAAAATAATGTGTTAAATATATTTCATCTCAAGATATTGTCTTTACAGAAAATGGAGATTAGAAACAACAACCAAAAATTGCTTTATGCTTAAAAGCCTTTTCAGTTCATGAAGTAAAAATGCATTGAATATTGTCTTAAAGTTGGGGAGGAGGAGATTTTTCAATCAGCTTTATCATTTAAACTGTCCAGGAAAGCCACATGGAGTTTTGTGCTGCTCTCCACAAATCGCACAAGATACTGTTTGTTTGGACCTGTACCTTTTTTGTCCAAGTATTTCTTTCACTTTGTAGAATGAATCACTACCAGACATTGAACTAGATGCCTCAAGGTGAGTCACGATATCTCAATGGTTTCCTACAAGTACGTTTTGGTCTAGAATTGTGTTTTTCTACCGGTTTGTTAACAACAGTATATTGTCCCTGAGCAAGCGGTGTTTGAACATTAATTAGAGTACTATTTGTCTCACTATCATCACATTGTTTGTCACACTGAACACTGATGTGATTTAGTACCTCAGACGGTAAGTATGGACATGGGGATGGACAACGCACATATGCCATTTTCAAACGATTAATATGAACCGGTTGCTGTTGACAATTACCGCTAGTAGGATCCATTAAAAGTATCCGATGATCAGAGCACACTTTATGTACAATGAATGGGCCAGTATACTGATTTCGAAGTTTTTGTGCTTTTCCAGTTGGAATTGTCAGAAGGTACACGTAGTCACCTTTGATAAGATGCAATGGATTCGCGTTCACATTAACTCGATCCATCATTTGTTGTTTATGTTCAGCATTTTGGTCGGACATTGTTTCGGATAGTTTCAAGTTTCCCTGAAAGTTGTTGAATATATTGATGACAATCCTTTGGCAATGTGTTTAAATCCTTGGAGACTGATGTTGGTGAGAGAGGAAATTTTGGTCGACAGCCAAATATAATTTCAAAGGGAGCGAACCCCAAGCTAGAATTAACACTCTGGTTAATGGCACTTACAATATGTCATCAAATTTCTTTTACTCTGGTCAATGTATGGTGTCATTCTCTCTTCCAGAATTCTATGCTGTCTCTCACAAGCACCTAAGCAGTTATGCGCAAAACTAGGATAAATTTGAGGTATAGACAATAGATCACAAACTTTACGAGTTACTTGTGACATAAACTCTGAGCCTTGAATATAATTGTGTCGCAACACCAAACGTTGTGACAAGTTGATAAATGGATGTTGATACTGAATGAATCTTTATTTGGGATTGGTACGGCAAACAAAAATTTGCTAAACATGTCTGTTGCTGTTAAGATATATGAATTCCCTTTGTAGGATGTTGGTATGGTCCCATTAGATCTACCTGCCATACATCGAATGGACGATCTACAATCTTTGAGTATGTGCTCTGGTGAGTTTTGCCTCTGACATTCATGACTTTAACGTAATCACTGACTATTGGTGACATCTTAGAGAAAAAGTAATTTTCCTTGATTCTATCTAATGTGTCCATAATACCTCCATGAGCACCAAGGGCAGAGTCATGATATAACTTAAGTATAGTGTTCACTAAAGCTGCAGGTAAGACAAGCTGATACCTACTCTGTGCAGCTCGTTTTGATTTCGCAACACGCGTATGGAATAAACACATCCTGATACAGAAAATAATCTGTGGATTCGGAGATACCTATAGGTAGTTGATCATGAGATAATTTTAGCTCAGAGTCAAGATTTTGCATTTCTGCCATTTCCTGTAAAGCCAATAAATGACTAATGTTTTGACTAAATGTGACAACAATTTCAGTCTTAGATTCAATGTCAGATTTATCACTTCCTTGTGCCGACCGGTGCAGAATTTCCAGGTACTGCTGTCTGATTTGTAATACTATCTCATGATGTGAGTCGACCACTTGTTTTCTCCACATATTCGACCGTTATAAATGTCTTTCACATCGTTAAGTGACACAAGTATCGTCTTCCCCACTCTTTGCGTATTTGCATTTGTGTAAAATAATGTTATTTACTATTTCCGAGCGCTTTGGCGTGTATTTTTACGCAAGCATACTGGTAAATCATCATCCTCTGAGTCTGCGTCGTATCCATCCTCACTATCAGAATATAAAGAGATAACCGTATTTTCAGGTACAGTCACATGATTTGAAATAGCAAACAAATGTTCAAGTTTAGTTCCATTCTGATATAAAATTTGACCAGGTTTTTCTGCTGTGTAAGGAAAGAATGGGTCATTTTCCTCCGGACTATTGAATGATTGGTCCTCAGTATTGTGATCTTTAGGTTCACGCATCCGGATGTATCTTTGGCAGGTTTGTATTGTATCATTAAATTCCTGTAAAATTGCAATCCATCTCTCATATATGGCTCCTTTTAGTTTCTTTTGAAAGATTGGACGGAGAGCCTGGTATCACATTCAACTATGAAATGTGTCCCTCGATGGATGCACATTCTAACACTGCAGTTGTTACGCCCAAAAGTTCAAGCTTAAATAGGACCTTTGCCACTTAGATAATGCTTTTTGATCCAAATAATTTAGGTTCAAATCCGTCATTTGTTGGATGTAATTGGTACAACATAAACCCGATGCCTCTACTAGAAGTGTCCACTGCTAATTCAAGATCAATGATATGATAATTTTGCGAAAGCAATAGATTCTTTAATCGGTCAAATGCACTTTGGTGGGTTTCCGTCCAATGAAAGCGTACGCCTTTCTTTAGATGAATCGGCAATACTGGCAAAATTGGGAATAAAATTTTCTGAACCAGCCAATGAGTCCTAAGAATCTACGTATTTTTCGCATTTTTCGGAAAAATAGTCCTGAATAGCTTTGAACGGTCCGGTGGTGGTTTAAGACCATCCTGGAGATGTCCTAGAAAAAATACACTCTTGTAAACTACATTTTTTCGGGCCTAACTTTAGTCCTGCATCTTGGAATCGTCCAAATATTTCACTTATGACATGTGACCGAATTATCGGAGCAAATTATGACTTCGAGATAACATAATGCTGACTGAAATGTTAGTCCATGAAGCACCTTGTCCTTAATAACTGAAATGAACTACTGAGACCCATCGGTAGGCGTAAAAATTTGTAGGTTCCAAAGCATGTATTAAATGCTGTGTATTTATTCGATTCGGGTGCGATGCTCATTTGGAAGAATCCCGAAGACAAGTCAATAGATGTCATGTAGTTAGGAATACGGTTTGAAAATGATTCAACTAACTCTTGTAAATTTGGTATGGCATAATTAAAATGTTGTGTTTGGGAATTTAAGTAGCGGAAATCGCAGCAAAATCCATAGACAAACTAGCTTGCTTAGACCCTGGTTCAAGTCCTGCTGACTTGTTACGCTTAGCTACTAACACAATTGGACTGGATATTGGAATATCCTCTGAAGCAGATACTGGGGTAATAATACCTTGGTCTATTAACTCCTCTAATTGGTGGCGCAACACTTCACGCTTATCAGGATTTAACCGATAGGGGCGCTGCTGTTTTGGTACAAAATTAAGATGTATATGCTGCACTGCATCTGTAAAACCTAAACTGGGATTTTCCACAAAAATATTTTTGTACTTAAACAAAACTTCACATAACTCTGTATGTTCTTTCTCTGACAAATGTGAACATGGTTCAGCAACATTAAAATTACTACAAAAATTGACAAACTGTTCATGGGAACATGTAGCAGTACCTGAGTAACCAGCATTAGTTACCTTAGATTTACATGTATGTTGTAACCATCTGTATCTGATCTACTAACAGACCAACATGATCACTCATTTCAGTATTCTCAACATTAGAGACATCTGTGGTCTAGTTTCACTTTCATTGTCATTAGCATTACACATTTCAATATTTGTACCTGTGACCCTGGACATGTGTGATCTACTTTCATTTTCAATACAAACATCATTACACCCTGTAATATTTTCGTCTGAAACACCTGACATGTGTGATTTACTTTCACTGTGAGTAAAAACATGATTACATAATGCAACATTTGTATCTGTTACACCAGCTGAAAAATGTGATGTATTACAGGTAACTTTGTATGAATCATCTAACATTTCAAATTTTGCTAACACTTTGCCTTTTGGTAAGTATACAACATTAGCACCTGGATTAAAAAGCTTAATAGGTACTGTATGATTGACAGATACTGTTACTAATGATCTAGCTGCAATGAGATCTTCACCATTAATTTGCTTACTAGTAGTGCATAAACCTTGAGTACCAATGTTAAGTCCCTTGGGAACTTTTCCCATTACAATCAACTCAGCATTAGCAGTGCGGACAGAACAGTTAGTGGTGACAATTTTAACTAAAATCGCCCTTCACCCGTAAATTCTGTCCCTGATATTAAAGGATCAGAATCTTGTGTTTACCCCTGGGTGTCCTGACTTTAATGAATGAAAACATATATAAAACTGTGTTGTTATTGGCCAAAACAACTTTCTGGTCAGGAATATTTGAATCAAGTAAAGGGGCACTCTGACTTTTGGATACAGCCTGGTATAGACTAGAAGACATAATATTGATTGAACTTCCACTGTCCAGCAAAGCTGATATTTTCAATGAATTAATTGAAACAGGCAAGTACATAAACTGTGTAGACATTTTTTCAGTTGACATACTTTCAATTGTCATCAACACATGAATCATTGCAAATCATATTATCAACAATCACATTATTGACATAGTTACACTCATGTAAGTCATGTTCATTTCCATGGTCATTCTCCCACCGCACAGGAGAACGACTACGCCGGCGCTTTAAAACCTTCTGTAGGGACGGCCGCGACGGTGACCGCCCAGGCCTCGCTGGTTTCCCGAACCGCGATTGTAAGACGTACATGTAGAGACTGTATCAGTATTTGGCGACTGAACGTTTGACGACGGTGCTGTATATAACTGACAGTCAGTTGCCCCGTGTCCATATTGACCACATAATTGACATGAAACATTTGGGTCACTGTTTTTAGACTGTTTCCAAAGACACTTTGTCCGAATATGATCCTTTCCTCCACAGTTAAAACACACAATATTATTGTTATTGTTATTGGAAATACCACTGGTGATTTTGTCAAGTTTATCAGCAAGGCTAGAGACTTGTTGTTGAAGAGTTTTAATTTCATCAGGCACTGTAGTAACCACCTTGTTGTCTGTTTTGTCACATACACTTGTACGAACGGCATTTACCACTGGGGCAGGGGCAACAGTTCTGTAACCGAATGCCTCGCCCATTCGAGCTGTCTGAAGAGCATCCTCAACGGTGGTGGGACGGCTAGATCGCACAAAGAATTGTAATTGTGAGGGGAGTGAGTCAACAAATTTGGTTAACACATCAAATGGTGATTTCTGTAAACGTAACCCTTTACGAACAACCTTACTGTAAAATGATTCCAGCTCCGTATGAGGTTCTAAAGTTAAAGATTTGAACTCTTCAGCTTGAGTATAGACTGAGGCATTAAAAATATCTGATTGGGTGTCTATATAACGCTCCCTAAATTTGCACACCAGAGCGCTCCATGAAGTTTTAAAAGGCACATGTGGTAATGTCTCATACCAAGTGTATGCAGGTCCAAGTAGATGCAATGAAAATGCTGCTATAATTTTAGCACTGTCCGACACACCTAGGCTATTATTTGAGCCATAAATATCCAGATGGGAATAACCGTGAAATTTAGCGATGCTTATTGGCAACATAACTGGTGTTACTGTGGGTTTAGAACTGGTGTTAATGCATGACTTGGTGAACAATTCTGATCCCGAATAAGTATCATTAGGCGTGTCAAAGAGTCTCTGTTTGGGTGTCGGTCTTACCTCCGGAGAAAATTCAAAATTATACGGCAAATTATTGTTTACATTATCATCATGTCCAGAACGAGGTTCATCCTCGTGGACGTCGTCTTCCAGAAATGGGTTGGTACTTTTACCGCTTTTACCTGTGTTCATTTTGTTTTCGATGACTTAGCTAGCACAAAAAGAGTAAAAGTTCATCTTGATTGGATTCTCCACCATGTATCATGCTTGGCATAAGGGGAACACGATTTAAACACCTGAACACAGGAACGAAAACACCGACTGCCATGCCTTCTTGACATGTTGTTTTATTTTATTTTGTCTCAACTAAAGTGTACAACAATAACGGACAAGAATCCGGATCAAGGGGAGATCACTCTAATGTATTACAATAGACATATGTACAGCCGTATCAGTTAAAGGGAGACCACTCTCCCCATACATTCTCTTAATAAAAGATTTGATGGCATGTATAGAACACTCTCTCTCTCTCTCTCTCTCTCTCTCTCTCTCTCTCTCTCTCTCTCTCTCTCTCTCTCTCATATCATACTGTTTTGAGAGCGAAGTGTAAAATCACTGGCACATGACAAACGTACTTTATTATATTGATTAGGTCAAACACTTTAAAAGGGTAAATTAAAACCGCTATATATTCTATAAATAATTTTTTTTTTAAAATGTTCTGATTTCAAACTCTCTGCAACAATAACTGGTCCCATTACGGGAAATTGGTCCAGATACGGGAAGTTACGGAAAGTTACGTTCGTTCGTAAGATATTGATACTGCTCTAATGTTAGGGGTTACCCGATATTTTTCGATCCATGACAACTTATTTGTAGATTTCTACATGTTGAAAACTTTTGAACTCACACTTTCTCTGTATTGCTAATCATCATTAGATAATAGTCAAAAACACAGAAAAAAAGAAAGAAATAACTCCTTGCGGGGCCCCGAAATCTGCAGATATAAAAATGGTAGATTAATGGAAGAATTTACTATAGCTGTAATCATTTTTAGACACAAGTCAAAAACCTACTGTGATACTATTTATAGTAACAACAGCCATCTTAGTTGATCGGCGTATTGAAAATCACTGAAATATACAAACACTTCTGATCATTTATTGAATTTTTCATCACACATGATTTGTCGAATGCTGAGAAGATTTTTGAAAATGTCTAACGGACGACAGATGCAAAATGATGACAATAGCTCAAAGTACTTTTCGGTTACGTTAAGCAAAAATTGTTGAGTCCAGCGTAAACACTCTGTTTAAACCATAAAAATTATTTGCTAAACTTTGACGTCATTCTACTATTAAGACGCATTCTGTCGGCATGGTGCATTCCAGTTGACCATGGGCCGGTCGCTTTATAAAACTTTTTGCATAACTTGACGTATTTTTGCGTAAGTTAAGATACACAAACAGGTAGTAAACCTTAAAATGCGTTCATGAATCTCGGTTAATAATAATGTACTTAAACATTTACTTCTTACTTACTTGGTGCTCTTGGCAACAACATCTGAATCATATTAATTAACAATATCTATTTCGTTTTTACAATTGACAAATATCAGCAAACAAACACACCCGCAGTTATTTAATTCTAAGATGGCGTGTTCAGGAACATAGCACTAACAGAGATATCAGTATATACATTCTTGAATATTGACATCGGAATAAAAAATATATTTTTTCGTTTGATTATAATTGGAGATGCGTAACTCTACGTATATGGAAGTATAATATAATTATATGTTCAAGACTTGTGCATGAATAAATAATGAATAAATAAAACATATTAAAACTACCTTATTCTATATACCTTTTCATCGAACTCGATAGGTTTCGATGGAACATGTGCGACAAATGTAGCATGCTAACAGGGAACGCTGACATTTCAGATACTAAAGTAAACATATTCAGGATGTCCAGGATATAGGTACAAATCTAGTAAAACACGGAGCTCTGGAAATCAAGAGTTGGGATCAGGTGCTATGGAGGAGTCAGCATCCACTGTAGACTGGTCACATCCACCGTGAGTCTACAGTCAAATCTAAATGAAATACATGAGAAACGAATCCTCGTAACAATTGGTACAGACGTCTCAACAACCACCAGAGAGCAGGCAACGCAACATTTCACTTCGTGAAACAGAATAATCGCAAACAAGACTATTATACCGACCGTACAATTTGCGGAACGTTGACATCAAACGCGGTTTTCGATATCCCTGTGTCTATAATTTGTCAGTGAGAAGTTTATCTCTGTCTATAAAATGTTCATATGTTGAACATGTTGATATAAGTGGAAAATAGTACTTGGTTCAAATGGAATTTGTTAATATCTCTCATTAGATAATGATGTTCATTTTTTCCTTGGGATTTCATGTATTTATTTGACGAATTGTATAACACTGGATCTTTAAATCTTGTGAGAGCTGATTAGAGCAAGTCTGGATCAATCATCACATTCTCAAATAAATAACACCCCTTTTTATCATGATTTTCAAGCTACAATGCCCTGCATTCTAAAAAGGTTTCTTCCTCATATAGACGGGAAATTGGATTTATTTATACATATGACACGCCAAATTAATGTTAATGAGTTAAACCCACTTCTTCTCCAGTTAAACTTAGTTTTTTCTCAGTAACCCACATTAATTCGGGAAAAATAGGTTTAACTGAGAAAACCTAAATTTAACTGCACCAAAAAAAAAAAACAACAACAAATTGAGTTTTTATTAAAAAAAAATAGTTTGGCTAAAAAAAATTCCAGGGTTAACTGCTTAACAATCGCATTAATGACGGTTTATGTGATTTTGGTGCAGATTTTTATATATTAGATATATGTTTTGTTTTGATTTTGATTTGATTTTTTGTTTTACGCCATACTCAACAATCTTTTAGTCTTATGATGGCGTCCAGTTTTTTATTGGTGGTGGAGAAACCCCGGTAACCCGGGTAAAGACCACCGACCTTCCGCAAGAAAACTGGCAAACTTTCCCACTTAATTCGAAATTACCCTAGCGGGATTTCGAACCAGAGGTGAGAGGCCTTGTGATTTAAAGCGCAATGCTCTAACCATTCAGCCACGGAGGCCCCGATATATGTTTTGTAAACTTCTTGTTTAACTTCTATAGATGTTGTATTCCAACCTTCTACATGTTTTAGTTCTTAAATTTCCTACAGCAATAAGATAGGGTACAGTCATAGGGATAAATCCACCTTAAACTATAATGATATTCTCTATGCTTTTGTTTATAGAAATGAGCACGAACGTAAATAAAAATCCCGGTCAACAGGGGATGCTTACTCCTCCAGGACACCTGATTCCACCTCTGAATTACCAGAAGTCTGTGTTGTCCAATGTTCACCAAATTTGTTTATGTCTCCTGAACATCCTGAACATCCATATTTTGGTATCTGAGACGCACTCCGTTCGTGCAACACACACCGCTAAATTCCAGCTGGTTCAGCCATGAATCCCTCGATTGGGAAATGCGCGTGTACCCACCGCTTCAAGCATGGCCGTAGATACTTCGACGTGGCCGTCCCTCGATAGAACTTCCTTAGTTGTACGTACTTGACCAAGATGTTCTCGAACTGACGCGCGGAAATCCTTTTTTGGTCGCGTTGCCGTAGACGTCGAACGACGATAGATTGAGATTCTCCTCTATACTCCGTGAGACGTTCATTTCTATTTTTTAGTTAAGATTTATTAAAATATAAAAACAGGCATGTTTCTAGTCTCGTGCCGGACCATCGGAAAACCCGTAAAAAGCTCTCGCCTCGCTACATCGACAACGCGAACGGTGGGGTGGTGTGTGGGCGTCAAGTCCTTCCGTATTTTACAACGGTTGTACAACGTTAAATAAAGACGTGGAGATTACGCTACGTCAAAGGTGAAGAACAGACCTATAAGTCCAGATAGCGTGCAATGCCCGAGTGTCGTAAGCACCTTCACTTCACCGACATAACGACGAATTCTCGTCGAAATACTTCGACAAGGTTATTCCTGGACAAGACCAACCACGAGATTGAGAATCGTACGGTTCGAGCAGTACGGCGGTGGAGGCTCACCCGCCGGAAATTCGGTCCAAGATTCTAGGCATATCGCGCGAGATGTGGCTCTCGGCGAGGACCATCTCCTCGGAGCCCAGATCATCGAACCTTCAACCGGTGGATCTCCTCAACGTTCAACTCGACGAGTTGGAGGAGGGCATCAGAGACGGTACTGGTGAAGTGCCATCCTCATGTCCCTGCTGCCTTGTCCCCCAAACGTTAAATTTTCCGAGTATGTAACGAAAGAGAGACGTCTGAACATACCCGTGTATCTTTAACGTTGATGACTGGGGTCGATCGCATCTCGGAATTAACGCGATGCGTCTAAAAGAAAAAACGAGAGGGCAATCCCATCGACCAATCACGGTCACATCCGTTCAAAGATCTCTTGGAAATTAAATAAAATCTATAAATAAAAATGTCTATATCGGATTCTAATACGAATGGACTTGGAAAGGGGAAGAACTGGCGGAGGATCATGATAGAGACCTTTGAAAGACATCAACGATGCCAAAGAGGAGGATCACCCGCATTGGTACAAAAGCCAGTTGCGCATCAATGAACACGTTTCCCAATGTCGGACGATGACTAAAAACGGGAAGAATCAGACTCGCAGCTGGGCACGGACCCAAAGATCTTGTTCACACTGTTAACGTCATCCGTCTGGTGTATTTTTTGGGCGGAACTGGACGTGACGCTCGTCGTGAAAACGAACGTGACATAACGAGACCGTATCAAGACTAAGACCGGCGAAGATCGTCCCCGTTGAATTCCACCGTTGCGGTTGATATCAGGGCGACATCCTCACCGTCATCGTGGAACAGAAGGATCGAAAGCGGTGCCCCTGTCAACAGCGTCGTCGTTCTCGACATATAAAATTATTTCAGTTAAGAAAAAGTAAGGATGAGTAAATAACACAAATGCATTGAAACCCGAACGTTTAGATAACTCGATCCGCAACACTATCGTCTCAAACAAACAGAAGATCGAGACAGGACGTTTCAGCGCGAGAGATCTGAGACGGCGGAAGAAGCAGAGCACAAAAAGTATAAATGCTAATCGTGAATCACCCGCCGAACGGTGGGGGGGGGTTCGACGGGACTCCCTCATCTTGAGGAAGCGCCGTTGTGCGGGGGAGTAGGTATTTACCGTACCCGTAGCGTGGGTCTAGCCTCTCCAGATCCGTGGCCCTGACCGTTGGGGTCAGTGGGATAAAGCCATGGAAGTGGCAATCAGGCGAATTACTTGTCGAAGAAAATCGGACACAGCAGCTCAAGATCATCAACACACGCTGAGAGTAAATTGAATTTCGATCTCGGATCTAGGTGAAGTCAGCGCGCATCGAGGGGACGGGAATGAATCACGGAGGAAAGAAGTTCACAGTGTTAGCCGTGTCCCGCGAGTCTGATCAAGTAATCGCGAGATGAAGGACAAAGACTGTATTCTACAGTGGTGACCTAAAAATGTGAGGTCGAACCAAGAGACGGAGGACTTTGGGCAATCAGCTCCAAGAAGACTCATAAAGGAAATCCCAAATCTCATCTCTTAAGCCTGAATATTTAATAAAAACAAATGAACACGATTCATCAACCGAAATGGTCTCGTCTTTTGCCACTGCTCTCGTGTTATCGCGGTATGGGCATTACTCTTACTGTTCATGATTCTGGCATCTACTTACGATTAGAAACGTTATCCGCCGAACGGAACGATGCTGAGAAAACTTTGTTGCGAGTCTTTATAAAAAAATTAATATCTCACCCCTAAAGAACGATGAACGGGGGCGAGATATTAGCGACGCTGTAACGAACGGATATAATCTTGCCAAAGACAGGACCAAACGTCGGATATATCTTACTAAAGACAGGCTGTCGACCATCGTCGAATGCGGACGCGCGCCGTCATTTTCTAGGAAAAAGACCGTGACCCACTGACGAATTGGAAAAAGATGAACGACAGATAGCTGGGAAAACGCACCGATCGGTCTGTTAAAACGACACGTGCTCGGCATGCCGCATGAGCAAAGTCGATCGCCAATTCCTTCATCCATCTCTGTTCGAACCCAGTGGTCTTAAATATTTATTTCGAGATTAGAAAAACGAACCCAGACTGATCGAAGAGCTGAAACGAAGAAACCCGTACCCTAAGACGCAGCCAATCGGCGAAGTGTGCTGTAGTACTGATATTCCACAACTTTCGGTGGGCGCCTACTTATGCAACCTCTCAGCATAGACCGCCACGTGCTAGCCGATAATATTAACGGGGTTTAAAAAAAATCGGAGGATATAGAAAAAGACGATGGATACCAGCAGAAGAGCCATAGCGTAAAGAACCCCGAAGACGTTCAGTAAGGCGGGGAAGAAGGGGGCGCAAAAAGAGTGGTTGAGTTCGTAAAGTAAGAAGAGCCATTAGTCAGGATAAGACAATGCTAAATTAGCAAGTGCTAAAAGTCAGGATAGCAATGCTAATAGCCAGGAATAACAATGTCTACTATGAGCCGAGGCTGAGGCAAATTGCAAAAAGTCAGCGCTAGCTGGCAATGGCTAGCGGTGCCTGGCGGACTCGGGCGCTCGTCGGATTGTTGCTGATCAACACGAAAAAACCAACCACGCGCCGCCTCCTCCATCCAGAACCCATAAAAGAAACGAAACCCAATCCCCACGAAATGATATTACATTATTTTTTTTCTACGTAAAACATGTGTAACGAGACACTGAGAACGTTCATGAACAACGGCGGCGTTGATGGCGTCGGGATCATCACCACTAGTTTTATCGTTGCCAAGATCCGCACAAGTCGTGGAAGCTAACGTCCATCTACGCATCCACGATTGTAGAGAAGAAGAAGAAAGAGGTAAAAACCCGATAAATAATTTTTTTCCCTCGTCCTTTAAAAATGAGCGAGAAAAGATTTGATCAACACCGTGTATTCACCGAGTGAGCGGCAACGCGGCCGTCCAGTACTGAGATATAGCCATCGGATATGCGCAACTTTTCCAAGAAAATCTTAAAGATGGCCTGCACCCAAGATGGATTCTAGACGCCGAAGTGACGTCGGGATGATCCTCCTGGAGTTTGCGCTGCGCCGAGTACACCTAAGACATCGTTAGGTCAAGAAGCGGCATCATCCCCGGCCGATATCATTAAATAAAACTAAACTCTATTAAATTGGCAACGATCGCGATGATAATGGGCGTCGCATTAGTCAAATCTCTAGCCTACTCGGTGATCCGCATTTCCTATTCTCGAATCACGAAGAACAGAAAGGGAACACGACGATGGCGATGGAAAAAACCTGACCAAGGCCAGAGACCAGTGAATCACGAACGCACGAAACGATTTGAAATTTTCTCACACGAGAGAACTCAAGAAAGAAGGACATGCGCTGTACCACCTACAAAGGAATAAACGCCGCCATGTCACTTCTACCTGCGTGGGATTACGAACGAAGAGGCGATAGGTCTCCCGATCCGTGAAGTTGAAGCGATTTCTATCAAACCCTACTGGAAGAGGGCCAAAAAGACAAGGAAATCCTCTCGTGGTGATCGGAACGGGACCTCGTACATCTACTGGCGTTAAAAAAAATACGGTCGCGTAAACTAAAAACATGGGAAAGATGATCTATTACGGCCCAGAAGTTAATTGGAAGGGAAGACCTGCCAACAAGCAAATTAGCCAGAGCAAGGTCGTGGCCACGTCAGCGAGAAGGAAAGCCTTCGATTTTGTTAAAAAAACAAGACGTGTTTGGGCAAATCTATTCTCACCCCGCTCCCGAGAAGATCGTGAGACCCCGATTCGTCGAAACGCGTGGCTGAGAAAACGACATACACCAGGCCGAATCATCTTGTATCCTGCCGCAGCGATAGGGTGGACTGGAAGAGCCGTACAAATACGCGTTTGACGGGTTGGTCGATGCGGTGGGCAACTAGCGGTACAAAGGAGGCGGAAGCGCTGACCAAGAGAAGCAGCGAGGGCCGTGGCGGACGGCCTTTCGAACGGAATCAACAGAACGCACGATTGACCGTATCCCGAAAGTTTGCTACACCGGGACGAAGCCCGTTAAATAATTTCATGGGAAAGGTTCCGCGCGCGTCATGAAAACGTTCACAACGACACGAAAAATAAGGACGGGACGGGTTCGACCGTTCATGTATTCGCGATCAGGCCAATCGTCGAGCGATTTCAACAAGACGTTGGGTAGAACGTCTCTTCACGCTATCAGTACCGACCAAGTAGATATAAGACCCGATAAGGAAAAATTGGGAAAGGGGAAGACCATCGAAGAAGTTTGAACACGGAATGGGTGGAACGATAATTCGGACGTCCGTGAGAAGTCGGATCTAACGCGACTGACGCAAACACTCCTCGCAAGGTCCCGAAGACCCAACCGTGCCTCACGCTCCCGTCGAATCGCCGGATAATGTCAGTATAACATAGGTCCGAATTCTCTATATCTGCCCGACCGAGGCGAATAGAGACTATACACGAGAAAATGACCTTCCACAGAAAGCGCAGGGTCGAGACCTATCCCATCTGGAGCGTGGATCAACACGAGATCGAACGGACATTTAAAATATACAGGTGCATCAGACGTCTATTAACCTGAAAGACAGCCCCTCCGGTAAAATCCTAAAGACGCCAGAGAGAGGTTTCGTTGGCGATAATGAGGTTGTTGTATCGTCGAGGTAATAATTTTATAATCCATCGGGATTATAAATTGGGTTTAATCGAAGGCATAAGTGTGAAATAGCGAATCCTCTCCGAATGCGGAGTTTAGTTGTCCAGGGGATCCAACGTCGTCTTTTTCCTGTCGGATCCACTGTAGATGATCTGTTTGAACGATCGCAGGACTGTGCATCGGATGCCGAAAGTCCTTGACGTCGTGAAAGAGAGCCTCCCGTGTATTCCAGGGGGGAAACCTTATCTTAATTTTTCAAGACCATCGTCACACAACCTTTCGCTTTCGTTTTGGTAACAGCTATACGTCGTCCATACAACGTAGCGTACATCTTGGGTCTTACAGAAACCCCCGACGAAATTCTTTGATGTGGTTTCCCTCCGCATGCATAACGTCTTTGAACTTACCGATCACCTTCTTGTTCTTATCTTTATTACGGCGGAACATGAGGATGAATCGTCTTTGAAATTGGAAAAGTCGTATTCGTCCTTCGTCTTCTAGCATGTCTACGTTAGACGTCCTCCGTCCCGAAGTCTACCACGCAGCAGCGAGTCCGTATCGGTGTACCAACAGAACGCAGTCCGACGCCTGTACATTGGCCTTTCATAAGTGCATGTAAATACCAACCGTACAATAAGACTTTTTTGGATAGATCCAAGGATTCGTCAATAACGCCCAGTTAGATGGGTTTGTCCAATTTAACGGAGGTACGGTTTGAAAGTGTAGTGAAGTACCGATGAGCCGTCGTTGGATCTTGGTCGAACCCGTCTGTAAGCGGGGCGAGGCGATCCATCTTTCGTGATCGTTTTTATCTCCGTGTGTTTGGCCGAGACGATCTTTCAACGTCTGTTCTATTCCCGTTTGTTTTTCCATGGTCTAATTTTTCCAATACTGGCGCGTTGTTCATGAGCTTGAAGAAAGTCCTTTTCCGAAATCGTTTCTTTACCGCAGCATTGACGCAATCGAGTGTTTTTTTTTCAACGTACGTCCGGCGAGCCCCGGCTCTTCGTCGAATTGCAGAACTCTGTGCACTCTCTCGTCAGTGTCCATGCCCAGCTCCCAGAATAAAGCTTTAAACGTCTCGTAGTGCAACGACGTAGTCCCGTTCTTGTGTCTCGGAGATTGGGAATCGAGCTATCTTGGCCACGCGTCCGCGCGATCTCGAACTCCTCCATCAGCTACACTCTGATAGTCGGACAGAATCGTTCCGGATCGACCTGCATCGTCTCCTGAGTCCAGGCGGTATAATTATTAATGCTGCAATGCCTTTCGGATAACTCTAGAATCGACTTGCGAGGATGTAGCCCTTCCCTACGGTCCGGGCGGATTGGCACGGAATGGACACGAATCTCGAACCCGTTCTTTCCGAAGTTGCGACCACGGTAGGGAATGACTCTATGGCTTCGCTGAAGAAGCGTCGTTGGCGTCAAGATACATGTTGTACCTTGGAGGGTATCGAGAACGGGATCGTAGTCTATTCAAGTACTTGATTGTTCGCCTTAGAATAACGTTGCGGGAAACGTAGGTGATCCCGCCTCTCTGAACCGCCTTTCCACGAACAGATGCATGTCGTAATCGGGAATCACACCAACTCGATTCTTAGAGGTGGAGCAACGCCGCGTCCCCAGGCCAGGACCCGGGGGGCCGTTGAAGTATTGAGCCGGATGACGCAACGCGTAGTGGTTCAGAGAGATGTTGCCGGACTCCTTCGAACGACGGGTCGGCCATCAGGATCCACGTCCGTATTCAGAGTAGAGATCGTGGTAATCGCCCGCTGGTCTCCGCATCCGCGTTTCGTCGCCCAGACGGTCTGATCGTGATCGTACTCCGGCCGGAGAAGATGTCAGTGTCCCGACAACGTTGCAGTATAAGGCCTTCCCTGGTGGGTAGGGACTGTTTTCTCGGAACCTGGCGAAAAGAGTCCAAGTATCTGGCGTCAGGGATAGACTGCTCCCTTTCTCGTCAGGATGCGAGACGTCCTCCACATCGAATACGGATTTCCGGATGGGATAAGTCATTTAGATTTTTTAAACCATGAGTCTCCAGAACCTCACGAAACAAAAACTGGAAGACTGTCGATGAATCGCAAAGAACCAGACTGAGAAGGCTGATGAACTTCTCACTTATTCAACCGGAATGTCAGAGTTGGATGTACCTTGTCCACTCCTCCATCTCGGATAATATCAGATGGAAATCGTATCCTCTCGTAGGGTTGTGAAAGACGAACGGGATGTGCATTGCCCCTTCTCATAACCTGGTATGCATTGCCACTTGTTTTGGCGCGCCCGGCACCGAAGACTTGCCGATGTGTGACAAAGTGGGGTGGGATCTCGTGACCTTGACGTAGCTCGAATGTCCAATTCTCTTTCATGATGTCATTGATCTCGGTGTTTATATGGCGTCGTGGACGTTCGCGATAAACCATTCCAGATCC
The DNA here is from genome assembly GCA_030159075.1 of Atrina japonica. NCBI lineage: Eukaryota > Metazoa > Mollusca > Bivalvia > Pterioida > Pinnidae > Atrina > Atrina japonica. The sequence continues at coordinate 134,257 of BROG01000968.1, forward strand.
TAGCCGGTCGACCGATCCGACGTGGTGGCCAATGTCCCGCGTTTCCAGAGAGGACATGACTGGCAGATTTTCCCGTTCCCCGAATAAGTTTATTTTTTTCGATTCCATCAGGAGCTTTTCTTCCACTTGCTAAGATTCTCCCGATGAATTCGTCATCTCCGCAGAATGTAGCCAGTGAGTCTCCCCCCTTCTCGGAACATGCTCTCGGTCCTCTCCGGCTCATGTGAATCTTCTTTTTCGCGACGACGTGGAACCCTTTAATCATTTGTTTCTTCCTCGTTTCAGATTATCTAAGAAATGGTTTCACTGACATCAGCGCCGCAGATAGAGTACTGGCTTCCTTCGATCTTCTCGACTCCCTTATCCGATCTCCAACCGACTACGTAGCAGTATCCCCGACGGAATGATGACGCGACTTCCTTCGTCGTTTTATAAAATCCCCCGCCTCTTCGTTTGATGGATGAAACGATGCACTCGAAGTGTCGGCGAGAAGATCGTGGCGGTTGAACGGGCTGATTGTGAGCGTTCGTTCTTAAACTTGAGAATATTCTATCCCCTCCCTCAGGGCATGAGGGTTTTCAATAGAGCCGGATTGATTGATAGCAGCGACAATCGGACCTCTGTTCTTGGTTCCGTAAACCCGTCCTCGCCTGGATAGGGACTTTGAGACCTACGAAAGACGACGGATAGGATTTGTTTGTTGTGATGATTTTGATTGAGAGTGAAAACAGTCTGAGACGTGTTTTTTGATCCAAAGAGGTAGTGCCACAGTGTCTTTTTCTGAACCTATCCCAGCAACCAACACTCCAGTGAAAACGTTGGACTGGGCGGTGTTTCGTTGCACGACGTTGCTCGACAAATACTGTGAGTAATTCGAGGGGATCTGCCTCAAAGGACGTCGGATAAACTGATACACCCCGAAGTCGTGTACAACTCGCATGGGAAGTTTACATATAATTTCGAGGTCTATACTTGGAATCCACATCTTTGAAAATCATTGTGATTGGTAGCACCCGCCCATACGCTATAACATGAAACACCTCTGATCCTACGTTTTGAACGTTGAAGACGGCCTTCGTACCCGCTATCTGCTTGGGCAACTTAAAATAGGAGGATCCCAGGGGCAGCTTCGTGACTTGGCAATATTCAAATAGAAAAAAAATCATTTGAGCGTCTTCGATGACCCACCCGGAACCCTGCCTGTGAACGGATTTTATATTCGAGGGAAGTCACTCAACTCTTGCGATCATAGCTCTTAAACAACGTCTTCGAATCTCGTCTCCTCTCATAATCGCGTGTTGCCGGAGTTTTGGTGGATTTGCGTGTGATGAACTGCCAGCCGACCTGCTAAGATGTCTCGCTTGAATCGCTTGTTTCCAACTTGAAATTTGGATCTTGATGGGACCTTTTCTCAGTTCAGACCCTCGTGTCAAGCTTAGAGATGAAGTCGTCCATTAAAATACTCTAACAACGCTCTGAGATTGGCTCGATGTATATGATTGAACCGCGAACGTCTTTTTTATAGCTGTGTATAGGAAGTGTATTGAAAACTATCACCTAAAAAATCGAGCGCGCGACGTTGCCTTCGTTTTTGAGTCGACCGGGCAAACGCCTTCCTCGAGTTTCTTCCGTTTATGTGCAGCCCGTTCGTAAGATTTTGTCTGACGTTTCGTTTTTTCTTCAATCCAGGTCTAACTGCCTTTGGGGAAGATCCGCCTGTAGAATTTTTTTATATTGACGATCTTAATTAAAGTTGCGTTGTGCATCCCGGGAAGAATGCGTCTCCGAGTTCCGCCTTCAACGCCCGTACGTAAATATATTGTCTGACGGTGTCTCTCTCGTACTGTCTCTTCCGTCGACGAGATCCCGTCCACATAGGTCCCAAACGGTTTCGACGACTTTCTTTATATCCCCATATACTAGTATTTATATGAAAACGTTTTCACACCTCTCAAGATGTTCATGGGTGCATTTTATGTATTTTACCATTTCTCTTTAAATCATCATCAAATTGATTTCTTACGTTCGATACGGTGACCACGGCGAGGACCCTCCCGGACGACCGCGAAACTATCGGACTCGCGGCTATTAATTAGTCTAACGGAGCGACCCGTGGAGATTGCCCATTTTAGCTAATATTTAGCAGGTGATAGTCGTTTGGGTGGTGGTCATCGTAGTGCAAAGAGGTACGCACTCCTTGCCAAAAGACCACACACAACAACACCCTTTTTATCATGATTTTTCAAGATACAATTCCCTTCATTCTAAAAAGGTTTCATTTCCTCATAATAGACGGAAAATGGAAATATTTATACATAAGAACACGCCAAATTAAGTATTAATGATTTAAACCAAACCCACTTCTTCATCCAGTAAAACTTAGTTTTTTCTCACTAACCCACATATAAATCGGGAAAAATAGGTTTAACTGAGAAAAACCTAAATTTAACTGCACCAAAAAAAAAAAAAAAAAAAACCAACAAATTGAGTTTTTATTAAAAAAAACTAGTTTGGGGCTAAAAAAAATTCCAGGGTTGAACTGCTTAACAATCGTCATTAATGACGGTTTTATGTGATTTTTGGTGCAGATTTTTATATATTAGATATATGCTTTTGTTTTTGATTTTGATTTGAATTTTTGTTTTACTCCATACCTCAACAATCAATTAGTCTTAATGGATGGCGTCCAGTTTTTATTTGGAGGTGGAGAAACCCCGGTAAACCCGGTAAAGGACCACCGAACCTTCCGCAAGAAACTGGCAAACTTTCCCAGCTTAATTCGAAATTACCCTAGCGGTATTCGGAAACACAGATGGTGAGAGTCCTTGTGATTTAAGAGGCGCCAATGGGCTCTAAACCATTCAGCCACGGGAGGTCCCGAGAAATATGTTTTTTAAACAATCTTGTTTAACATCTATAGATATTAGTATTCCAACCTTCTACATGTTTTAGTTCTTAAATTTCCGCTACCAGCAATAAGATAGGGTACAGGCATCAGTGATAAATTCAACCTTAAACCCTAATGATATTCTCTAAGCTTTTGTTTATATAAATCGAGCCACGAACGAAAATAAAAATCCCGGTCAACAGGGGATGCTTAACATCGCTCCATGACACCTGATTCCCACCTCTGAATTACCAGAAGTCCTGTGTAGTGTCCAAAGTTCGTACAAAAATTGTTTATAGTCCACACTGAACATCTGAACATCCATATTTTGGTATCTGAGATTTTTATATTGAAACGTTACAGGTAATGTGCCACAATTTTGTTCATGCCATGGACGGATGAAGTGAGCTCTTTGTAATATCCCCAGGCCCTGAGATTTGAGTTTCGTCCAAAAATTTAATATGTGGCACCAGATGCCATGTAGGAGTGACCATCCACTACTGCGACGAATCTAATGCAGAAAAAAAGGAATAGGACCCTTGGATCAGTTCTATATAGTTGTTATAAGAACCAATATCGAACCAATACCTCAACATACCGTACGATAAAACACATAAATGACAAAAATATTAATATGATATGAGAAGCCGTAATTCTCTATATGTTATAACTTATCACTAAAAAGCTTGTCCCTCTACATGAAATGATCGTAAGTAGAATATGTTCCAGCTTATTGGATCATATGGGGACACTGATACTGATACTGATGACTACAACATAATTCAATGTATGTTGGCGGCAAGAAAATCAAAATCACCATGCTCGTTGTAAAGTTGTCAACTTCATTTCAATGTGTTTATCATGTCAAATATTCAGCTCCAGTGTAGTGTCAAAGTAAATAGTGAAGCGTGAAAAGTGAAACGGTGGCCATCAATACCCAGTGATTTGAATAAACAAAGAAAAAGATGTAATAAATAAATAATTTATATACATAAATTAACTAGCACGAAAATATGGCAAATGTGATACATGTATATACAATCATAATTTACATTAATTACCGCGCCATTTGGTGGCATCGTGGAGTTGGGGGTGATGGAAGATTTCCCTTCACAGCAAAGTGTAACAAACCTGAAACACGTGTAAAATCAAAGTATGAATACCATGGCATGTGCAGATATTAAGCTACAGTTGTTTTTTTTCAAAAATTTAGCGAAACAAATCCCACACCTTAAGTCATTGTTAGAATCAGTTAAATATATATACTAATGGTTCATTACGATCTTAAAAATATCGTTACCTTTTATTGCTTTGATGATATAAAATTATAGAAACTATTATAGAGTCGTATACGTAGAATAGAATGACATCTTACCTGCTACAGACGACTGGAAACCTGAGTTATAGTCGCACGCTACTTCATTCATTATGTAATCATTCCTTTCGTCTTTGTAAAAATCATTTACATCTGGGCCGCCAACAAGTGCGCCCTCTAGTAGTTGTGGATTCGGTGATGAGCTGTGATAGTCATCCCAACCACAAGATTCTGGTAGATCTGGACATGAACTAAAACAGATGTGATAGTTCGGTAAGTTAAGGTTACTGGTTAAATATCATCATCATCATCACCATCATCATCATCATCATCATCATCATCATCATCATCATCATCAAAACTCATTGGTGAAAAGATTATTTCAAATTTTACCAAAGTGTGTTATTGATATTGATATAGATCCAATGTAATATTCCAATAAAACCCGTAATAAACAGGGATCTTCATTATTATTAGTTCTATTATTTCTTTTACTATATGACAGACAGAGACAAAACATCAAAGAGACAGATAGATAGATAGATAGATAGATAGATAGATAGATAGATCGATAGATAGATAGATAGATAGGCAGACAGACAGACAGATAGATATCCTTACCTTGTACGATGATGTGGCTTCTGTGGATATTTATTACCAAAACCTATGACGTAACTAAAAGCGTCGGTATTATCTCCGAGCATGTAGTGTATTTGTGACATGGCCCACTTCTTATATTCTTCTGACTTGTCAAATCCACTGTCAGCAGCAAGAATAGCGATGTAGGCTGCATTTGCTACAAAAAAAGCATTTTAAAATCATGTGTATATTTCATTTTCGGATATACTGATATATAACAAAATATAGTTTCAAATGTGAAGTCTTTACTGTATGACCGTTTATTTCTGCGGTACGAAATTTTTGCGATTTCGGTATCAAAATGCAATTTCAATTTTTGCGATTTACTGATGCCTATATATTTTACTAAAATGAATTTTATTATTCTCAAAGCGTTACCTGAAACCAATATACTGGAAGTGAAATTGCATTATGTACATTTAAATAAGATTGAGTATTTTCCTCAAGACATATACGTTGATAAAATGTGTCACTTTTTGTTTCATCCAATATTTTATATTCTGCGCTTTTAATTTTTGCGATTTCAAAAAATGCCAAATATCGCAGAAGTTTGATAATCACAGAAAATACCAGTTATATGGTATGTTTTTCATAAAACTTAACATGTATTTTGTTAGCATGCAATTTTACAACAAATTCAACTTCTGGATGCGAATTCCGATTTTGATTTTAAAATAACATGTGAAATTTTATGTTAAGATAGTAGACTTTTACATAATTCAAATCTTGAATGTGAACTTATACAATACCTGAGTATCTCAATGAACCCCACGTATCACGCCAAGCAAGTCCACATGGAGTTTGTTGAATATTACCATTAGGCATGTATGACGCAATAAATTGCTCCACACGGTCCTTATATTGTGCCTTTTTGGTCGCTTTATACAGCAGAACCTAATAATAATGAAAACAATATAAGTAAAAATAAATATCACAAATACACGGGAGAAGAGCTTCAGAGATATGTGATCTACATGTATCGATAATGATATATCCATTCATTATTTAAGATTGAAGAATATTCCATATTAGATTTGACAGAACTTCTTTTATCATTTACAAGACTCATGGCGAATCTTTGGTCAACATCTTGGTACCCAAGTCATTTTTGTTTGACTTACCTGACACAAAACTGCCTTGTCGTCCCAAGATAACGCCCATGCCACCTTATCTTCAAAGAATGATTCAGCGTCATTCAGGTAAGTTTGGTCTCCTGTGGCCATGTGTAAAAGAATAGCACTCTCACAAAGCTCGTCTCTAAATCCAAATGACCTGGAAACAAGTCATATAATTATACGAAAAATCGATAACAATAATATTTGAGCTGATTGTATTGAAATTATAAGTTACATCGATTTCCATGTATTTATACTTATACACATCAACATAATTATTGATTTAATATCTAGTACGCTTCATAGGAAGATTTGGTAAAACTTTAATGGTGATAATCCCGTCTGAATAAATACGTACTTGTAAAACTTCTGTGCTTTTGTCAAGGTGTCGGTGTATTTTTTCTGGTATTTCTTGGCGAATGAATAGAGACTCTTAGCTTTATCTAGTAGTTCATTTGAGTATGCGATATCTAGAAACAGAAAATCGAAATATTACAAGACAGAATATTAAATCTATCTTAAAGCAAAACCAATCCCAAGAAACAAGTAATAGTAATAAAATATTTGTTGGAGTTGAATAAAATATTTATGTTTTTGTGTTTATCTATTACATAAATTGTTTCTCTCCCTACCTTCTGTCTTAAACGCCATTGTCCCCGCTGCCATTGCTGCAGCTGCTTCACCGGCTACGTCACTTCCGCCATTTGAACTGTTCACAAAGAATGCAGGACGTGCCATTGTCATGTCTTCAGGTCTTCCCCAAAAGCCATGATCCACATCTCCATCACCGACCTGGTTTGAAGAAAAAGTTAAACTTTTAATAGTATTGTAGAAAGCATTCTAATGTTTGTATGAGTAAACATATTAAGTTTATCTTCTAGTTCAAAATTTGAGATGTCTATTACCACGTGATCATCGTCATTTTATGATAATTACCAAGAGTGACATGCAACATATTACAATTAGCAAATATGAAATAACTTTGAACAGTACTAACCTGAGCATAGTATCGCATTTCATCCTCTCTCCAGCATTTCATGAGGTAATCAAGCGGCCATTTTACAGAGCCGTACATGTTCTGCAACTCCCCAGCGTGATTGTAAGCATCTTTCCACATTGAAAGACCAAGAGCCAGTAAAGTGGTTGTACTGGCCATTGGGAAGTTAAATTTTACACCATCTCCCGCTGCAAAGAAAAAGGTAACATATCTTAAAAGAGGGTAAATGTTGTTTTCATTTTATTGTATAATTAACATGAGATGAAACTTGAATTGTAGTATAGCTTTGATATTATAGTAAAATGAACTTACCATCGTACCAGCCTCCAGTAAGATCTTCACCGTTAATTCCCGAGTCACTAAGAGCTGAGTCGCCTCTCCAGTCAATACGATTACTTGCTGGTAGTTTTCCTGATCGCTGAGCTTCGTAAAACAGTATTGATTTGTGTAGAACTTGACTGTAATCATATTTTGTGTTCAATGGTCCTGAAGTCGAAGACGATTGTGTAGACGGTGACACAGTAGAGGATGTCGTTGTGGATGGTTGCGTAGTTGAAGATTTTGTCGTTGTTGTTGGAGCTGCAGTAGTCGGTGCGACAGTTGATGAAGTTGTGGTAGAAAGCGCATGAGTAGACGTAGGTACTGTGGAACTTGATTTGGTTGTGTATACCGTAGTTGTTGTAGGTGACGATGTGGTCGTGGTCGACGACGGTACCGCAGTGGGTGGTGCGTCAGTGTTAATTGTGCATGTTCCATTTGGTGGTGGATTTGACAAGTAATTAAGTTCAAAGCGGAAATCGATTTCAGCATTATGATTGGGCCAAATATTCTTAGTGATGTACAATCTACCCGATGTATCATCGTCAGTTCGGTTGACGATCCAAGTCTGAAATTTTATGATGAAGAAAAATGTCAATTTTAAACAATAAAATTGCCGTTCAGATTTTGTACATCAGTTTATCTTAAAATCCGACAACCTCTCATCATTCAAGATGAAATATAATAAATTTATAATATATTGTAAATAATGATATACCATGTATCGTATTATCAGAAGTAAAAAAAAACGTATAAAAAGTTAGATACTCACAACTAATTTATAAGTATATTTGTCCACTTCTATTTTGATGTAATAGCTTGGGAAAACACTAGTAGTTTTGAACTTGCAAACACCTGTCATTTTCCTGTCACCTGTCTCATTATCAATCCAGTTTGACTCTACATTAATAAGAATTGAATCTGCGGAACATTGCGTCAGTGCTACGGCTCTTTTCTGTCTCATCTCGTTTATTTGTTTCAATGGCACTGCATGCACAGAACACACGCCCAAACATAGGGCAAGTATAACGATGTTCCTCATCCTTACGCAAAACTGTAAATTGGAAGAAGTAATAGTATACGCTATGTACATTAATAACGTGGATATTTTACATTTAGTTGACATTTAAATATAACAAATCCAAATTCCACCTTTGTATTATATCTATTAAAGGAATATGTTACCTTGCATTTGTATTTAAAATTCCAAACTTTCACTAATTTTGTGAATTTGAAATACAGATTATTTTCATCTCTAAAAAATACTCATATTTAATTTGATATAAAATGATGTGAAAAAATAAAATAAAATAAATATGAATAAAAGTGAATAATTTAAAAGGATTTTGTTCATTGAAATGCACCTGTTAGAATACATAAATCTATACATACCTTTCTGCAAAAATCAAATTGTACCAACGATTTTCTCAATTCTCAGCTACTTGCTTTTAGTAAAATTCACTTCGGTGTCATCAGTTTTCATCTGTTCAAAATCACTTGCAGAAGCAGTATTTATAGAAAAAGGTTCATAATGACCTATTTTTTGTTTGTCCGAACCGGACACGATGACATATTTCTATAGCCGTGTTTACGAGCCATCACTAATTGCCGATTGGTAGATTTCAATTTGAGTCAGCTTATTTTCATCATTCGAGATAAACATCTGCACCAAATTTTGTCAACATTGATTTCCAAACAGTAAACTTGAGATTATAGATCCAAATAAACAATAATTAGTAATCCTTTGGTTATAAGCTGACGTCAGCAGAATGGAAATAAAAATCATCCAGGTACCAACTGACAGCCAAAGTTAGGGTTATTTATGTGAAGATAATAAACAGTTAACATACAGTGTAAGTGATCAGAATCTGGTTTGGGTAATACACAAATAAAAAAGCAAAATATTCTACAAAACGTAATGCCGGTTTTTAATTTAAACCAGTAAAAAATGCTATATGTATTACTAATCTCTCTCTCTCTCTCTCTCTCTCTCTCTGTTAAATAAGAGGATGCATTTTTAAACAATTATTGTACTATACACTTTATATAGGTCAGACTCATATATGTTAGAGTAGCGGTTGTTTAAATTAAGTAATCCTATACTTCAGTTTATTCTTAGCCCTGAGTAATTTACGGATGAATGACCATGCAAACATTGACCATACGTTTGCTCAAAATATATGACTAATAAAATGCCCGATACTTGGCAATAAGTAAAGGTTGTGAATCATAATTTTTATACATGCGCATACAACAACTTTAAGGGGTAAACATCACAAATAAATGTTTTGACGAAAACATCAACAACACGTCATCGTTCTTAATTCCAGTATATGTTATCTGTTCCACTCCTCCCTGTTGACGGTTTCTCACTGACGTCTATCTATTGCTGTCCAATTCACTCGACCGTGTCCAGATATAAAACACGGTTGGCAGTTAATTTAATTGGTCGTCAATGATACATACGGTTTAATAACCATTCTTATTGATCTACTAAACTTGGTTACTCAAAGATGTTTTGGGTAATTCTACTATCATTTTAAAATTATAATTGATATAATATAACAAAATGATTACCTTACCAAAGTTTTTAACAAAATAAATCAAGAAACATGACGTAAATCGATAAATTAATATGCAATATATGCATCTGAGAAATTATGGTATCTTATTTATATTCATGTATTCGGTCTTCTAATTATAATTACATTATCGAAATAATTTTTCAAGAGCTTTATTTAATGTCCAACTATAGCAGTAAATATGACATATAAAACTTATTGCATAAAGTTACTTTAAGAAGAAACCAATCTTTTTTGTACTTCTCTTTCAAAGAAATTTAAAACGTGTAACTTCCAGAACTATCCGGAGTTCCTTCTATTTATAATCATAAAAAACTCTATGCAGGAATTTGAATTTTGAAAAGTGTTTTACACTCAACAATTTTTCAATTATATGGTGGCGGACAGTTTTTCATGGTGGAGGAGAGAACACGGTTACAGTGTTCCCAGGCAGACATCACAAAATCAGCTTAGATTCCAGCGGGGCTTGGTCCTGCGCTGACCAGAAGTAAAAGACTTCATGGTTCAAAGCGCGATGCTCTAACCACTCGACTACAGATGCTGCACAAACCGTCGTATAACAGGATAAAACTTGATACTCAAATAATGAAGCATTCAGAATCATTACATTTCTCAAATTGATAATTCGCGCTCACTACATACATCTGACAATGTGTTCATGCACACCCTTCAATGTCTTTTTTTCAATTCCATTGAAAATTAAATTGATAAATGACTATGAAAAATGGATGTCGAACGTTAAATGATATACCTGAATAACTAAAAATTCCTTATGATTATGCTGAATGAAGAATATCAAGATTTAAACAACAATATAAATATAAAAAATATATTTATGAAGATTTTTACGTTTCAGATAAAATACTAATTAATGCAACTGTTCACTATCAACAACCGAGTTCCTATGTTCTATTCAAGGTATGGGCACACGTCTTTCTCTAGAGACAACCAATGCAATATAAAAACCTAAGATACCAAAGTATAAATCAATAGAATGTCCAGGACATAGATACAATATCATATTTCTTCAAGACCTATCTTTTGTATTGTTGTAAACATAAATTTGAAAGAATGTAAAAACTGATATTAAGTTGCTAACACGCGAAAACATTCTTAGAATTCTCACTTAGGAAAAACCCTTGCTATGTTTACATTATGCTGACAGACATTTTTGACATCAAACGTAAGGCGGAGAAGAAAATCAATATGGTGATCATTAGATGAAAAAAATATTTTTGCCAGTAATGAGTAAAATTAAGTTGATAAAAAACATCCACGGATATTTGCCAAATTTTACAGTATAATTAATTACTATGAATTTCATTGGTAGCCAAATTTTTAGTTCCTTTCTATCGTCACCCGGAAGTACATTTTTGTACATTTGTACAAGTGTAACATTCCATCAGATTTTATTCGGTATTTGATACCATACAGCATACAAACGACATTTTAAAATCAATACATCGTTTGTCATCATTCTGTAATGGGTCGTCGTCGTCTTTCCCAGTTATATAGATAACATGTTATTTTAGTTATTACAGTACTCGACACATGTTTAAATATCAACGGTAAAACTTTCATTTAGCAAATTTTATTAAGAGTAAAAAATAATGAAGAGTCAATGGATAATCGAAACTCAAAGTCCACTAGAATACGATAAACTGAATATACAAATGGTCTCAACATGACGAACAATTGCAAATACCAAACGGGATTGGGCCAGTCTCCGGAAGGAGTCAGCGCCTCTGAAAACATCGAACACCCGTCGCAAATGAGTCATGGAAACCTCTCGAGTCGAATTCGATGAAACGGGCATGCTCTGTTAAAAGGATATAACAATTGGGAGCCCCAAGAGGGTTGGACCAAGGCGTCCGAAATGAGTCTGCATTCTCCTATCAGCACGCAGCATCCCCCGAAAATGACCCACAGAAACCTTTCGAGTTCTGTGAAAGGGTCAAAAAGGTTAAAAGCATTGTATTTAATGAGACAAGATATGTGGATGTTTTTACTTTTAAAAAGTTGCAGTTTCATCTTGTAATATGGTACAATTAGAAATCTTGTAAAATGAGATGTTGGAGCTTCGATTTTTAAACAATAAATCTTTTAGTTTCTAGTCCAGACGGGCATTGTTTTTCAGCTCCACTGGAAAGTTAAATTGAAGAGGTACCAATCTATAATCAAACTCACGGTCCATTATAACACGACGAACTAGATGTGTAAATGCTCTCAACATGAAGAACAATTGCGAATCTCAAACGGGAAAAGACCAGGTGTCCGGAAGCTGATTTTGCGAGATCGTTTGCCACTTGGTCTCTTCCCGTGGTCGTCGTAACCGTGTTCTCTCTTTCAGCATTAAACACTGGCCGATAAAAAAAATTGTATCTAAACAAATAAAATTTTATTTTTTATATTTTTGTGATTATTTACATTGAATAAAATACTACAGTAAACCTTGTATATGACAACCTCCTCAGAGACACAAGAAAACCGGTCTTTATAGGGAGGTGGTCTTTATACAGAAGTTAATTAGTGCACAGATGGTACAATTAGGGACTGCAAAAATTGTCTTTGTGACAGTGGTTTTTATTCACAGGTGGTCGCTACAGCAGGTTTTACTGTACATGTATATGAATGACTAGAAAATCATAATAATTTATCATTTTGTATTTATCTACATGGGCTTAAAATGAATATTTTCCGGTAAATAGAACAATCTTATGATATCAAACAATAACCAGAACATCTTTAATGTAGACAAATAATCTTGACAACTTGTTTAGAAAATCAATCTTGTATTTTACAAATGAAACAGCATTTGTTTCCAATACCGAAATGCGATTGTGTAACGATAGGATTATGGTTTATTGGTTCAGAGATGATTTATGGTTTTAATTCCTACCTAGGACAACTATCACAACAAAAGTACGTTAATGAGCCATTTAATGTTTAAAGTCCAATAATTCTAAGATATTAAATGGACTGGTTTCTATTAATATGACATAGGAAGACTTTGTAGTGAAAAAGAATTAAACAAAATTGATATCACTTGCCAAAAACAGCATACGTGAAACTGTACTGAAAATGGGAAACAACCACCGGACATATTCGTTCATTTTAATTTTTGACGGTTTTTGATGCCGAGCATTTTTGCTTCTTTCAGAATTTTTATTATAATTTTCAGGGAGAAAGCCAAAATCATTAATAATTCACTCAAAATTGGAAATAACTTCCATCCACTCAAAATGCGAAATAACTTCCATTCAGGTCAATTTAACTTCGGTCATGTTGACTTATTATGGATATTCCCGTGCTCAAAAGTATTACCTCCGATACTTTTTTTCTGTATTTCAATTTCATACTTAATGGACAAAAATCCCTAAAATGTACAATGTATTGGTTGTCATAATCCTTTTTGTCTCTGGCCACTTTCGAGAAAATGCCAAATCGTTCGGAAGAGCACTAACAATTCTAAAGAAAATTAATTAATGATGTAGATCTTTATGTTATAATCATTTTCTTTAAAATTCAATATCCTCATTTTATTTACCTTTACCTTAAATAATTTTCGAGATAGAAGCCAAAATTTTTTTACTGATTCCAGTTTTATTTAGTCATGGCATCCCGGTTCAATGCTTTTCGAGCTCAACTGATGATGTCTTATTGATATTAAAGATCGCCATGAGCATTTGTTCTGGCCTCTTTTTTTAAATTATAACTATGACATTATGTTTATATATATTTTTTCTTCTGAAAATAATTTTAATTTCCCGGCTGAGAGAGAATGAAATGATAGAGCTGGGCCCAGCACCATAAAACTTAAGAATTACTTAAGTATAAAATTTTTACTCAAGTTTGGCTAATCCTGAAATCTGATTGGCTAAGCAGGCCAATTTGAGAATTTTCTCAGACTTAAGTAAATTCTCAAGTTTTATGGTGCCGGGCCCAGGGGCTTCACAAAAGGTATACACTTGAAGCATGCAAAGAATAAATAATTTTACACAGTAAAAAAAACCTAATCGTCAAAGGTCATTCATGTTGGCCTGATTTTATTATATTAATCATATTTACAATTTTTGCGTGGTATTATCAATTTTCCAGAAATTACCAAAAAATTATTTGGTTTCATTTTCAAATGTCCATTGGTACTTTTTTCAGCATTTTCATTTTGTAGATGTTTTGATATTTATAATTAACCATTTTTTCACTTTATCGTTAGTTAACTGCTCCTCAAATAACACTAGATTTCGGTTTAACTGTAAGTCAGTATTTAATTTGTTCTTAACCCTTATGACTAATATTAGCCCATAGTTGTTGCATCATATTAAAGTCATATAAAATATGTTCTATATCATAACAGTAATTTGTAGACCTAACTACAGAATGTCCTGAAATTTGAAAAATTGTGTTGTATAACCATCTGAACTGGACGTCTCATTTTTATGTTTTTCAAAATAAATTAAAGCCTCAAAATATGATATCTTAACCAACAAACATATAGATTAATTCATCTTTACATTTTCAAATTGCAGAAATTGAAGTTTTTGTCAGTAACATTATCTTATTTTGAGAATACATAAGTACAAAAGTCATTTGTAGGTTTTCACCTTATTTAAACCAATTTGCTGTAGATCTAATGAAATGTTCACTCGTATTTTACCTTTCTAACTTCATATAATTCCCCTTCTTTCTTCTAATAAATCTAAGACTAAATAATTTCCATTTTCTTCCAATGTTGGTATCTCTTATCAATATTTTATTGTTTATATTTATACCTATCTAAAATTTTTACTAAACTTTGGCTTATCTTGAAATGTGATTGGCTAAAAAAGTCAAGTTCAGAATATTCTCAGACTTGAGTAAATCATTAAGTTTTATGGTGCCAGACCCTGCGGATTATTTTATGCTAAAGTAATATCCCGAATGGATGAGAGAGTTTAAATTCTAAATTCCTCAAAAGGTAAGATAGTAATCTTCGTACCGTAGATAAGCCCCTGTCACAGATTGACAATTTATTCAGCGTATGCCGAAGTATGAACAATTCATAAATCATTGGCATACGTCGAACTTCAGCTGTAGCCCTGTCATATGTAGACGATTTGTTGAACTTGTGCAGACCTATGAAAAACTGTTGCTGTAATTTCGGATACGATGGACATTTACAAGTAATATTTAGGAACCTGTGTTAACGATCGTTTAACGCACCTACAACTTACTCCAGCAAATGTGAAACGTATGCGTCATAAGCTGGCATACGTTGGAAAGTTTTGTGCATGCACAAAATTTTTGACGATCTTCAACTCATGCCAGCGTATAGTTAACTTACAGAAATCGTACATAAACTTAGCTGACGTATGCCAGCGGATTAACCAAATTATTTATACATTTGAATCGTCAATTTGTGACAGGAGATTTATTCGTAGACGGAAATCTATGACTTTTGAATTATTTGCATAATGGTGACTTATGATACAGCTTGGGTCGATAAACCTATGTATAATTATCAAATTATTTACTCTTTGTCGCATTTGTCAATACAACGGGCCGTATTTTCAAATTGGCAAAAATTTTTTAACATAATTGCTACACAGTTTTCCTCTTTTACTATTTTTTTCCCCCAAAAAATTGCTTTCCCTTATGAATAATATCGATCGTATCCCATCAAATCTTTCATCAGATTTCGGTGATATGATATTGCCGTTCACGGATTAATGACAGATGGTTTATAAGAATAATTATATCTAATGATATTGAGAACATGAAAATAGGTCATCTTCATTTGGACACTAGCGTAATGAGGACAGGGTCCCGTGACACATCATGTTCGACCGATGAAGATGCGACTTACGCGATCTTAAGAGTTTATCGAATGGAAAAGAGATGCTGACAATACCGAATAAACAACACCGAACACACAAAATGCAGAGGAGGATAATTAATTTAATTACCTTGGATACGAAAAAATCAACAAAGATGCTAAAAATAAATCAAGTAAACCGACGATCTCTTTGACATTCTATAAACTTTCAAGATCTTGTTCGTCGCATTTTCTTTGGCCATGCTTGACACACATACTAGAGGCCATCACCGTAAGACCCCATAGCGTCTTGCATTAGATATTCTAATAAAGAGTATATTTACTTCAGTATTTTTCAAATAAAGAAGCTGGTTGGGCGCTAATGTGATGGTGGCAATTTATATTTATTTCATCAATAATTACAATTTATATTTTATAATAAATTACCTATATATGGTCAATATCACATTAGCCATTAGGTTCGTTATTGACCGTCCATGAAAATATCTTGGGTTGATCAAGTCTGTGAAAGGCGAGACGAAGCCGAGCTTTCCATGGACTTGATCAACAGGACATATTCCCATGAACCGTCAGTAACAAACGTAATGACAATAGAGAGGCAAAGGCCCGTTTGCAAAGCGAACTCCGTGGTAGAGTGTAGAACTGAACTAAAACCCATACATGATGAAAGCAAACAATGTGTCAAGTGACATACACGGTTAAAGAGAACCCCGATTGCGATATGTGTAGTTTTTCTGGTATATAATGCACAAATGTATTTGTCGAAAATTTGAAATCGATCGGATGTCTTGATTCCGAAATATCTGGGAACACAGTTGGCCTATTTTTACCTGCGGAAAGCCAATCAAGAGAAAAAGCTGAAAACTTTTAATCGAGACTTATGGGCATGACGTCATCGAACGCAAATTGCTAAAAGCGCAGCTGAACGGCCGAATTCTGGTCAGGAAGCGAACTTACAACTAACATGTACATAATTACAGATCGATGCGTGTCAAGAACTACGCACTGTAGAGCCTAGAAATTATCCACACTAAACCACTTCGACCTGACGCTTCGCCAGTTACTATTCACAAAAACGTATTGAAAAAAAACATTTTTGACTTTTTATGGTCATATTTTTCCGGAAATGCTTATATTCTAGTCAAATCATAATGCCGGAAGGTCCCAATGAAAGCCTCTCCGAGATAATTTGTTCGTGTGTGGAAAAAGCCATTACTGACTACAATGGCCGTTGCCATGTTTTTCCATGGTCAACTATCAATGTTGCATTTTGAACGCAAAGCTCATCTATTTTGCAGCTTCGTGACATATGTGCCTACAGTTACGAGTATGCAATCTGATCTGATCTAAAACAAAAACCACGAGACATATTCGTTTTGAACTGCGCTATCTCAAAAGCAATGCCTGATCATATTTACTGTTTTATTTTTTCAAAGATCATATTCTCATTTGGAAAATATCTTTAATTGCCATTGTACACATTATCAGATCATCCGCCACTGCCGTCTATTTTTGCTATGAACTGTCCATAGAACCGTGGAATGCAGTCACGTGGTGGCCCTTTATACCCAATGAAATGGCGACATTTCAGTCTAAGGCAAAACAAAGGCCAAGTTATGAGTAATTTTTGGGAAAGCATTTAACAATCATGAAATGATTATATAATACATGTTTAGTCAACCGAATATACCATTTACTGTTGAAAACAGTGCAGATGTCAATAACATGAATAACCATATCTCTGGTGCCTATATGGAACCTGAAACAAAACATCGCATCTAATTACTGTCAGATCATCTTTCAAGATGTCTTAGAACTGTGCCAAAAGGGTAATTAGTGCTAGCTACAAAATGCTACATATGGAAATTATTTGAGTCTGTTTAGCATCTTATTTCATGGTTCTTTTAAACAGATAAATTCAGCTACTTAAGTCCATGGTAGATTGGATTTATAGAAAGACACATCATAATCTTCTGATGAAAATCAATCATTGTCATATCTATGAACTTTCGTATTTGAGGTCGCCATGAATAAAATACTAGGCCGTCTTACTTCTAGTGAGATTCTATCTATCTATGAACTTTCTTATTTGAGGTTGCCATGAATAAAATACTAGGCCGTCTTACTTCTAGTGAGAACCTATCTATCTATGAACTTTCTTATTTGAGGTTGCCATGAATAAAATACTAGGCCGTCTTACTTCTAGTGAGAACCTACTTATCAATATACAAGTATGTAATTAACCGAATGTTGTTATATTTTTATATTAGCACGATGTCAAGAACATTATCACTTTAAACTTAAGTGACACCCTAACTTACGGTCATAGCACTTTAAAAGAAGCTTGATACTAGGGTACAAGATAAGCTTACTGCTGATAAGGTTCAAACTCATAATCTTTTTATCCATAGGTCCAAGTGCTTATAAATGACTAATTCACGCGTGTTCCATGCCAGGATTCTACAACCCTTTACACTTTCCATTAACAGATTAAATCTTGTATATGAAAGATACATGCAGTTGAACACAAAATATCCAAATTCAATACACCTTTTAAGTTAAGATTCATTATATGGCAATACTGGACAGACTCCTGAAAAGGAAAAAAGAAATTAACAAATTGATTCCAAATACAAACCCATCAAACAGGACTCAAACAGAATCACACAAATGTCACGCAGTATACACTTTAATACATACAACTCAACAAAAAACAAAATGTTCTACAACATACATACATTGTATCCATCTAACATATTATCCCATTTTACACTCCGTTTCATCCAGT
The DNA here is from genome assembly GCA_030159075.1 of Atrina japonica. Taxonomy (NCBI): domain Eukaryota; kingdom Metazoa; phylum Mollusca; class Bivalvia; order Pterioida; family Pinnidae; genus Atrina; species Atrina japonica. The sequence continues at coordinate 152,713 of BROG01000968.1, forward strand.
TTCAAAACTATTCCCATATTGTCAAGTGTTTTCACTCAGCAACAGAAAAAGGGAGATCACTCAGTCCGCACTTGCGATAAAATCATTCTAATCCAATTTGTCAACACTTTTTGAGATAACTGCGATTTCACCACATCTATTCTAATCACTTGGCTCCTGTTCACTTGCAATGTCTGCTTGTTAGACTCGCGTTTCTTTCAATATTCACTTTAACAAGATCTGTAGCACTCAAACTGCAAAAGTCCCATATGATCCATCAGCGAAAAAAAATTGTCCACACAAATCTTATATCCGTTTACCATCTGCACTTTATCCGCTCATGATTCTAATGTATGTATGCTACATTCAATGGCCCCACAGGGTCTATATTAACATTTGAATTCCCTAACGTGTATACTTATGCTAATCAGTAAATGAGAAATTTGTGTATGTCATGATTAATAATTTGCAAAAAAAAAGCATCAAACCAATATGCGTCTACTTCTATACAAACAAACTGTTAGTTCATCTTATTTAAAAATCATTTCAATTCACTTTACAGCACAAAGAGTACATAATTGAATGAAAAACATGAAATTAATATGGACTACATTATATCAAGGTCTGGCTAAGAAAGGCTGGGAAGACCCTTAATTTCCTCACTGGTAACCAATAACCAAGAAGTAATCGGTAAAGGCTCAGCATTCAGCAAAAAAAAAATAAAGCATGAAGGAATGAAAATATATTCAATACCTAACAATGGTAGAATATTCAAAGGAGAGGTATGGGTTTTAAATTCATTATCTATCAAAACATTTTCCTTTTTTGTTTGTTTCAGAAGTCCAAACCTATCATTTAATTTCATTTTTTAGGTATAAAAGGGACATTTTCTAGAGTACAGCACTTGCAATATACATATCAATTTTATACTAAACTGAATTGTTTTGTGAAATGTCTATCTCTGAACCACTACAGTATTTTACCAATGTTTTGCAACTGTAAAAACCTTTAGAGGGGATTAGCTGTGTTAACCAAAAAAATTGTTTTGATTTGTTTCTACTTTTACTACATAGGGGAGAAATGTTCTGTATGTCCATATCTATATGCGAGCTACAACTATAAAATATATTTCTAAATATGAAAGGAAGCTTTTCAGGGTAAACAAATGCCATTATGCAGGAAAAAGTTATAAATATGTATCATATTGCACTTCTATCAGTTTATCATAATTTTTAAGTTTTTATTGACTAAATTTAAAATTCAGATTTGAGGTACCTGTTATCATTCAGTCAAATACTGCAAAATCACTTATCGATCAACAACAAAGAATTAACTACTAATGGACTTTTGGGCTTGTTTATAAATTTTTGGGGTCCCTGCTTCTGAAATCCATTGACTTACATCTGTTTTTGAACATTTAAAATATCACTAAATCCAGAAAAAATATATATTAAGAAATCTGTTTGCTAATTATCTGAAAAGCATTTGATATTTTAAGACTATACAATGCATTTTAGAAATTATTTTGTTTTACTCATTTTTGTTTAAATTTTAAAGTGTATAAATTGCAACAGAGGTAGGGCATAAAGAAAACACACACAAAAACAAACAACAACAACTTTCAAAAGACTGTACAACATGAACTCTAAATGAATACATTCAATCTAGTGTACAAAATCCCTCCTTCACTATGTTGCACTCAAAACCATTGATAATAAAAATATAAAAACGTAATCCCACATCACTTGAAAAAAAAAAAACGCCCATCTGATCCTCATTTATACACCCTCTGTCAATCACCCAAAGTTCCACTTTAACTCCATCCACTTTGCTGACTCCCACCACCCCAGCTAGCATAACCCCCAGCAGCTGAACTACTACTATCATTTGTTCCCCACCCTGCATTACCCCCAAAGAATCCAGCTCCCTGATTTTGTCTTGTACTGTCATATCCCCTGTTTGTCTGACCACCAAATGCTTCAGTCATAGAAGGACCCTGATGTTGCTGTGGCATGTGCCCTTGACCAGAAAGCATAGCTTGAGCTGCTGCTAACATGGCTGAATTCAGAAGGTTCATGCCAAGATTATTAGCAATATTTGAGTCTGGAACAGGTGGAACAGTGCCCACAGTTGCTATAGGCTTACCTTGTTGGTTCCACCCTCCCTGGGGACTTCCTCTTGCCCCTGATTGACCCCACCTATTATAACCACCGCGGTTCTCAGATTTGTCTGAGTTTTTAGGTGCTGCAGTGGTCACGTGAACACTAGCACCTTTGATAATATGATCCTCTCCACACAGAGCCCTTGCAACTTTGGGGTCTGAGAATGTAACAAAGGCAAATGCCCTAAAAGGCTTGGGGATAAATACATCTACAACTTCCCCATATTTAATAAAATAGCTGCGAAGGTCATCCACTGTAATGTCCTCGGTACATCTGGCAACAAACACCTTTCTGCTGACCATTTCTACAGCACTCTCCTGTTGAAAAGACAGATAAGTTGATAAATGTTAGCTCAAGAGTATGGTGGATATCAAATTTCATTTTGATGCAATCTATGGGGATTACACAAGAATATTTCAAATTAAAGCAATATGAGCTGTCAGCGACGGAAAATGTTTTGTCTTATAAACACTGAACCACTTTAAAGCGATATAAGCTGTCACAATGTTTATTATTGTCCCCTGACATATAGTCGAGAATATGATAAAATGTGTGTTCAAATACATAATCAAACACGTAAAATGTTGTAAAAGATCTTCTTTTCGAAGTTATTTGTTTTATTAGAATTAAAGTTTTCTCGTACCTTAAAAAAATCCAGCTGTATTTCCATATGCAATGACCTTTCAGATAAACTCTTTGACCATATCAAATGTACTTTGTAATTCGGTCAGGGAATCTCTGTCCTTAACCCGTTCTGACTATGTTAAAGTCGGCATATTTTTATGTGTTTTCTATTTATTTTTAAAATACAGGACATTATTTTTATTGGAAAGTGCATGTATTATGTAAAGTATATGCATTTCAACGCTATTTTAAATACCTGAAGAAAATCAGATGAATATATGAATAAATATATCAGGTCACTATCTCCAAAACACAAAATTACCTACATCTATTGTGATCCAAACCTGTAAAGTTAGTTTTTCATACAAAAAATAATCATTGTCTTGCAAGACAGCATTTCTCTGATGTAATCAGCCCATGTGCAAATGAACTCTGGGTCAAACATTCGGAGAACCTTTATTGAACATGTACCGCCAACTGGATATGTCAGGCCATTACAAACTCAACCCATGCGGTCATGGAAATACAATTCTTGCCAATATATCACTAATTATTTCAAATAATAGTACTGTGTTGTATTTTTATAGTAGATATGCAACCAAAGACATATCTCTGATACAACACACAAAATAAAGGCCGATTTTAACAATGACCGAATGTGTTAAGGGTCGAATGTGTTACACTGACAGTGCTCAAGATTTCCCTGAACCGCATGCTCAAAATATTTGTTCACAATTAAGTAATATCTGGAACACGTGGTTGGAATCTTAAATTGACTAATTTTGGCACAAAAATGACACAGATAAATATTGAGCATCAAGCTTAATTGAAACAAAATGTAATTAGGTTCAAGTAAGACCACTGGATTGCATTATGTGGAAAATTAATGGGAATATTATGTTTATTTAATCAGGACGCTGCCCGTCAGGTTTGTTTACACTTACAGCTCATCTGTTTTTTCACGGTAGAGTTGTGTTGAATATACGACTAGTTTATATCAACTTTAAAAATAAGAAAAATTATCATACCTTAACTGTGAATTAAGTTGGGGTTTTAATTTCTGTCGATACTCAGAAATTGGACAAATTATTTTACATGGATTGATAAGTACAAACGTCTCGCCATGTGCTATCTTGAGATCGGTAATCTTTGTGAAACTTTCTGAAAGTTGATTAGCAATCGCCAGAATAATGGCAGATTCAAAGGAATTGATACAACGGGCTACGTTTGAAGAGTTCATTGTTATTATATGCATCCATTTGTTCTTTTAACCACCAAGTGATTGGTTTGGGATGCCTATGAGATTAAATATTGCATAAAATCTGCATGTAAAATTTTGTGCTGATGTCGGCTCATATTGCTTTAACATTCATACTAAATATACTTAAGTTGGCAAGTCTCTTAATACACTAACAGATAACATGGTAGTAGTTGGGTATAATACCACCACTTTCAAAATACAGTGGGTAATTTATAGTTATTTATAAAAAATCAAAATAACAATTATTTCAAGGCTGAATGTCTCCATTTTTATAGATAGATCAATATGTTACTGTAATTAATATTTTAATTACCTCAACTTTCTGATATCTCAAAGTTAAAGGGGTAATCCTCAGTTTCGATATGAGGAATTTCTACTATAACAGTCAAAAAACAATGTTTTTTTTATCTTAAGAGAAACATCAAAAGTAACTTACATACTAGTTCATGAAAGCTGGGACACATCAAAAGACCAAGCTATTTTCTGTGATATTATATTACAAATTTCACTACTATAACCTTTTTTTTTATAGATTTTACTAGCTGTTGTTTGACATTTCTATAAGAACTTAGTACTTAAACCAGAATCCCGGCCAGCTCCCAAGGTCATAAATTTATCCTCAAGCCATGTATTCAGAATATATCCTTGATGTGCAGGGGTGAAGATGATTTTTAAAGTTTGGGTTACTTTTGGCAGTTTTGGTCCCTCCCAAATAGCTCAGGGGTACCAGGATTACAAATTCCTAATTTGCGTTCCCCTTACCTCAATAAAGTTTCCTACCAAATTTGAAGATGATTGGCCTAGTAGTTTTCAAGAAGTTACAAATGTTCAATTGTTTACGAACTACGCACAACCACAACAGATGAAGACCCATGGCATAAGGTCATCTGAGTGACTCAGGTGACCTAACAATGAAAGAAGAAAAAATAAAAACTGACAACCCAAAAGTAAATCTATGTTCTTCAAATTACTATTTCAGATCACTTTCCTATATGTATATTTGTATATTCCTTCCTAACATGTCTAAGTCACAATTTGTGTATCTAAAACTTGACATCCTTTCGCAACTTACATTCGAGTTGGGGATTGTGACATCACACCACCGGCCATCAATCAAGTGACGCTGGGTGAGAACTTTCACCTGTGATTCATACTCTAAAAATCGAATGAATCCGAAACCTTTGGACTGGCCTGTCTTAGGGTCTTTCTTCACCTGCAGAACAAGATTAAAAAGTATGATACATTGTAAATTTAGAAGATTGGTAAATGCAATACTGCAGGGCTCAACAATCAGGTTTGTTCAATCAATTTTGTTCCATTTTGGTGTTGGATAAATAAATTAAAATACCTGGCAGGCAAGTGAAATTGTTGTAGTAATGTAGACATAAACTGATTCAATAGAAATATTTAATCATAAAAGCAGACCATATAGCTTGCCTGTTTTATGCTTGTTAACATTTGGGTCAAAATTAGGCCACAGCAACATTCCCCTGCACTGTTGAGTAATGACCCTAGACAATGTGCATGTTAAGTTCAATGGCTGTAGCTGCAGTACTTTGCCCACAATGGACTGAAACAAAAACCTCAACGCAGAAAAAGGACGATGCAGACGCCGAAGCATTGACAGCAATAGCTCTTCTGTTCTTCAAACAGGTGAGCTAAAAGTTACACTTCTTTAAATATAAAATGATATCTTTAAATGTTACACTTGATCTTTGGAAAAGCCATTTTTGCAATCCGACATGTAGATCTCAATACTACTTGTCCTACAGGACACGAGGAATTCTTTATGATTGCTAACATACGATTATTCAAAAACATCCATTACTTAAAGATGAATTACCTATTGAAATGTATTACAAACTGCTGACTGAAGTGTTCATTTCTGGGGAAAGAGGAGTAAAAGAAAAAGTGCAACTGCCAACATAATATATCATAGTCCTGGAAGTTGAAAATAATACTAAATAGTCAAGCTAAAAGTTGCAGAGTGAAATGTACATTTTTGGTTTTTATTGTTTGTTTGTTTACTGTTGTTTAAAGTCCTACTCAAGAATCTTTCACTCATATGGAGGTGTCACCAAATGCCGGTGAAGGGCTTCAAATTTTGGACTATGCTCTGCACTTATAGCCATTGAGCAGTAATGGTTCTTCAATGTGCCGAAACCAACTGCAACACGCAACCTAATTTATTTTTTTACTGTCTCATCTGAAGGACAGGAAACCAACCTGCTGCCGGCTGGACTCAAACTCAAGACCTCACAATCAAGAGTTGAGCGCGCTACCGACTGAGCCAGGCTGGCTCCATACAGTGTTGTAAAAGTCCTGAAAAGTATCTGTCTTACAGAGGGAATATTACGGCAGAGTTTTTGAAATTCGTCGGTCTTACCAGCAAAACCAATAAATTTGACAAAAGTCCGGTGAAATTTGTCAAATGATTGGTCCAAACGACCTGACAATGTTTGGGTCAGCAAATACGGATTTTGTTACTTCTGTGTGTGTGTGTGTGTGTGTGTGTGTGTGTGTGTGTGTGTGTATGTGTGTGTGTGTGTGTGCAGGGTTTTTTTTCGTTCTAGTTCCAGATCAGTAAAAGGCTTGAAACATTTGGTAAAACCAAATAATTTTAAATAATAAGTACCTGAAATAAATCGGTCGCCAGCTCACCATATGCGACTGCTTTGGTGTCTGGGCAACCAGAAGTTGATCAAAGTCTGACAAAGACAAGTAGTTACTGGACCAAAATAAAACATTTGGGCGAGTGCCCTACCACCCTTCTAAATTCATGTCACAGCCGTCATTTATTTAAGACAAGACATAATCCTCTTTTTGAGTTAATATCTAAGTTATATCTTATCCACGTCTGATCATGTGAGGACTTGTGATTAAACATCGACCTGTCATGGCTGACGGCGAGTATCATGTACTGCTTGTGAGGTTTAAAATTAAAGTTGTTCATTCCCCAGAAAATTATGATGTGTTTACTCAAAAGAGCTTGTAAATGGATACAACAGATGTCAATGCAGCTAGCAGTGGCAGGATTCCTTATAATTAAAACGCATTTCAGTCAAGCGAAGTACATCTAATTTATATTTATTTGCCTTCAACATTTTTTAACTGTAATTATTAACAGCTTAAACAGAGGACGTTCAACCCAATGTTGTTGTTTTCAACCTGGTACATTAACATACATTTGTTATATCCTTTTAATGTGCATTAAAATAGTCATTTGAAATGGACTTAGTGTTTGTTTTTCACAGGTGTAGGAATAATAAATTGCTGGTCCTCCTTTGTGTTTTTCTTTACTTTTTACAATAATATTTGTCCTAAATATTTGGGCCACCACTTTATCATTTGGGCCAGTAGTTCTGAAATTCAACTCACCTTTGTATTTTTTTTTAAGTAATATTTATATAAGGACCAGTCAAATTTTGCTACGACCAGTGAAATTTAGTAATTCACTGGTCAGACTGACCAGTAAATTATTTTCAAAACCTGTGTTATGGTATACATTTTGAATATTGTTTTATGTCACACTCAACAATTTTTCAATTTCATGGTAGCGACCAGTTATTAATGGTGGAGCAGAGAACCTGATTACCTGGGAAGAGACCACCAGCCTTCCACAAGTAAACTGGCAAATTTTCTCACAAAATTCTGCTTAGGTCCAGCGGGGCTCAACCAGTGCTGACCATAAGTGAGAAATTTTGTGGTTTAAAGCGTGATACTCTAACCACTCTGCCACGGAGGACCCAGGGGTATTATGCACATAATAAACAACAAACAAATACTGCTTAATGGGCATATGTAGCAAAAAATGCTACAGAAATTATTTCTGTGCAATATTGCCATATTATCACTACAGTTTTGACAAATTTTGCTGATATTGCAACACTAAAATCTTCCAGCTGGAACACCAGTTCTAAAAAACAAGAGTTGTCAGAAGACAACATAGCCTGGCAATGACAGCATCATATCTCAATTACTAAAATAATGACTGATTTTAAGACATTGTCAGGTGGGGGTAGAGGGGGCACTGAAGACTCTGTGTGTGTGAACTGGCAACTAATGAAACTCAAAAAGGAACAATTTGTTATTCAACTATACCTGAACCAATAACAGATCACCAAATTGATTGAAATATCTTTTCAAATCTTCTTCAGTACTTTTCCATGGCAGCCCAAGTACAATAAGGTCACTACACCTCTGTTTTTCAATACATTTATTTTTTGCAATAGGATTTTCCATAACATCATCCCCTTTTCTTTTGTTGTCTGCAAAATATACATGTACAATCAAATTAGTCTTGTGTTTGTTAAATTTACCAATAAAATGATAATGAGAGTTTAAATTCACTTAAACATAACTTGTATACGGTGATTAGAAACAATACCACCCTTTCTATAGAAGAGCACAGGCAATACAATCTGGGAGCTACATGTACTTTCATGAACAGTATATTGTAATGCAGTGGTTACATTTTCTTCTGTTCAGGAAAAAAATGATGCTAATTTCTATCCATGAAGTATAAACTTGAACTAAAGTACATTGCAAACCTTCTGCTGGCTACTTTGCATAATTACTTGTTTCCTACCCCAAAGATTTTTTTAAGGTCCTTTGATTTAATTTAATGAATACATGTAGTTCATACTGTATCTACATGTACATGTCCCTGAAAAACAATGGACTCTTCTATAAATCAATGACTTGGACAAGTCTAAATGTGTCTTCAGGTAAATGAGTTAAGATAAATGTATATCTCTCAAGTTTGGACTTCAAAATGATACAAATTTGCAGAAAATGATGTCAAGACATGATCAGTTACTATGGCATGTTTTTGCAGGAAAATTTATCATTTAGCTGTCCAAAGTTATCATGAAACTTATAATTAGGTATTTTATTTAATTCCAGCAGTAGGAAGAACATATGCATGTAATTAAATCATATGCACATGCTACCAAAACCTGAAAAATAATGGACTCTTTAGTGTTGAATCTAGGATCTGAAAAGGGCACACAAAATCAGTGTGAAAGGGCACACAATTTCAGTTTGAAAGGGCACTTTAAACGAGTAAATTGGTTTTGAAGGCACCTGCACTAGAACGTGTGCATATTCTCGGGGCTCCATTAACAAATTTTAAATACTTTTCTTTAAAAATGTTTTAAAAAAAAACAAAAGATAGTTTTTCTAGAAATAGAATTATTTAATATTTTTTTTCAATGAAAAAAGGGGCACAAGGGCTAGCCCTGGACTGACATTTTTTTTTTTGCCAATCCAGATTTATATATTTATTATATAGGAATCTAAAACAAATAGTTGTGAAATTAGTCTATTGATTAATTAAAGCAAGCTAGTAAATGTCTCAAGTTAAATATTTAATACATAATTTACACTTTGATATGTGACAAAAATTATTTCCTAAATTGGTAATCGATTGTCATGCTTAAATTAATTAAATAAATTCAACAAATTTGTTAGATTTAGTCCTATTTGAACTTTTCCTCACTGTATCACATAGGACACGAAGTCGATAAAGTCCGAGAACAAATTTGCTTTTGGATTTGGCAGAAGATTTAGCGGTTTATTCCTATTTACAGTATTTTCACAACAATTATGGCTTTAAAAAGTCCTTGGTGAATTCCTACATATGTACATGTACATGTATATTAGTACTTCGTACAACAGGCAACTACAAGCAATTTGCGTGAATCGGTTTAAAATCAAAGTGTCCGTTGACAAAATCTATTTTCCCACTCGCGAACTAGAGCCTGCTTCAAACGATGAATTCAACCACGTAACCTTCTTTAATGGGATATTTTGAAATAAAACATCATTTTATTTGCTTGTACATATATTTTTACAAACATTTTACGTATACATGTACATTCAATTTTCTAACCATTTGAAAATAGCGGAAATTCAGCGAGTTTGCCGATATTCCCAATCACATGAGTCGTTTGACTGCCCTATATCGGGTGATTACCTGAGGCTATTTAAACTGATCAACTGTGAAATATAGTCTTGACACAAGTAATTGGGGCAATTAACAGATTAAAGAGTAAAGAATAGGGATGGGGTTTCACAAGCAATTTGTCAATGAATTGATTTTTTTCGGGGGGGGGGGGGCGTTATTGACAATTGACATCATGAAAAAGGGCATGGCGCTGGAAAAAAGGGCATGGCGTTTCCAAAAAAGGGCATGGCGCGGCGCTCTAGATAGATTGCTCTAGATTCAACACTACTCTTCTGTAAATCAATGACTTGGACAGGTCTAAATTTGTCTTCAGGAGTAAATGAGTTAAGATAAATGAATAGTTTGGGGAGTAGGAGACAATTTATGTGTTAAGTCGCCAGCAAAAAAGTATGGGGATAAAATTTTTTAAAAACTCTGCAATCAAGGAGCCATCTGGGCTCATATACATGTATGTCAGGATTTCTGGGAGCCCAGTTACATGTCTGGAAACCCAAAATATTGCTCTTCCTATTACAATCTTTAACATGCTATTTAAAAAACCTTACTATGAAAACATACATGTATTATCAAGTAGTTCATACCCTAGCTACATGTAGCTAGGGCTGTCATTGATAGACTCGATATCAATATATCTATACACAAATTGATTCGATGCGATAATCGATACACTTTTAAAGTATCGATACATTTCATTAAACATTTCACAGGATGTATTTTCTTTTACAATTTCCAAAATTTTCCATTTGTTTTAAGTCATGTTATTGAAATATGTTATATTTTTTTCTAATTGTTCAATCTGTGTTCAATAAATGATGTTTTCTTTGCAATGATTGTTTTTTTTCATCTTCAGATGGTCAAATATACAATAAAACAACTAGATATTACAATGAATCTATTTATTTTGAATGCATTAATAGAAGTGCCAAATTATTTGATTTATCGATACTTTTTACTTATCAATATATCAATATAGAATTCCTCATCAATGACAGCCCTACATGTAGCAAGGTATACCCAGTTTACAAGAATATCAGTTGAAATTTGTGAAGTGCAAGTTATACCTCCAAATTTTCAGTAGCCACCTGAGCTAGCACTCTGAAATCTACCAGCCCAGCTCAGTTTTTACTCGACATGGGCTACTAGGGCCCTGCTAATTTCTATACCTGAAGTACATCTTGTGTGTAAAGGAGAAATCAATATTTTTTCTGAACAGAAGAGAAAGATACACACAACTTCTTATCAGACCTTTTCAGTAAATCAACTGCAAATTCTTAAAAATGGCATCAAACTCTACTGAAAAAGTTATTGTGAAATTAAAAACATGAGTAGCAGTACTTTGAAACAGCAGAGTCAGTCAGACACTGCTATTGTAAAGTATTGTTATGTGCATTACACTTGAATGTAAATTGTAACTTTGTAAGAGTTATCTTTCTTTGAAATGCGCATTATTCAATTTCTTATCTTATCAGTACGAATAGGTTTGTTTACATTTTAACATATAAATATACCGCCGTCACATTTATATACTGTGAAAAAATGTCATTATTCAAAACATTATCAAGATAACTGCAAATATTGTGACTGAATCAGTGAATGAAAACAGGGACATTGTCCGAACCATCCAAGTTTCGTTCTTGTCGGCATTTACTTACGGACCGGCATTTTAGCCTATAGCGGTTGTTAAGTCCTATTACAAAATGTAAGTATTTAACTCAAGGACACTGATATTACGATTAAAAGAAAACCCATGTACCCTTTGGAAACACAACAATGTAGACATAATGTCCCCAGACTCCGTCCGGAGGATGAAGTGTTCCGTCCGTGAGCCTTATTCCTCTAAAATTTCCTGTTGATGGATTTCTGTATTTCATTCCGCATGCGCCTGGAAATTGAGCTGCCAGCGTTGACAACAGTAATGACCCATCGTCCTCGCTTGGAATCTCAATAGGCTCTTCTCCTTCATCCTCTGCTACTTGAATGTATTGTGCCATTATCTTCCACGTGTGTTTGACATAAATGTTTTGCAAAAACAATGATGGCGGATGTAACGCTTCTGCAAACTATTTTGTTAGGGCTGAAAAGAAACTGATATACCGATCCCGATTGTAGGGTATCATAAGAATAACGATGTACTGAGCAACTTTCCTTGATTAAGCCAGCGATATATAAAGCTGTTTTACACAAATACCTGACTATATTCAGACATGAAAATGGGAATTAAACAATTTTCAGACCAGGAAAAATATGTCACACGAATTTCAAAGGTTTTAAAAATACAGAAATTCCATACGTACATGTATAAAGCTTAAGTTATTCAGCTTCATATATCGCTGACACATGTGATAGCAAAATATACATTTATTCTATCTATCTACTGATTTTGCTTATCTATTATTTATTTATTTACACATTATATACCGTGTGTGTTTGTAAATAGGACGAGTCCGGATAATGTAAAATAAGATACATACTTAAAATAGTATTATTATATCCAATGTTGTGATAGATGGTTTTCCATTCACTGAAGTCAAATTAAAAAAAAAATTAGTGTGTGAGTGTGTGTGTGTGTGTGTGTTTGTGTGTTCTGTTTCACGTGTACAGATGATATTGTTATAAATTCTTGTAGCTCAAAAAATTTATAATTGGGTTGGGATCATATACTTTTTTTTCCAAATTCTCTCTTTAACTTTTCAGTTGCAAATTGGAGAATTAGTGTGTTTTGTCTACTAGATACTAGTCCGATATACCAGGGCATGTTCAACTATGAACATTTCATTTACAGAGGGAAAACTACTTACTGATAAGTAGTTGTCACAGGGGCATCGAAAATCGCATTTGACGTCAACGTTCCGCTAATTTTACGGTCGGTATAATAGACTCGTTTGCAATGACTCTGTTTCGCTAAATGAAATGTTGAGCTGCCTGTTCGATAGTGGTTTGGCGTCTTTGTTAGATAGTGGTTGACATCTTTGTTAGATAGTGATTGACGTCTTTGTTAGATAGTAATTGGCGTCTTTGTGAGATAGTGTTTGACGTCTTTGTTAGATTTGACGTCTTTGTTAGATAGTGATTGACGTCTTTGTTAGATAGTGGTTGACGTCTTTGTTAGATAGTGGTTGACGTCTTTGTTAGATAGTGGTTGATGTCTTTGTTAGATAGTGGTTGACGTCTTTGTTAGATAGTGATTGAGGTCTTTGTTAGATAGTAATTGGCGTCTTTGTGAGATAGTGTTTGACGTCTTTGTTAGATAGTGATTGACGTCTTTGTTAGATAGTGATTGACGTCTTTGTTAGATAGTGGTTGACGTCTTTGTTAGATAGTGGTTGATGTCTTTGTTAGATAGTGGTTGACGTCTTTGTTAGATAGTGTTTGACGTCTTTGTTAGATAGTGATTGACGTCTTTGTTAGATAGTGGTTGATGTCTTTGTTAGATAGTGGTTGATGTCTTTGTTAGATAGTGGTTGACGTCTTTGTTAGATAGTGGTTGACGTCTTTGTTAGATAGTGATTGACGTCTTTGTTAGATAGTGGTTGACGTCTTTGTTAGATAGTAATTGGCGTCTTTGTTAGATAGTGTTTGACGTCTTTGTTAGATAGTGATTGACGTCTTTGTTAGATAGTGGTTGATGTCTTTGTTAGATAGTGGTTGATGTCTTTGTTAGATAGTGGTTGACGTCTTTGTTAGATAGTGGTTGATGTCTTTGTTAGATAGTGGTTGACGTCTTTGTTAGATAGTGGTTGACGTCTTTACCAATTGTGACGAGGATTTGTCCCTACTTATTTCATGTGAATTTGTCTGTGGACTCACGGCGGTGTGACCGGTCATCAAGGAATTCTTACTCCTCCATGACACCTGATCCCACCTCTGGATTTCCAGAGGTCCATGTTTGTCCATTTTTTAACCAGATTTGTATACTGTCTCCTGTATATCCTGCAGATTGATACTTTGGTATTTGAGATTTTTATACTTTGTAGATTACCAGTCCATCTCGCGATCTTTCGTAACTAAATACCATAACAATGACAATTATAGATCCACCATACTGCCAACAAGTAGTGCGTTAGTTACAATCATACTTACACGTGTTTGTTACATGATTTTACAGTTGACATGAATTTGTCAAATTCAGATGCAGATGAAATTTACTTGGAATTGACTCATGATAACTTATCTCTAGAGGCATTGCAGTTCGACGTGATAACAGAGAGTATCTATCAGACCGTTTAAAAGGGTATTTTTTTACATCCCAAAAACATTTCTTGAATGAGAACTCCTCAAAGAGCAATGGCGTAACTTAATAAAACGAAATGATGGAAAAGACAACAGAAGAAAATATTTTAACGTCCATTGGAACTCGGTGCTGAAATTAGAACCAGGATGCAGGTCCTTCGTTCTTCGGTCGTACAAATGTGAAACTATGTCGTAAAGCTCCGGTAAAAAGAGTCCTATTTTTAGCTTTTAACATAAGGTAGTAATGTGGGTGTGGTCCATGATGTGAGAGACAAAGTAAGTTAAACTGAAACACTGCTGTTATATTACATAGGCGTCGGAACCCGGGAAGGGGGGGGCTAGGGGGGCTTAGACCCCCCCCCCACTTTTTTTGCAAAGATAGACATAGGTGTTGAAAATTGGGGCTTAGCCCCCAGACGTTTCTGGCGTGTGTGTGTGTGTTTTAAGTTGGTTTAGCCCCCCCCCCCCCCACTTTCAATTTGCTTCCGACGCCTATGTATTATATATAAATGTACTTGTATTTATATAGGACCTATCGCGATATTTAAATGAAGTGCACTTTAAACCTTTTTCACACAAGGAAAACATTCCAATAACCTAGATTAGATGAATAAATAGGAGTTAAGGAAGGAGTAAAATAATTGATTTCTTTCTCCGAAAAACAAGCACCATGCCAGATTTTGGGGTTCTTTTTTTAGTTCATTTTTTTGGAAAATGATACTAATACACAAGGAAAAAGTATAAAAATATGCATCTAGATATAAAATTCTCGGATAACAGAGTATAAATCCTCAGAATGTCCAGGGTACATATACAAATCTGGTGAATATTGGACAAACACGGACCTCTAGAGAAATGAACAGCAAAGGTCAATTTGATACAACTGAAGATATGGAATAATGGTACATTTCAATATCAAAACAATTATATAGAAGAATGACACACCACAATGGCAATAATGAGCTAAACCTATAGTTATCGCCAGTTAAACTTAGTTTTTCTCATAAAAATGTGGTTTAACTCAGGAAAATTAGGATTAACTTTGCCAAAATTGACAACATGAGTTAAACTCAGTTGTTCTCGAGAACACATAGTTTAACTGGAATGATCAAACAACTTCTCGTAAAACTCTCGACAATAGTAATTTCGGTGCTGTGTTTGTTCCATTTCGGTTTTGATCATATACAAGATGTTTAATGGGCATTAACGATGGAATAATACCCAAATTTTGCCATTTTGGAGTCCCTATGGGTCCTAGCCCTTTTTCATTCGCAAACATTACGCGGTATCACAAGTGAGACTTCATGGTTCAAAACGCGATGCTCTAACCACTCGACCACGGAGGCCCCTTGTGAAAAACAGAAATCTTGTGAAATTGATGGAATTCATGATTGGGCTTTAAAAGAAGAAAAGAAATTTGTAAGATTCTGAGATAAAGAGAAAAACTTATTTGAAATCATTGTTTGATAAATGTGAAAAAATACAAAGTCTCGGATACCAAAGTATAAATCTTCAGGATGTCCAGGATACATAATCAAATATGGAGATATTGGAAAAACACGGACCTCTGGAAATCCAGATGTGGGATAAGGTGCCATGGAGAAGTAAGTATCCCCTGTGACAATAAAATTAGAAACGTGATCCTCAGCAAGAAATTTTTGTTTTTGTAGTACAATATTTAAAAAGAAGTTTCTAAGAATTAGCGGAAGTTACACGCGGATGCAGAAGAGTTGATTTTTAACTGCTAGATGTTCATTTTGAAGATTAAAGATGGTTGTGTAGAGGATCAAACCTTTAATTAGACGTAAAGTATGTCTTGACAAGTCGAACATTACTTCCTCGACTTAAGTTATCCATTGTATAAAAATATCACTATATGATGCCTGATAGGGTGTTATAATGATGATATTCTATGGTAGATAGGTATGTCCCTTATACAGATATAAGGTTTCCAGGGACCAATTATCAAAGGGGCACAAATACTGCGCATCATTGTTGTCAATTACGTGTCAAATCATCCGTCTCCAAATTAACCTCGATGACAGATATGAAAAATGATTTTTAGCGAACAGAAACAATTTATGATTCAACAATTATACAACATATTCTACGAAATTCTGTGAAAGACCATTTTAAAAGTAAATCTAATTTCACTCAGAGAATAAATTCATTTTCATTTTGTAACGTTTTTATAAATTTCCATGTCACTTTGGTTGTGTATACCAAAGTACATTAAAAGTAGTTTGAAATATAAATAGAACTTTTATTACCTTGTTTATAAAAAACGGTGAACATAATAGTATATATCAAAACAAGAGACAATAATTTATTCCTGTTTAAATCAGTATATCAAAAAATTGTAAATAGCGTTCATGTCTGCTAAGATGATCGGATTACTCGTTCATTTCCTTAAATTGCTTATATGTATAATAACTTACAACTTTCTTACAAGAAGAGGGAAATCTTACATATATATATATATATATATATATATATATATATATATATATATATATATATATATATATATATATATATATATATATATATATATATATATATATATATATATACATATACTGTGGAGCATCGCTATGAAGACGATCTAACTCTCTGACTCAACATGGTCTGATTAGTGAGGTGGTTTCTCAAGTGAAGATTCTGTACTGATTCAATACTAATGTAGAAACTGAAAATTCACGGTCTTAATAGTGAGGTGGTCTCCTAAGCGAGGTGGTTTTGAGGCGATATATATATATATCAGGGTTGTCAACAAGTAACCGCTAAACCGAGTACTTGTCGGATGGTCCGATTATCGAATACTAGAATCAGTACTCGGATACTCGAACATAATCTAAAAATCAGGTGTATTTTGCATTTTTGAATATATTTAGAAATAAACATGACCGGCTAACTTATTTGACCTACCGTCTATCCTCGTTACATACGTGTTTATACAACAATTATTGTTTTATATGTGTCTTTTTTGTTTGTTTGTTTATTGTTGTTTAACGTCCCACTCAAGAATCTTCCACTCATATTGAGACGTCACCAAATGCCGGTG